>CM064528.1:23765980-23893480 GCA_032716605.1 Paralithodes platypus
AACAGACAGAACAAATACTATGTTGCTTAAAGGGTTAATTTTCATTATTTTTTGTATCACCCCCTTCATCGGCTTCCTGTCCAATTCATGCTAATATTTTCCACCGTATTTCCTTTCCTAATTCTCTAAACCAAACTCGAGTCAAGACGGCTACAACCAAAACAGTCCCAGGTTTAAATGGTCTAGGGTAGGCTAATTAGGTTGGTTAGGTTACCTTGGACTAGATTAGCTAAAAGGAGGTTCGTTATATTTTTGGACTCCATCACCCTCATGTTTAGCCCCATCAGTTTTGACATTTTATGACGTTCACTCCATTTGTTTGGTGATGTTAGGACCTGTTGTGCCATTTAAGTGTCTATCGTTTCCTGGCGAGCGACAGCGACCTGTAATTTAGGAGGAATCGGCCATCGGCTGCAACATTCTTCTACCGAAAAATGTACAAGTTTATCTCGAAGGAGGGTCCTTTTATATTATTTGTATAAATTTGTTTTTATTTATTTATTTTTTAGCTTGATGGAGGTCTTGCAAGGAAACTAAAGACAATAACAAATATATCAATTAATGTACAAATATAGACATATCTGCCCTTAAGTTTGGTTAGGCTATACAGTCGGTTGACTTAGATGTGGTTAAGTTAAATTATATTAGGTTAGTTTAAGTTTGGTTAGATAAGTTAGGTTGGATTGGAGTGTCAGGTTTTTAGACTGGTCATTTCAGTCTGTAGTCATTCTAGTTATGGTTGTTTAGGAGTGTGGCTGTTTAGGGGTATGACCGTTTTTTGTTTTTTGTGGGGGGTTTTTTTTTGGGGGGGAAGGGGGGGGGGGTGACCATTTAGGAGTGCAGCTGCTTAGGGGTGTGGCTGTTCAGAGGTGTCACTGTTTAGGGGTGTGTTCGTCTATTGCTGCGGCCGTTTAGAGATATGACCGTTTAGGGGTGTGGCCATTTACAGGTATAGCCGTTTAAGGGTTTGGCCGTTTAGTGGTGTGGCCGTTTTGACTGGTTACCCTCTAGGCCAATCCAATTCAGTATTTCTTCCACAAGGTTTTCTTGGTTCTCCTCTCAAGCTATCACCTGCACCCCCAATCAATTCCTACTGCTCCCCCCTTTCTTTCTTGGTGGTCAGAGAGAGAGAGAGAGAGAGAGAGAGAGAGAGAGAGAGAGAGAGAGAGAGAGAGAGAGAGAGATGTGGAAGTTCCTCTCTTACCCAAATCTGGAATTTCTTAACAAATTAAATTAAAACTACCAATACCATATTATTTTTCAAACGAAACCTAACGAAATATCATATATTCCCATATTTAGAATCCTAATTTTATTCATATGTATGTATTAATTAAGCTCAAGTTCTTATTACATATATTTATATACTAATTGTATCATGTCAATTATTTGTATTGATATCTATAGCTAATATGTAAACAATGACTGGGAATGCAACATTCATATTAAATTGATTGTATACGATACGCAATGTGTTGCCATACCCCATATTATCCAGTATCACTGTAGCCAGGTTCCTGCTGAAAAGCTTTTTGCCTAGCGGGCTAAGCTCGGAGTTTACTATGGAATCAACACATTTATGTAATTATTTGAGCTAAATAAATAATATATATATTTGAATGCAGATTACCCTATTTATTAAGTTGAGAAATATAATTAAAATAACAAAGCGATCTATAATATATATATATAGAGAGAGAGAAAGAGAGAGAGAGAGAGTGTGTGTGTGAGAGTGAGTGAGAGAGAGAACTAGGATAGAGTTGGGAATAATATAAAAGGAAGAGGGAAATATCATAGATCTCCTAATTGTCTTAGGTTTTAGGTGTAACCCGTATAGGGTAGTAAACCTTATACACATGCTTCCTGCTCATATAAGGCTGAAGCAATTTGGCGGATGGATTAACCACCCACCACTGTTGAAAACAATAGTGCTATATAGATACATAGAGGGCCTTGGAACCGGACGGACCCTAAATTTAGTGGTCAATCCTGTAAGTCTTTCAATAAATTAGCATTGGCTTGTCCTTCTCATGGGGTACAGGTCCGCTTGAGGGTGTATTGTGTATGGCCACCTTCATGAAGGGGAGTAAGGCGTCCGGCAATAGATACAGTAGATAGATAGATAAATATCGATAGATAGACTAGGCTCAGAACATTCTATCGTAATGGAGGGTTTAATCCTATTTGGTCCAACGGGGTTCTTTTTGGATCTCCCCCGTTTAGCTCCATTAGTTTGGAGATTTTATGACGTTTCACCCCATTAGGTATCGATTTTATTCTTAGCGACTTATAGCGAGCCTGTAACTTTTAAAGAAATTGGCCTTCGGCAATAAAACATTTCTATCGAAAAATGTACAAATTGAGTTTGAAAGGGGTCTGGGTGGGCATTATTTTAGTCTCAAGGAAGTCTGAGAAGGCATTATTATTAGCCTATGTGATGTGACAAACTATAATACTTTGTTCGAGAAGGGTAAAAGCAATCAAAGTTCTCAATATTAATTAAACAATATATCACAATGACCCTCAAGACGTCGGGCCAGATAGTGTTAAAAGGTCATCCACTGTCCAACAGCACAATGACACCTTCTATTTCCTTAAGGGTGCTTTTCTTTTTCTTATATTTCCCTAGACCTCCATCAAGAGAAAGAAAACAAAAACACGACATTCCCCCAATTCAAGATACATTTGTAAATTTGTCTTCCTAAATTTCAGACTCGCTTTCACTCGCCAAGGTAAAAATCGACACCTAAATGGCACGAAAGGTCTTACAATTGGTAAAGAAATGGGGCAAAAGGTCTTAAAATTGGTAAACATATGGAGCAAAATGTCATAAAAATCATATAACTAATGGGGTTAAACATGAGGGAAAGGGGGGGGGGTGTCTAGAAAAATCACCCCCTTAATGTGTTTTGTCTCCTATTGCATTTTCATTGGATATTCTTGGCTATACAGTACGTCACCTCTTTTGATCGTACAGGGAAAGTGTACAGTATAATAAATGTTTTAAGTGCTTGCCAAATCCTCCCCTTTCTTCCATTAATTTCGGTGGAAGGTCAAAATGGCCACACTCCTAAATGGCCACAATCCATACGGCCACATATAACCTTGACAGAGGTGTAGGTAGCAAACTATCCCCCCTCCCCCCTTTAATTAGGCTAGAGTTGTGTAAGTTTAGAAGGGGTTGGGTTAGTTTAGGTCTGCTTAAGGGGAGATATCCACTTGAGAGATTTTTTCCTTGACTCCTTTCTCCCTCATGTTTAGCCCCATTGCTTTTCTAATTTTAAGACGTTCGCGCCATTATTTTGACGATTTAAAGAACTTTCGACCCATTTCTGTCAATTTTAAGACCTTTCGTGCCATGTAGGTGTCGATTTTATCCTGGCGAGCGATAGCGAGCCTGTAATATAAGAGGAACCGGCTCTCAGCCGGGACATTTTTCTACCGAAAAATGTACAAATTTATCTTGAAAGGGTGTCTAGGGGGAGTAATTTTAAGCTTGATGGAAGTCTAGGGAATCAACTAAATACCTCCCCTTAAGTTACAGAAAGGCGTTTCTGTTAGCCTAGGGAACCAAGTAAAATAAACTGCTCGAAAATAGTTGTATCAATCAAAATCCTCAATAATAATTGAAACAAATATCATAATAACCTACAAATTATCGGACCAAATAGTGTTAATACTTTTCCATACTGTTTTCACTGACACTTTTCTGGCCAAACCAATTCAGTATTTCTCCACCTCTCATGTTTTTGCAACCCCCCTGTTAGAAGTTCTCCAGGTAACCAACATCTGATCCTTTACTCTAGTTTGGGGTGGGGGATTGTGGGTGGGGGATTGTGGGTGGGGGTTGAGGGTGAAGGAGGGGGGGTGGAGGATTGAGGGTGGAGGATTGTGGGTGGGGGATTGTGGTAATTTGTGGGTGGGGATTTTGGGTGGAGGATTTTGGGTGGAGGATTGTGGGTGGAGGATTGAGGTTGGGGATTGTGGGTGGGGGATTGATAATGGAGGATTGTCGTTGGAGGGCATTGATGGAGGAGGGATGAGGGTGGGGCATGTTATCTCTCTTTCTCTCTCTCCCGTGTTAGTTATCCCTTTCTATCACTTTAATTTATCTGGGGTTCCTTTATCGCTATTAGATTCAAACCCTGACCACCTCACTTGGATTGTAAGGTCTGTGTGATCAGTGGCTCTATGTAAATCTATGTTGATCCATGTAAATATATTTATCTACCTATCTTTAACTCACTTTCTCGTTCATTACACAGAAGTATAATTATACAGTAGACACCTTTTCACATTAAAGTTCATTTGTATTTGGATAAACATGCTTAAGGGGAGGTTTTTAGTTTGGTCGCTAGATATCTTTCAAGCTTAAGAGTAAACCCCCTTGAGCCCCTTTCAAGATAAATGTGTAAATTTTTCGGTAGAAAAATGTCCCGGCTGAAAGCCGGTTTCTCTTAAATTACAGGCTCGCTATCGCTCGCCAGGATAAAATCGACACCTAAATGGCACGAAAGGTCTTAAAATTGACAGAAATGGGTTGAAAGTTTTTAAAATCGTCAAATTAATGGGGCAAACGTCTTAAAATTAGAAAAACAATGGGGCTAAACATGAGGGAGAAAGGAGTCAAGAAAAAAATCCCTCAAGTGGAAATCTCCCCTTAACCAGTTGTAAATAGAGAGTCAGTAAGCGGTTTACACAGACAGTACTGCACTATTCAGCTTCTCGTCTGTCACCATGGGTATATCTCCCCGGAATTGGCCGCAAGGTCTTTGACAGACTTACAATTCCAAGCAATTTTTTACGAATCTCTCTATCTCCCTCTCTCTTCCTCTCACTCTCACATACTCTCACTCTCACTCTCTGAACACAACATGCATCCATGGCTGGAAATTAGAGTTGAAGAGGTTCAACACTAGTAAATGAGGAATATTTTCACATGTAATATCTACTCTACCTAGACAATCTTCCCTCAGAAGCTGTACTGCAAGTAGCTCGATGGTAGGGCTGTTCAAAAACACAGAATATTACATTTTGCACACTCTGCAATGGGTGTTGTACAATTCACAATCTCCTTCTTTCCTCCTGCAGTATCTCCCGTGAATGGACATCATAAACTTTAAGATACAAACTCCTCCTTGCAACTCTTGTAAATCCATGAGCTTCTCGTGTTTTGGATTTACTCTCAGTGTCTTATTTTGTTAAGTTTCTATTGCGCTCCACACACACACACACACATTCTCTTTCTCTCTCTCTCTCTCTCTCTCTCTCTCTCTCTCTCTCTCTCTCTCTCTCTCTCTCTCTCTATCTCTCTCCCTCTCCCCCCTGCCCCCCTCCTTCCACGACCCCCTGTGGGTGGGCGATCTGTCGGAATGATCAAATTTGTTCGCCGTCAGGACCAGACCCAAACCTCGCAACTTTGTAAAGGTGGCGTGTGTGTGGGTGAGGGGTGGAGAGAGAGAGAGAGAGAGAGAGAGAGAGAGAGAGAGAGAGAGAGAGAGAGACATACTGACATGGAGGGAGGGATGTGGAAAGAGAGAGAGAGAGAGAGAGAGAGAGAGAGAGAGAGAGAGAGAGAAAAGAGAGAGAGAGAGGAGGGGGGGGAGAGATACGGAAATAGAACGGAAATAGAGAAAGAAATGGGGAGGGATACGGGGAGAGAGAGAGAGAGAGAGGGGGGGAGATACTGAAATACAGAGAGAGAGAGAGAGAGAGAGAGAGAGAGCGAAAGGGGGGAGAGATACGGAAATAGAGAGAGAAAGGGGGAGGGGTACGGAGAGAGAGAGAGAGAGAAAAGGTGGTGAAAAATTTGTAAAGGTGGGGTGTGTGGTAGACAGGATATGGGCGGAAGGTGTGTGGGGGACGGGCTTAGGGTGGGGTGGTGGGGGGGGGGGGGGGGGGGGGGATGGAAATAAGCTGGGTGAAATTATAAGCGGTATAGTGAAGGGAAATATATCGGTCATTCTCTTTTTATGCAGCGATTTTATGTTTTAGCATGTTTCGTGTATTATTATTATTTATAAATAATTCCGTATACCCTGCTCCTTATTAGGTAGGCCAGAAAGACCGACTCTAACCCCTCACAACTCATAATGAACCTAAGTAATTGAGCTGTTATTTCTACCCATTTCGGAAGAGTCAACCAGGGGTAGAAAATTTTAGCCCATTTTCTCCAGCCCTTCCTGAGTTACAAGAGGTTGATGTTATGATTCCTGGCCTACTTATAAGGAAAACACGGTCGCATTTCTGTTCTATGTGTACGAAGAAGACAAAAGGAAACTCTACCTGTAACAAGTGTCCCCTCTAAGGTTGAAAGAGTGGTAGAGAGCCAAAATCAAGGTACGATAGAGGTAATTTGGGTGTGTGGGGAAACAATGTGGTGTGCTTTGTAAAGTGTAGTGAAATGAATATTAGGAGGAGGTATTTGTGAGAGTTAGCTGGATTACTCTCTGTGTAGGTGTGGCACAACAAAAATAGTGGGGGGAAACCAGGCAAATGAAACAGGAGTTCCAGCAACTCCTTATCATATCCTTATGTGGCGTCCCTTGGGTACTGCTCCGCTCGATTGGTGCCTACAATCTTCCCTGTGATAGTAGTACGTAAAGAACACGTAAACAAGATAGTGACGATTTGAAATAATAGTATTCATTCTAGTTTGACCGGTGTAATTTACTGGGAACATTTTGTGCAGGAAACTGATTGGAAAAATATTTGTCATTGTGTTTTGATTAACGGGAAATTGTTGATGACATTGAAGGTATGGGCGGAATAGGAATTATGTCCAGTCATTAGGTTTGTTGACGGACGTAATGATTTATATACACAGGACAGACATTTAAACATTATCACTTATTCGCTCCTGACCGACGGGAATTTGTTAGGGAAAATTGTATACAGGAAGCTAATGGGCAATATTGTCCTCATGTTAAGGGGAGATTTCCACTTGAGGGACTTTTTTATTGACCCCTTTTTCCCTCATGTCTAGCCCCATTGTTTTTGAGATTTTAAGACGTTTGCCCCATTAGTTTGGTGATTTTTAAGAATTTCCGCCCCATTCTGTCAATTTTAAGACCTTTCGTGCCATTTAGGTGTTGATTTTATCCTGGCAAGCGATAGCGAGCCTGTAATTTAAGAGTAATCGGCCTTCGGCCGGGACATTTTTCTACCGAAAAATGTACAAATTTATCTTGAAAGGGGGTCAAGGGGGTGAAATTTAAAGATTGCTGGAGGAGTAGGAAACCAACTAGAAACCTCCCCTTAAGTTGGTTTCTACAATTGTGTAAACATAGATGAACTATAACTATTACTAATGCTACTCATACTACTAGGCTAGGGTGATAGGCATTAATAATTGTCTTGATTTTTTTTTTTTTTTTTATTTTATGTGTTTGCCTCAGGAACGTTTTATGAAAGTTCTGTACACTTAAGGGGAGGCAGACCGTTTTTCTGGACCCTCTTCTCCCTCATGTTTAGCCCCACTAGTTTTAATATTATAAGCCGTTCGGCCCATTAGTTTGGCGATTTTAACACCTTTCGCCCCATTTCGTTGTCAATTTTAAGACCTTTCGTGCCATTTAGGTGTCGACGTTTTCCTGGCGAGCGGTAGCGAGCCTGCAATTTTAAGAGGAGCTGGCCTTCGGCCGGGACATTTTTCTACCGAAAAATGTACAAATTTATCTTGAAAGGGGGTCTAGGGGGTGTTTTTCTAACCTTGATGGAGGTCTAGGGAGGAAACTAAAAAAATATATGAATAAATGAATTAATAGACCAAACAAACGGCCAGTCTCCCCTTAAGAGAGCCTTTTGCTTTGCTGTCGTCCTTTTTGCACTCATATAGTATATGGTAATAAAGCATGTACTTTTATATGGCTTGATTACCTCGTTGGGATCATGTAGTCTGTGTGATCCGTGTAGATATATAATGCTATGAAACTCAAAGAAGATTACCATATCCAGAAACCTGACTAGAGACCCTATAGTAACAGTGATCGGTCAACCACCACTATTTTGGGGCCACTTGTATTATTAACCCGTGCAGTACCGGTGACCTCCTTCTAAGGGGGGTCACCGGCTTTGTTGTATCTTTCTCTCCTTTTCTCGCTTTCTCTGGCTTGTATCCATTCATCCCCATTCAGCCAACTGTTTTAAGACGTTTATCCCCATCCAGGTGTCGATTTCTTTTTGGCGAGCGATAGCGAGCCAGCTATCGCTCGCTATGGAGAAATCCGGCTTCGCCGAAGACATTTTTCTATCGAAAAATTTACAAATTTAGCTTGTCAAAACAAAAATATATATATGCTGGCTCGCTACCGCTCGTCAGGAAAATATTGACACCTGGATGGGGGTAAGCGTCTTAAAACAGTAGGCTGAATGGGGCCAAATGGATACAAGCCAAAGAGAGAGGGAGTTAAAGAGAAAAAAAGTGAGGTGGGCTCCCTTAATGACGTTCTAGCTACTAGTAAGCGAGTGTATTATGCTTAGGATAGACCCCTGGCAATTATAAGGCTTCAAACTAGCCTTTTTTTTTAACCCTTGTAGCTACCACAGATTGTTCTTAAACTGCCCAACATCGTCACCATATAGCTAGAATAGAATTAAGAAGACGTCGCCGGTACTGAAGGGGTTAATATCTCATTACACTCAAGTCTGGCCATATCCATAATAAACATTCGTCGATATACAGTAGGTACTGGATGTATAGTTTGAGCTTTGGATCTAAATTGTACACGATTAAAACTAAAATATCACCCCGTTCTTTGATAATTACGACACCAATCTGACTTAGAAAATAAATAAATAAATAAATAAATATTACCGATATCTTCTATCATATGATCTGTACATGGCATTAGCGAGTATAGTTGCCAGCACTGTACAAAATAATGGATATGGATAGGGTAAACAAATGTCCATACTATTATATCCACTTAAAAGGTATATTGGTAGTAATGAACCCTTCGCATACAAGGATAGCAAGATAAATTACCATCAATGTACTCAATGATGTTATAAACCTTTGTCATACCTTTTAATACCTGTATTTCTTTTTCTAGTCTACCAGGTTCAGGGGGAAAACAATTGGCATACATTCCAACTAATAGGTTACCGTATATAGATACTCATTAACCCTTCCTGTACCAGTAACGTCTGATATATTTTATTCTAGCTATATTGAGACGATATTATTCAGCTTAGGAAGGACCTGTGGTAGTTCGAGACAGTTCAAAACATTATAATTGCTAGAGATCCTTCCTAAACTGAGTAAAATCGATTAGTAGTAGCCAGAATAAAGTACAAAAGATGTCGATGGTAAAGAAGGGGTTAACAGAGTCTATATACCCGAAGTAACAGAAACAAGAATATGGTATGTAAAGGATAATTAAAGTGTTCATAATTATCTACCCATTATAAGTAAATTCGTGGTAATAAACACATCCTATACAAGTCGAGCAAGGTATAATATATCACCATCACTATACGGTACTCAATGGTTTTATATACCTTTGTCATAATATCCTTTTAAGGGGAGATGGGTCGTTTTTTTGGTCCCCCTTCTTACTCATGTTTAGCCCCATTACTTTTATAATAATGAGACTAAGGATGAGGGAGAAAGGGGTCCAGAAAAAACAAATACCTCCCCTTAAAGTACGACGATCAGAGGGAGATAAGGCGTCGTAAATGTTCTGAGTGTCCCGAGGTAGGTATTTAAGGTACGGCGATCAGAGGGAGATAAAGCGTCGTAAATTTTCTGAGTAACCAGGGGTAGGTATTTAAGGTACGACGATCAGAGGGAGATAAAGCGTCGTAAATGTTCTGACTGGCCAGGGGTAGGTATTTAAGGTACGACGATCAGAGGGAGATAAAGCGTCGTAAATGTTCTGACTGGCCAGGGGTAGGTATTTAAGGTACGACGATCAGAGGGAGATAAAGCGTCGTAAATGTTCTGACTGGCCAGGGGTAGCTATTTAAGGTACGACGATCAGAGGGAGATAAGACGTCGTAAATGTTCTGAGTGGCCAGGGGTAGGTATTTAGGGTACGACGATCAGAGGGATTTAAGACGTCGTAAATGTTCTGAGTGGCCAGGGGTAGGTATTTAGGGTACGATGATCAGAGGGAGATAAGGCGTCGTAAATGTTCTGAGTGGCCAGGGGTAGGTATTTAGGGTACGACGATCAGAGGGATTTAAGACGTCGTAAATGTTCTGAGTGGCCAGGGGTAGGTATTTAGGGTACGATGATCAGAGGGAGATAAGGCGTCGTAAATGTTCTGAGTGGCCAGGGGTAGGTATTTAGGGTACGACGATCAGAGGGATTTAAGACGTCGTAAATGTTCTGAGTGGCCAGGGGTAGGTATTTAGGGTACGATGATCAGAGGGAGATAAGGCGTCGTAAATGTTCTGAGTGGCCAGGGGTAGGTATTTAGGGTACGACGATCAGAGGGAGATAAGACGTCGTAAATGTTCTGAGTGTCCAGAGGTATAGTTATAAATATATCTATAATAAACATTTCAAGAATGTTTTTTGTCAAATACAGCACAAATTATACACACCATAAGTATTTGAATCGTTTACGTGTTCAACTAAATATTGATGAACGACTGAAGCACTTTTGATATGCGTAATGTTAGTTACAAAGGAGTGCATAGGAAAACAAGCAACAACATAATTATCTATTAATCCTTATGAGGCTGTTTGTATCTAACCTAACGAGTCAATGTGGAAAACATAAATGTTGGGAGACTATTCATTTATGAAAACAGTTAATTTGGATTAAGAGCGAGATATTTATCAAGTCGGGTTTTGAACGATTAAACAGTACAACATTCAATAAGATTTCTAAGTAGTCCATACACTTGAACACACATTATTATACACTGTACACTGTAAGGTATAATATGAACACACATTATTATACACTGTGCACTGTAAGGTATAATATGAACACACATTATTATACACTGTGCACTGTAAGGTATAATATGAACACACATTATTATACACTGTGCACTGTAAGGTATAATATGAACACACATTATTATACACTGTGCACTGTAAGGTATAATATGAACACACATTATTATACACTGTGCACTGTAAGGTATAATATGAACACACATTATTATACACTGTGCACTGTAAGGTATAATATGAAGACATTATTATACACTGTGCACTGTAAGGTAATATGAACACACATTATTATACACTGTGCACTGTAAGGTATAATATGAACACACATTATTATACACTGTGCACTGTAAGGTATAATATGAACACACATTATTATACACTGTGCACTGTAAGGTATAATATGAACACACATTATTATACACTGTGCACTGTAAGGTATAATATGAACACACATTATTATACACTGTGCACTGTAAGGTATAATATGAACACACATTATACACTGTAAGGTATAATATGAACACACATTATTATACACTGTGCACTGTAAGGTATAATATGAACACACATTATTATACACTGTGCACTGTAAGGTATAATATGAACACACATTATTATACACTGTGCACTGTAAGGTATAATATGAACACACATTATTATACACTGTGCACTGTAAGGTATAATATGAACACACATTATTATACACTGTGCACTGTAAGGTATAATATGAACACACATTATTATACACTGTGCACTGTAAGGTATAATATGAACACACATTATTATACACTGTAAGGTATAATATGAACACACATTATTATACACTGTGCACTGTAAGGTATAATATGAACACACATTATTATACACTGTGCACTGTAAGGTATAATATGAACACACATTATTATACACTGTAAGGTATAATATAAGATCATTGGATATATTGATAGTGAGTTAACTTTCTATCCTTGTAGTAGATGAGATTATGAATATACCATTAAAAGGGTAGATTATGACGGACACTTGATGTACCCCGTTCATACCCATATTTGCTTAACCTATTCAGTACCAGGGACGTCCTTTTCATCATATTCTGGCAACTATAAGACGATTTTATTCAGCTTAGGACGGACCTCTAGCAGTAATAAGGCTTCAGACTATCTCAACCAAGCCTTCTAACTACCACAGCTCCCTCCTAATCTGCATAATATCGTTTAAATATAGCTAAAACATCACACATAGCTGGTACTCCAAGGGTTAGAGTAGTTTAAATATAGATAAAACATCACACATAGCTGGTACTCTAAGGGTTAGAGTAGTTTAAATATAGCTAAAACATCACACATAGCTGGTACTCCAAGGGTTAGAGTAGTTTAAATATAGATAAAACATCACACATAGCTGGTACTCTAAGGGTTAGAGTAGTTTAAATATAGCTAAAACATCACACATAGCTGGTACTCTAAGGGTTAGAGTAGTTTAAATATAGCTAAAACATCACACATAGCTGGTACTCCAAGGGTTAGAGTAGTTTAAATATAGCTAAAACATCACACATAGCTTGTACTCCAAGGGTTAGAGTAGTTTCAAATATAGCTAAAACATCACACATAGCTGGTACTCCAAGGGTTAGAGTAGTTTCAAATATATTCTCGAACAGTATAGGATCAGGTAAGGTACACTTGAACAAATATGGGCATGAATAAGTTTGACAAGGTGTCCATAATAATAGAACCATTTAAAGGTATAATGATGACAATATACCCATGTTAAGGGGAGATTTCCACTGGAGGGATTATTTACTGAACTCCTTTCTCATTCAGGTTTAGCCCCATTGATTTTGAGATTTTAAGATATTCGCCCCATTAGTTTAGTGATTATAGGAACTTTCGCCCCATTTCTGTCAATTTTAAGACCTTTCGTGTCATTTAGGGGTCAATTTTTTCCTGGCGAGCGATAGCGAGCCTGTAATTTAAGAGGAACCGGCCTTCGGCCGGGAAATTTTTCTACCGAAAAATTTACAAATTTAGCTTGAAAGAGGGTCTAGAGGGTGTAATTTTAAGCTTGATGGAGGTCTAGGGAACAAACTAGAAACCTCCCCTTAAGCAAGGATGGAAAGGTAAATCACAATACATATACACATTGATCTCTTATACCATTTGCTTACCCTTTAATACCCTCGATTTATTACAGTGTTAGGTAATGATAAAAGCGACGCACACTTACTGACAAAATCCCTTCGTAACCACACACACACACACACACACACACACACACACACACACACACACACACACACTCACGCAGCACCAACTTCGGCTATAACAATATCAAACAATTTAAGACTCAGCCACCAATGCACTCAAGTTGTTAAGAAAGTAAACAAACTTATTGCTTTCATTGGAAGGTAATTTAATTGCAAATCCCAAAAAGTTATTCTCCATTTAAACATTTATTACATTTGCTCTTATCATAGTTTTCAGTAAGACAAAGAATACATACGTATATACCTAAATGAAATGTATATAAATCAATGATATAGGAAGAACGACTAAAGGTTAATTTGATTTAGTATTAAAAAGTGCAGGTTAGATCAAGGCTTAATAATGGAAGTATTGGAAATGTTCTTGATAAATAGTGACGTTATAATTAACCAGTACCAGTACTTAAGGGGACCCAGACGGTATTGTGCAGCATAATTTACTGGTTAGGCTCAATGGTTTAAGGAGGGGGTTTAGTTTGCTCTTTAACCCTCTATCAAACTTAATAAAACACCCACAAGACCCCCCTTCGATAAAACACCCACAAGACCCCCCTTCGATAAAACACCCACAAGACCCCCCTTCGATAAAACACCCACAAGACCCCCCTTCGATATGCCGATTCCTCTTTAAATACAGGCTCGCTATCGCTCGCCAGGAAAAAAATCGACACCTAAATGGCACGAAAGGTCTTAATATTAGCAAAGGAATGGGGCAAAAGGTCTGAAAATCGTCAAACTAATGAGGCAAATGTCTTGAAATCTCATAACTAATAGGGCTAAACATGAGGGAGGAGGAGGACTCGAAAAACCAACTGCCTCCCCTTAAATTAAGTCGTTCAGTATTAGGTGACGCGATTATTCATTGTATTCTAATTATCAGTAGATAATTGTATTAATTATAAGAAGGAACTATATGGAGAGTCTGAGAGTTAATCAGGGTACACATAAAACCACTGGTATAGAAAGGTTATGCAAAGGGTATATAGAATCATTGGGTATATTGTTGGTAATCTACCTTTATGATTGGTATGAAATGTGTTGATTTCCACCAACATATTATGTATATATATATATATATATATATATATAGAGAGAGAGAGAGAGAGAGAGAGATTTTCTAAAATGTTTCACTTAATTAGGTAGGCGATTATAAGACGCTCCACCCATTTCAGGTGAAGAATTTGTATTTATCTATATTTTATTATTTTCTAAGATTATTATTATTATTATTATTATTTTTATTTTTCTGGGCGAGCAGCTAACAATAGCGAGCCTGCAATTTAAGATAAATCCACCTTGACCTGGGACATTCTTATACCGAAAAATGCAGACATTAAGTTTGAAGGAAGTCTAAGGGAGAGTTTTTTAGTTTGAAGGGGTCTGGGTCTCTAATACTGCAAAAAAAAAAAAAAAAAAAAAAAAAAAAAAAAAAAATAATAATAATAATAATAATAACTATACTTAGGCTACACACAATATGCTAATAATTTCAACGACGTCGGATGAGATAGTGTTAGCCCCTGACCATCTTCAGATACGAATGCGTTACATATTGTTTCTTGCTTTTCTTTGTACAGTATAAAACATAAAGAATATAGGGTGTGGGAAGGATACATACAATCAATTTACATGATGATAGACTTGCCTTATACCATCCTTGTATTAGATGGGTATATTACCATCAACATGCCTTCAAGGGGAGATGGGCCGTTTTTCTGGTCACCTTCTTAATGTTTAATCCCATTAGTTTTCAGATTATAAGACGTTCGGCCCATTAGTTTGACGAGTTTAACACCTTACACCCCATTTCGTTGTAAATTCTAAGACCTTTCGTGCAATTTAGGTGTCGATGTTATTCTGGCGAGCGATAGCGAGCCTGTAATTTTAAGAACAAACGGCGTTTGGCCGGGACTAGGGGTTCTAGGGGGTATTTTTAAAATCTTGTTGGAGGTCTAGCGAGGAAACTGAAAAATACATGAATAAATAAATACATGAATAAATAAATACATGAAAAAATAAATACATAGACCAAAAAAAAATAGCCTCTTTCCCCTTAAACGGGTCGATTATTGTGGACCCTTTAATTACCCTTTTTATTGTCATTATTCTTTATAGTGCATGGAAAGGCTGAAATTGATATAAATACAGGAGGGGGTGCTCGAAATAACTGATACATTATTAAACATTAAAGATATGGAGAGTTGCGCGTGAAATGCACGTCATCATTAATTTAGTAAATTTACTTTCATTATTGAAGGTCGTGGCTCTCTCTCTCTCTCTCTCTCTCTCTCTCTCTCTCTCTCTCTCTCTCTCTCTCTCGAATTTTCACACGGCCGTTTTCTCTCTCCCTTGAATTTCCACACAACCGTTCTCTCTCTCTCTCTCTCTCTCTCTCTCTCTAGCTCTCGCCCCCCCCCCCCTCTCTCTCTCTCTCTCTCTCTCTCTCTCTCTCTCACACCAATCAGGCCCATCAGTCCTCTGCGTCTGGTCCTTAATGTCAAGCTGCCATCCCGGAGCGATACTAAATTACACCAGATGCTAACATCAAAATTAGTGAGCGTGGGCGGACGGGCGTGCACACCTACGGAGATACGCCCACACACCTATACATACGCCTACATATACACACCTACACACACAGACACACACCTACACTGACGCACACATACAATCACACACACATACACAGACACATACATAGATACACATACATAGACACACACATATACACAGATACACATATACACACACCTACACCAATAAGGGTTACATCCACTTGTCTTTACAGACACCTACAGACACACACATACACACAGACACCCAAATACACACACAATGATAAACACACACATACACACACACACACACACACACACACTAGCAACACACATAGACTCATACTTATACAACACACACACACACACACAACTACATACGCAATTATACACACACACACACATTTATACGTACATATTGATATATATACATACTCACACATAACTACGTACACAATGATATACTGTATACACAATGATGCACACACACACAACTACATACACAATGATATACACACACACAACTACAAACACAATGACACACACAAACACACACACATAACTATACACACACACACACACACACACACACACACACACACACACATAACTATACACACACACACACACACACACACACACATAACTATACACACACACACACACACACACACACACACATGAGGGACATATAGTATACCTTCGACTCTCTCTACATTTTTTTTTTTTTTTTTTTCTATGTGATTGAGGGAGGCAAAAGGCATAACTGCCTATAGCGAGTGCCTCCCCCATAGTTGAAAGAGTGACAGGGCCAAAATCAAGGGACGTTCGAGCCAAAATGCCTGGACACACGGAGTTTGAAGCAATTTAAGTCATAGGAAGAGGGAAAGACTGATTCTGGGAGAGAGTGTAATGTATGCACTGTTGAAAGTTGTGACTAACACAGATGGGTGTCATTGGTGAGATACAGACAACAAGGTGAGACTGATGCTAAATTAGGACGAGTAGCAAGCCAGTTAGTTAGGGGAGGAGAGTTAACCCATTATGGTGCGAAGCGGGTCTTTTTAAATCCTCCCTGGTGCTATCCATTTTTTTCAAGACGTTTCGCCTCATTAGTTAGGCGATTATTAGATTATTCATCCCATTCCGGTGTCAATTTTATTCTGGACGAGCGATAAAGAACCTTTATTTGGGAGAAAACGCTCTTGGAATGGAACAGTTTTATGCAGACAATTTTTTTTTTCTATGTGATTGAGGGAGGCAAAAGGCATAACTGCCTATAGCGAGTGCCTCCCCCATAGTTGAAAGAGTGACAGGGCCAAAATCAAGGGACGTTCGAGCCAAAATGCCTGGACACATGGAGTTTGAAGCAATTTAAGTCATAGGAAGAGGGAAAGACTGATTCTGGGAGAGAGTTCCAGAGCTCAGCTGTTGAGTAGAAGAAAGTTTGAGAGTAACGTTTCACTCTTGGGTTGGAGAGTTGCACAGAGTAGGGGTGGGATTGAGTTGCAAGACGGGTACCACGTGCCCTACGTAAAGGAGGTGGTATGCACTGGGATAGCTCTGAGGAACACTGATTATTATAGTAGCGATAGAATAGCGAGAGAGATGCAACATTGCGGCGGAGAGAGAGAGATTGCAGAGAGTTGGTGAGTGGACGGGAGTTAATGATACGAAAGGCCTTCCTTTCAACTTTGTCTAGGAGAGCGGTGTGAGAGGAACCTCCCCACACATGTGAACACTTATGTATACTTAGCTTGAAAGAGGGTCGGGGGAGGTTTCTATTTCTGGGTGGTGAGTTGGGGGGGAGGGAAATAAAACTAAATTGCTTGAAAATGGCAAAAACAATGACAATCTACAATAAGATTTGGACAAAATAACATAATAACCCAAAACGTTGCACAAGAAAGTGTTAATCTCTAATGCGTCGGATCAGCTAGTGTTAAAGCGGGTGAACACATCAACAATAAAGCAAAGTAAATATGACTTGAATTTCAGCTAATCAATTCAGATGACGATTGTATGTATTTTATTTATTTTATTGAATGGAGAAGGATTGAGAATATTTAGATGAGTTATAACGCGGTCGTAGGGAGTAGTGGGGGTCAGGCGCCAGCTGGACTAGATAATAGTACGTCAGGCGCCCGGCCCGGCCCGGTGTACAGTCTTATATGAAGGGCCATGCGTGGATGTCTTTACTGTGAGCGTACAGTCTTATATGAAGGGCCATGCGTGGATGTCTTTACTGTGAGCGTACAGTCTTATATGAAGGGCCATGCGTGGATGTCTTTACTGTGAGCGTACAGTCTTATATGAAGGGCCATGCGTGGATGTCTTTACTGTGAGCGTACAGTCTTATATGAAGGGCCATGCGTGGATGTCTTTACTGTGAGCGTAAGCGCTATGTTCGCTTTTTTTGTTTTTTTCCGATTAGTTTGATATGGGCATTTCATACAATCCACAAATCTATCCAAGGCCCATCAAAGTCGTTTATAGTCCTTAGTTTCTATCTGTTGATCTTGGATGGCGTTGTTAAGCAAATATAAATTTTTCAATCAGCCCAACAAGCATCTGTGCTTTATTTCAAGCCACTTACCACATGACTTGAACACAAAATCTGCAGCTGTGAGAACACCTATTTTACCTAAGTACGCCTGATCTAAACTAACTTAACCTAACTAATGACTTGCCCATATTTCACCTGAATTAAGGGGAGATGGGTCGTTTTTCTGGTTCCCTTTCTCGCTCGTGTTAAGCCACATTTGTTTTGAGATAATAAAACTTTCGGGCCATTAGTTTGGCGATTATAACACCTTGCACCCCATTTCGTTGTTAATTTTAAGACCTTTCGTGCCATTTATGTGTCGATTTTATTTGCTGGCGAGCGATAGCGAGCCAGAAATGTTAAGAGGAAGCGCCCTTCGGCTGGGACATACACATTTATCTTAAAGAGGGTCTAGGTTTTTTTCGTCTAAGCTTGATGGAGGTCTAGTGAGGAAACTAAGAAATAAATGAATAAATGAATTAATAGACCAAAACAAAAACGGCCCATCTCCCCGTAACTTTGGCCGTTTATGAATGTGGGTGTTAATGTTAAGGCCGTATCGGAGTGATGCCGTTTTGACCTACTTAAAATGAAGGTGTTCAATAGCAAACTCTGAAAATATGAGAGGCCATTCCTAAGTTAATCTTTTTAATGTAAGGAAGCTTTTTGCACTTTTACTCAGGTTCTTATTAAGGGGAGATGTCCACTTGAGGGATCTTTTTTTCTCGACTCCTTTCTCCCTCATGTTTAGCCCCATTGTTTTCCTAATGTTAAGACGTTCGTCCCATTATTTTGACGATTTTAAGAACTTTCAACCCATTTCTGTCAATTTTAAGACTTTTCGTGCCATTTAGGTGTCGATTATATCCTGGCGAGCGATAGCGAGCCTGTAATGTAAGAGGAACCGGCTCTCAGCCGGGACAGAAAAATGTACAAATTTATCTTGAAAGGGGCTCAAGGGGGTGTAATCTTAAGCTTGAAGGATATCTACGGACCAAACTAAAAACCTCTCCTTAAGGGACTGTATTTAGTTTTTGGAAGGCCATCTACGAATCAAAGAGGTAAATTATATCCCATGTAACCCACCGACTTTCAAAATTCCTAAACTTAAAAAAATCGTCTATTTACAGCCATAATAAGAGTAAGAAATGCGTTCTCAAACACTGAAGGATGTTAAATATTGGCTCGAGGTAGCTAGAGAATGAAGAAAATATATAATCGAGCTGAACATACCCATAGCTTACTCTGACTGTTCCTTTTACTTATATATTTTCTAGATCTCAAGTGACGGCGTCTCTTGCGTGGATTGACCTCCTAATCTACCAAGATTGGAAGCCAAAGCGTCACATCTTTCCTTTGCCCCTCAACTTTCTCTTCATAATTGCTGAGGGGCACAGGGCCCTGGGTGGGGCTTTGGTTTCCCGGGCGTTTCCGCACCCTCCTCAGTTCCCCGCCATGGAGTGGCTTCGGTCACCCAGGCTTTATTGTGGTCGGCAGGGAGGGTTCTGTGGGGGCGCTTGGTTATGGCCTTGGCCTTGCTCGGGGCCTTGGGGCTGTTCGGCCAGGCAGCTTGGGGAAAAACAACAACAACAAGTTAAGGGGAGATTTCCACTTGAGGGATTTTTTTCTTGACCCCTTTCTCCATCATGGTTAGCTCCATTGATTTTGATAATTTAAGACGTTCGCCCCATTAGTTTGGCGATTTTAAGAACTTTTGCCCCATTTCTGTCAATTTTAAGACTTTTCGTTCCATTAAGGTGTCGATCTTTTCCTGGCGAGCGATAGCGAGCCTGCAATTTAAGGGGAACCGGCCTTCGGCCGGGAAATTTTTCTACCGAAAAATGTACAAATTTATCTTGAAAGGGGGTCTAGGGGCTGTAATGTTAAGCTTGATGGAAGTCTAGCGAACTAACTAAGAACCTCCCCTTAAAAACGCCTCTGATGAATAGTATAACAATACACTGTACATGATCAAAAAGTTAAGTAGTACTTACAAAATCGTTTGGCTCCTCTGCTTGCTTCTGTGGAAATAAAATAGATTGTCATTAATCATACGGGTTGATAAGGAAACACAAGCAAAACATTTAGGTATAAGAGTTAAGGGGAGGTTTTTAGTGTGTTTCCTAGACTTCCATCCAACTTGAAATTACACCCCGTTAACCCCCTTTCAAGATAAATTTGTACATTTTTCGGTAGAAAAATGTCCCGGCCGAAGGCCGGTTCCTCTTAAATTACAGGCTCGCTATCGCCCGCCAGGAAAAATTCGACACCTAAATGGGACGAAAGGTCTTAAAAGTGATATAAATGGGGTGAAAGATCTTAAAATCGCCAAACTAATGGGGCGAACGTCTTAAAATCTCAAAAGCAATGGGGCTAAACATGAGGGAGAAAGGGGTAAAGAAAAAAATCCCTCAAGAGGAAATCTCCCCTTAAGTAGCTCTGAATATGTTAGCCCCTTGACGATTAAACCCTTTCTGTACCAGCGACGTCTATATTATATGATTTCAGCTACATCTAGACAATTTTATGAAGCTTATGTAGGCTGTATGGTAGCTAAAAGGATTAATTGTGATAGCATGTAGCCTTCCAATGGGCAGACGTCCTTCCTAAGCTGATTAAAACCGTGTAATAGTTGCCAAAATATACTGACAAGGATGCCACCGGGACTGAAAGGGTTAAAAGTTTACTCTGGCTATTATTGGACTTGTATGTATGTATGTATATACTCTGGCACCTTCCCCAGTTTTCCATTTTTTTATGGGGGTGGCCAACTCGAGACAGAGCCCGAACAGTGACATCACAACACATCAGAAAAACAAAACAATACAAAACATAAAAATCTCACACACATCTAGGTCGCCCAGGAGAAATACCCAGAGACCCAGGCCCATTTGGGGTCCCCAGCAAAAGATTCCCTGGTCCCAGATCCCCTTATTAGGAAGGATCTGTGGGATTTGAAGGGGTAAAGAGAGTGTCTCAACTAACCCTATGAAGGCGTTCCCGGGCGTTTCCGCACCCTCCTCAGCTCCCCGCCATGGAGTGGCTTCGGTCACCCAGGCTTTATTGTGGTCGGCAGGGAGGGTTTTGTGGGGGCGCTCGGTTATGGCCTTGGCCTTGCTCGGGGCCTTGGGGCTGTTCGGCCAGGCAGCTTGGGGAACAACAACAACAACAACAACTACTAACCCTATGACTTCCATATACACCCTTCCCAACCTAATTAATATCGTCTAATAATAGCCAGAATTAACTACCAAAGCGCGTCATAATTCTCAAGAGGTCGATGCAAAGTATGAATCCAAAATATGAATAGTATGAATGCATGGTATGAAGAACGAGAATACAAGGCCTTATTAACCAGAGATTTCCACTTGAGCGATTTTTTTCTTTACCTCTTTCTCCCTCATGTTTAGCCCCATTGATTTTGAGATTTTAAGACGTTCGCCCCATTAGTTTGGCGATTTTAAGAACTTTCACCCCATTTATATCACTTTTAAGATCTTTCGTCCCATTTAGGTGTCGAATTTTTCCTGGCGAGCAATAGCGAGCCTGTAATTTAAGAGGAACCGGCCTTCGGCCGGGAAATTTTTCTACCGAAAAATGTACACATTTATCTTGAAAGGGGGTCAACGGGGTGTAATTTCAAGTTGGATGGAAGTCTAGGAAACACACTAAAAACCTCCCCTTCTATCTATATGATATCTATATGCTCAGGCCCAATCCCCATTTTGGGGGTAGCCGACTCAAGACAGAGCAAGAACAGGGAAAACACAAAAACAACATAAAACAAAAAATAAACACAGATAAAAAAACACAAACTCACACACATCCAGGTCACCCAGGAGAAGACCCAGAGACCAGGGCCACCAAGGTCGCTCCAGCACTCTCCCGGCCCCTGACCACCCGGAGAGGTTCCGATCTCGGCAGGCAGACATGCAGCGGAGCCAAAGCCACAAGCCCTCCCACCACACTTCCAGGCACACCCTTCATATTAATCGTCTCCCCGGGCCAGGCGCCTGATGGACTATTATCTAGTCCAACTTGCGCCCGACCCCTTACTCCAAATGACCACGTGTTCACTCAACTATTCACAAGCATTCTCCATTCACTCCTGTCCACCACCACTTCCCCTGCCTGATCTATAGTCATTCCTCTATCATCCAAAGCCTTTCTTACACAGTCTCTCCATCTCAATGGGGGTCTTCCTGCCCTTCTATCTCCCCTTGTACCTGACTCACATATTCTCTTTGTAAGCCTTTCATCTCCCATTCGTTCAACATGACCATACCAGCTCAGCACCCTTCTGTCCACTCTGGCTGACAAATGTTCCTGCTGCCCCACTCTCCTACGTATCTCTTCATTCCTCAATCTGTCTCTACGAGTAACCTCCCCTTAACTACTCCAAACAATTCTTTTTATAGAAGGGTAAGCTCATAAACTTACCTTCAAATTATATATGGACCTATGAGAGCCTTAACCCTTTCAGTACCAGCGACGTCATTTTGATTATGTTCTAGCTATGTTTAGACGATTTTACGCAGCTTAAGAAGGATGTATGTTAGCTAAAATTATTAACTGAGATAGTCCGTAGCCTTTCCATTGGTAGATGTCCTTCCCAAGCTAACAAAAATCGTCTAATAGTTGCCAAAATTAATGAAAAGGATGTCGCCGATACAGCAGGGGTACTTTCCTGTCCCTCAATAACAGCACTTGTCACAGGTACATCTACTGGGAACTGTACACTGTGTCCACTTAAGGGGAGGTATTTAGTTTGTTGCATAGACCTTCATCAAGCTTAAAATTACACCCCCTTGAGTCCCTTTCAAGATAAATTTGTACATTTCTCGGTAGAAAAATGAACCGGCCTTTGGCCGGTTCCTCTTAAATTACAGGCTCGCTATCGCTCGTCAGGATAAAATCGACACCTGAATTGCACGAAAGGTCTTAATATGGGGTGAAAGTTCTTAAAATCGCTAAACTAATGGGGCAAACGTTTTATAATATCAAAAGCAATGGGGCTAAACATGAGGGAGAAAGGGGTCAAGAAAAAAATCCCTCAAGTGGAGATCTCCCCTTAATGGGGGGGAAGGGTTTATTTATTGGTCGATCTATCTATTTGATAATTATGTTTTTAGTTTCCTCCCAAGATCTCCATCAAGCTTAAAATATATCCCCAAGATCCCCCTTCAAGATAAATGTGTACATTCTTCGGTAGAAAAAGCCGGTTCCTCCTAAATTACAGGCTCGCTATCGGCTCGCCAGGATAAAATCGACATCTAAATGGAACGAAAGGTCTTAATAGTGACAAAGCAAAGTCTTATAATCGACACACTAATGGGACCAACGTATTCAAATCTGAAAGCTAATGGGACTAAACATGAGGGAGAAGGGGGGCCCAGAAGAAAAATCAACCCCCTCCCCTTAATACGCTACGGTAATGTTCTGCAATCAAACCCTCTCGTGATTAATATCATAGCTGAGTAAATCGAGATCAGTGAGTTTTGTACATATTGGTAAATGTCTATTGTTAACTTTACAACGTTCATTTATAGCATCGCACTTTTGCTTATATAGTTATGCTTTTACTTCCTCCCTCCCTCTCCCTCTCTCTTTCTCTCTCTCTCTCTCTCTCTCTCTCTCTCTCTCTCTCTCTCTCTCTCTCTCTCTCTCTCTCTCTCGATCTAGCTATGTATCTATCTATCTATCCATATTCTTTCAATTACATAAATAAATTAGGTCAAAACCTTTGCACATTAAGGGGAGGTATTTAGTTGATTCCCAAGACTTCCATCAAGCTTAAAATTACTCCCCCTTGACCCACTTTCAAGATAAATTTGTACATTTTTCGGTAGAAAAATTTCCCGGCCGAAGGCCGGTTCCCCTTAAATTACAGGCTCGCTATCGCTCGCCAGGAAAAAATGGACACCTAAATGGCACGAATGGTCTTAAAATTGACAGAAATGGGGCGAGGGTTCTTAAAATCGCCAAACTAATGGGGCAAGCGTCTTTAAATCTCACAAGCAATGGGGCTAAACATGAGGGAGAAAGAGGTTCAGAAAAAAACCTCCAGGTGGAAATCTCCCCTTAACCTCTATAGCTCACAAACGACTAAACTACTCCAGCTAATACTTTTACCATTTGGGAAGGGTCAGCCAGGGAATAGGTGTGGCAATGGACAGGCCAATTGACCACTTGCGAGTTTCATTCTATAAGGAAGTTGGAGCCGTGAACATCGATATTAAAGAGAAATGCAATAATAATGTGGGTTTCTGATTGATAACAAGTATGATCAATTTGGTGTTATGTATTTATATATGTATTATGACCGTATTTGGTGTTATGTATTTATATATGTATTATGACCGTATTTGGTGTTATGTATTTATATATGTATTATGACCGTATTTGGTGTTATGTATTTATATATGTATTATGACCGTATTTGGTGTTATGTATTTTTATATGTATTATGACCGTATTTGATCAATTGTTTGTATGTATTTATATATGTATTATGACCGTATTTGGTGTTATGTATTTATATATGTATTATGACCGTATTTGGTGTTATGTATTTATGTATGTATTATGACCGTATTTGGTGTTATGTATTTATATATGTATTATGACCGTATTTGGTGTTATGTATTTATATATGTATTATGACCGTATTTGGTGTTATGTATTTATGTATGTATTATGACCGTATTTGGTGTTATGTATCTATATATGTATTATGATCGTATTTGGTGTTATGTATCTATATATGTATTATGATCGTATTTGGTGTTATGTATCTATATATGTATTATGATCGTATTTGGTGTTATGTATCTATATGTATTATGACCGTATTTGGTCTTATGCATTTATATATGTATTATGACCGTATTTGGTGTTATGTATTTATGTATGTATATGACCGTATTTGGTTATGTATTATATATGTATTTGACCGTATTTGGTGTTATGTATTTATGTATGTATTATGACCGTATTTGGTGTTATGTATTATAATGTATTATGACCGTATTGTTATGTATATATGTATGACCGTATTTGGTGTTATGTATTTATGTATGTATTATGACCGTATTTGGTGTTATGTATTTAATATGTATTATGACCGTATTGGTGTTATGTATTTATATATGTATTATGACCGTATTTGTGTTATGTATTTATATGTATTATGACCGTATTTGGTGTTATGTATTTATATATGTATTATGACCGTATTTGGTGTTATGTATTTATGTATGTATTATGACCGTATTTGGCGTTATGTATTTATATATGTATTATGACCGTATTTGGTGTTATGTATTTATATATGTATTATGACCGTATTTGGTATGTATTTATGTATGTTTTATGACCGTATTGGTGTTATGTATGTATATGTATTATGACCGTATTTGGTGTTATGTATTTATATATGTATTATGACCGTATTTGGTGTTATGTATTTATATATGTATTATGACCGTATTTGGTGTTATGTATTTATATATGCATTATGACCGTGGTGTTATGTATTTATATATGTATTATGACCGTATTTGGTGTTTATATAGGTGTTATGTATTTATATGTATTATGACCGTATTTGGTGTTATGTATATATATGTATGATATATGTATTATGACCGTATTTGGTGTATGTATTTATATGTATTATGACCGTATTTGGTGTTATGTATTTATATATGTATTATGACCGTATTTTAGCTGATAATTCTGCTAAATATTGATGGCCACAGCTCCAACTTCCTTATAGACCAAAACTCGCAAGTGGTCAATTTTTCTAGCCCTTTTATGGAAGGGTCAGCCAGGGAATAGGTGTGGAAATTGACAGCCCATTAGTTCTAGCCCTTTTTGGGATGGATTAGCCAGGGAATAGGTGTGGAAATTGACAGCCCATTAGTTCTAGCCCTTTTTTGAGTTACAGAGGTTAGGGTTCATGATTTCTGGCCTATCTATTTGGAACAGGGTATAGGCTGTCTATTGCTGTATTAATTATCTGGTGTATTCCTTTGTAGATTTCTCTTCCCTTGGCCTTTGAAGATATATATATATATATATATATATATATATATATATATATCAAGGGGGGTCACCGGCTATTTTGTTATCTTTCTCTCCTTTTCTCTCTTTCCCTGGCTTGTATCCATTCGGCCCCATTCAGCCTACTGTTTTAAGACGTTTACCCCCATCCAGGTGTCAATATTTTTCTGGCGAGCGGTAGCGAGCCAACATATATATATTTTTGTTTTGACAGCAAGCTAAATTTTTACATTTTTCGATAGAAAAACTTATCCGGCAAAGCCGGATTTCTCCATTCAATGCTGGCTCGCTATCGCTTGTCAGGAAGAAATCGACACCTGGATGAGGATAAACGTCTTAAAACAGTTGGCTGAATGGGGCCGAATGGATACAAGCCAGGGAAAGAGAGAAAAATAGAGAAATATAAAAAAAGCCGGTGACCCCCCTTAAGAGGAAGTTATTATTACCAGCAAATCACGAGGAAGTGGAATATATATTACCAGCAAATCACCAGAGTCCCACTCATTTCAAACCCGTAGTTTTATTTGGCATCCCTCGTCGCAATATCTCAGTTGGCAATTAACATGATTAAACCTCCACGACCCCGGATGTATCAACAACATTTTCCCCGCGTGAGAGCTGCGGGAGAGAGAGAGAGAGAGAGAGAGAGAGAGAGAGAGAGAGAGAGAGAGAGAGAGAGAGAGAGAGAGAGAGAGAGAGAGAGAGAGAGAGAGAGATGAAAGTGGAGGGGTGAGGATTAGTGTGTACAACAATATTAAAATAATAACAATAATAATAATAATTAAAGTTGCAAGCAACGTTGTGCGGGGTTCGAGCGGGATTGCACGCAGGGTATTGTGTTGGATACAAGGGCAGTGTCACATATATTAAAATATCATGTATCTTATCGGGCATGGAGAAAGTACAGAAGGAATATAGTGTAGCCATTTTGGCTATGGCCACTTAGACCATTAACCCTTTACTGGCGGCCCACAACATAAGTCGAGTTAAAGAAACTGGCAAAAAACGGGTGAAAAACGGGTGAAAATCGAGTGAAAATGGGTGGAACAGTAATGAACCATACGTCCGACATCTGTGGCCTCCCGGCCCACACTAACTCCAGTTCCCCCACCGCACGGGAGGATGACAGTGACGAATAGTTCGCGAAAAGTGAACAAAGTAGCAAAATCCGCTAAACTTCCATCTTTGAGGTAACACTGTCAGGGCTCCACGAGTGCTACGTAGCTGTATGTGGTGTCATTGTGTAGCGATTTCCGCCTGGTTTTCGGCACAATACAGTTCCTTTCATGCTGATGGTTGATATAGCAGTCAGAATAGCCTGAAAAGGCCCAAAACGGCCACAGACCCCCCACTAGACAAGGGTTAAGGAGTGTGACCATTTTGGTTAAAGCTATTAATCCTGTACGAGTAGGCATAATTGCCCGAAATTGCCTTCATTCCCTGCTCATTTTCATTTATAAGCAAAAGCCAGAGCGTAATTCAATTATGTATTCGTTAAAGTACGGTAATAGCTTTCAAATTACTCCTGAATCATCCCTGTACGACGTCTGGTTTTCTGGTAAAGATCTTGCAAACGAAGGGCAAAATTGCTAAAAATTACCAAATCCGATAGGCGAAATCGCTAAAAATTACCAATTATTTTCTGTTTTCGCTATGTGTGACGCTGCACATAAGTGAGCTCTCTCTCACACAAACCGCAGTGTAGGCTCCGGCTGACGTCCATCCGTGCTGCTTGCAAAAGCTGGCCTGGCGCACAAGCTACAAAATAGCGGGAAAATCGTCTCCGTCATATGAGGGGCCCCGCGGGATTGGGTTAAGAAGTGTGGTTGTTTTGATTATTTGATAAGGTCACCATAAGGGTAATGGTGTGTGGCCTTTTTTCTGTCAGAAGCTTGGCCTTTTTGGTTGGGTCTTTTTAGGAATGTGACCTTTTTGGTTAGCCATGGAGAAACTATAGAGCTACAAATTATTATAAGCAACCTCATGTTAAAAATATCTTATATATTTTTGTTTAGCTTTACTTGGCATTCCTCTTCCTCTATGTATCTAGCAATTTAACCCACTCAAACTCCTTATGACGCGATGGTGTGGTAATTACCCCGGCCCAAAAAGCTCTAAAAGACGATCGAGTGATAACTCAAGCGAGCTTGAAATACGCAGGCGTTTCGTTCGTGGTCACCCCTTCGGGGATCAAGGTGTTCGGCAATATATACCGGTAGCCCATTTTTGGGCTATTTCTTCCATTTTATTTATCCTGTTAAAGTGCTTGATTGATGTTTGTGCTAATGTAGTTAATATTTGGTGTAATTTTACATATTTCAGCTAAATCTGAAGAGCACATGCAATTTATTTGTGCATGTTCAGTAAGTATTGTTGGGGAAATGGTTAACGTTTTCATCTTTTGGGGTATTTATTCTATGTTTTTATCCTGTTACTGTGATTGATTGATTTTTGTGCTGATGTAGTTGGTATTTGGTATCATTTTACATATTTTAGATAAATTAGAAGAGCACATGCAATATACTTGGGCATTTTCAGTCAGTATTTCTGGGGAAACGGTTAACATACAGTATTCATCATAGGAAGGGAAGAGGATGTGTAGCTCAGATCTTTGCCCTGATATAGTGAAGAAATATCTTGAGAAGGGACAAAAGTTGTATGCTGCCTTCATGGACTTGGAAAAGGCCTATGACAGAGTTGATAGAGAAGGTACCGGTATGTAGAAAGTACTTGGAATATACGGAGCAGATAGCAAGTTGCTGAAAGCAGTGAAAAGCATGTATGAGGGTGCAAAGGTGTCAGTATGTGTTGAGAATGAACAGAGCAAGTTCTTTGATCTGAATTTTGGGTTAAAGAAAGGGTGTGTGATGTCCCCGTGGTTGTTCAATATATACTGTACTGTATATGGATGGAGTCATAAAAGAAATGCAAGGATGAGCAGTGGATGTTGGTGTACCACTAATAAGGGAAGGCAACGAGTGGAATGACAGAGTTGATAGAGAAGGTATGTGGAAAGTACTGAGAATATATGGAGTAGATGGCAAGTTGCTGAAAGCAGTGAAGAGTATGTATGAGAGTGCAAAGGTATCAGTACGTGTGGAGAATGAACAGAGGGAGTTCTTTGATCTGAATGTTTGGTAAAGCAAGGGTGTGTGATGTCCCGATGGTTGTTCTATATATACAGTATATGGATGGAGTCATAAAAGAAATACAAGGAAGAGCAGTGGATGTTGGTGTATCGCTGATAAGGGAAGGAAGCATATACGGAGCAGATGGTAAGTTGCTGAAAGCAGTTGTTGTTGTTCCCTAGGCAGCCTGGCTGAACAGCCCCAGCTGAAAGTAGTGTGGAGTATATAATTATGAGGGTACATTGAGTGGGCTTTCCTCTTTTACACCTTGGTGAAGGCTGTCACACGGGCAATTGTCAAACTCTGAAGGTCCATATCATTGTTATTAAACAAAGCATTTGGCAAAGGGAGGAATTGTTAAAAACCTTAGCCAATACTCTGCTATTCACCAAAAATAAATTTTTGAATTATCATTATTATTTGGTAGGGTAGGTATGTTGGCTAAATAATTGGTGGAATTCGTAGGAACTCGAACTGTTTTGAGAGAGTTAAATATAAAAAAAAATAATAGATCTGAATAATAAATCGACTATGTTATTAAGCAAAACTGGGGGATGCGTGGAAGCCTATAGACTGTAGACGGTAAACTTTGTGTGGGTAGCGAATACGGTTTTAAAGTCATTTAACCCTTTGGCTGCCGGTGATGTTCTGGAATGTTTTGGCAAGTTACAGCAACTTCCAGGCTTTAAAAGCCTGTAAAAACCGTAAAAATCGAGTGTCAGTGGGCGGGAGCATGAGGGGCCCACCTCCGTTTCTCAGAGCACCGAGCAGCTCACTGAGCTAGGCTGTCTCTCGTGCGGGTCTCTCTCTGTCTCTCTCAACAGTGTAGCCAAGCAAGCGAGTGCTACCAAATAGCGGGTTTCCGCGTTTTACTGGCACCGCTGCGGGTGAACCAGACCACGTACAGGGCCCGTTCTGGTCTCATTTTGAAGCTATTTTCGCCTAGTTTTCGGCAGAATACAGTTCATTTAATGCAGATGCTTGATTTATCATTCAGGAGTGCCTGAATATGCCCTAAATAGCCCAAACATAGCCGTAGCCAATGGGTTAAGAAGAGACAGTTTTCAATGCTGCGGCCAAACTATTCCACCCATTTATATTCTTTTGGTATCAAAATGTTCGGAATCGCGAGCCTCACCCAACTACGCAAGCATGGCTTTGATCATCGGCGCAGTTTTCAAGATGTGGAATTTTAAGTGGAATTCGAGGTTTTTTCAAGATTGCCGGAAAATACCCCACGTGCAAAAGCAAAACCTTCTCTATAACATTTGCGGAGCATTAGTAGGGGAGTCCATATGCCAAAGCCCAATTGTTTCCTATGAGTGGGAGACGGTATTTAGGCGTCAAGTTTTTCGGGAAATCGGCTGCCACGAACCTGTTTGGCCGCCATGCCAGATGTTTAGCATATCAAAAGTTGCCCAATACAAAAACGCACCTCTTGTGAAAGTTTGATCCCGATCCAAAAAGCGGTTCTGGAGTTATTGCGTCAAAACCGGCATGTAAGAAGAATTTGGATGAATAACCGGGTGTAATGATTACAATAGGGGTTCCCTGTAGGGGTCGAACCCCTAATAATAATAATAATAATAATAATAATAATAATAATACTACTAATACAAATAATAATAATAATAATAAAGTTAATAATAATAGTCAAAGGGAAGCGTATAAAATAATATTTAGCACTATATGGGGGACTAGCAGGGGTACCCGGCGTTGCCCGGGTAATCACCATAATCACCATCACTATTACCACCACTACTACTACCATAATCACCATCATCAATCACTACTACCACAATCATCACAATACTACTACTACCATAATCACCGGCCTCGACCTCCCTGTGCCTCATTAAACGGCGACCTCGATTTCGGCCGCTAAATGACCTCCGATTTTGGATCTGTCCTCATCCGTCCCCCCATTTTGGGGGGCTGCGAACAACTTTCGTTCCATACACCTTTTCGATCGGAGGCCTCCTTCTGCCCCAAACTGCCATTTTTTTCAATTTTTTTTATTTTTTTTTCAATTTCGGCCTCGAAACGACCTCCGATCGTGGCCTCGCCGCCTCTATGACCTGACCCAGGTCAATTGACACCCACAAGCAAAGTTTCAGCTCCCCAGGTCCAAAACTTCGGCCGCCTATGAAGAACAGACACACACACACACACAGACAATCGAAAATATTATATACAGTAGATGCCATGAAGATATTATTGATATGAAACATTATTTGAAGGGTCCGATTGTTTAGGTGGATATTGAATTTCTTTTTCAATGATTGTTGATGATAATTGCTTTGCAACTTTCATTTTTTTCCCTTTAAGGGGAGACTCCATTTTTTTTTGTTGCTCTGGTCAACATTTCAAGTTTTTGTGTTCTCTCTGTAAACTGCTTCTTTCAACATAGGAGAATAGCATAGGAAGGAACAAAAAAACATATCGCATCCATAACCTCCCGGGCCGGGGGTTCGACCTCGACCCCTGAAAAACGAGATTTTTTTTTTTCAGCCACAATTTTGTTTGTTTGGTGTCTGTAGTCTAAAGGGATGCTGTATGCAATAAAAATGGTCATATGAGGGCATAAACACTCATAGGATATCCCTAGGGCCCCCTTGGGGGGTCCCAAAATCTACGTTTGGGTCATTTTTTAACTTATAAATATTAATATAAAATAGTTTAGTCCCCCACATTATCAGGTTTTCTTTGCGAGCGGGTGGCACTACACGGGAAGAAACGATTGTAGGGGTAACTCAAGGAAAATTGATCACGGGCTCAATTTAAAATACGTTTTAGTTACGAGTAAATTTAAAGCTTTATTCATGAATAGTGCATGTTTATTCACCTAATATGATGATGAATCAGCCATTTACTATCCGATTGTCTCCAATTTCGCCATATAAATAGAACAAGTACACATACACACTCCCTCTGAAGCTTTTTGAGATTGGGAAATATTTTCCATACTAAAATTATTTATTTATGGTACAAAATTGGGTAAATTAGTTATATTGATAATTTACCAGCGGTTTTAACCATTATCACGTATGAACTTGGCAATATGCTTCGGAGGAGTTGTAGACAGTCTATATAGGGTACCTCATGCACAATATAAAACAATTTTGCAAAGTGGATTTGGGATCATCAGATATTTAGTAAAAAAAAACTAAAAATGCGCTCACGCGCGCGCGCGTGGACATAGGACGATGAACATTTCAGCAAGTCACCGTTACACCTTTAGCATATATGTGTCAAAAGGCCAGCAATGAGTCTCTTATAGAAGGTGAGTTACGAAAGGCGGATGGAGTCTCCCAAGGTAAACAATAAAGTGCATTTTTAATGGTTGTTGGTAATAATTGTTTTGCAATCAGTGTATAGTGAATTATAGAATATTATGTCTAGATAAACCTCATTATATGTTGGTGGTAATGACTATAGTTTGCCGTATTCCTACCCAGTCAATGATATAGTTACATAGATACACAGACCAATTGGTCCAAATGAGGTGATCCGGCCTTAAAAATTAGACGGTTAATTCCCATATAACTGTGGTAGAAAAATGACAGCACAACGCAAGGCTCTCTACCTACCCTCCATAGCCTCCGGCAATCCGCTAACACGTCGTACTGGAAATTAGTTAATAGAATATCCTTGTATGACTGAAAATGCATGACGGAAATTTGATAGAACAATGACAAACTATTATGAAGTTTAATATTTAGGCATACATCCGACCACCTTTATATTTCTACCTCTTTAGCTAAGTGATGCTGATTTAGTTTATTCTTAAGGGGGGTAACATGTTTTTGTTCTCTCATTTTCTCTCTTTCTCTGGGTTATATCCATTCGGCCCTATTCAGCCTACTGTTTTAAGATGTTTAACCCCATCCAGGTGTCGATTATCGCTCCAGCATTGTATGAAGAAATCCGTCTTCGCCAGAGACACTTTTCTATCGAAAAATGTACAAATTCAGCCTGCTGTCAAAAACATATTAAAAATATGCTGGCTCTTTGCCGCTCGCCAGGAAAAAATCGACACCTGGATGCGGATAAACGTCTTAAAACAGTAGGCTGAATGGGGCCGAATGGATATGACCCAGAGAAAGAGGGAGAGAGAAAAAAATAATGAGGTGGGCCCCCTTTAAAGAGTCAATGGTGGTTCATTCAATAACTAATTCTGAAAGACTATTCCATTTATCCACTATATAATTAGTAAATACATATTGGGTGATCTCTAGATTTACTCTGTAGCCCCTTGAAACTATATCCGTGGGGCAAGGGAAAATATTATTTCCATAACTATATTGTCGAATCCTGTTAGTATTATGAAATATGCGCTAGTTGTTTTGTTTGGATTGTAATGAGAAGTACTGAAATATTATTACAGCATACCATCATTATAATTACAGTATAACAACACGAGTATCACATTGACAGGCAAGGGAAACATCAAAGCCATAATACTGTAATTACCACCGATAATGAGGTGTATCTAGAAACATGGGCCTCCAGGGCAAGTTCTACAGCTCTACTGTGAAATGAGATGGACAAACATTACTTTCACGTATATTTAGAAATAAGACAAGTATGTGTTATATCACCTTCATTAAGGGAGATGGGCCGTTTGTTTGGTCTATTAATTCATGTATTCCTTTATTTTTTTAGTTTCCTGGCTAGAAGTACATCAAGCTTAGAAAAACACACCCTAGACCCTTCAAGATTAATTTGTAAATTTTTCGGTAGAAAAATGTTCCGGCCGAAGGCCGATTCCTATTAAAATTTCAGGCTCGCTATTGCTCGTCAGGAATAAATCGAGACCTAAATGGCATGAAAGGTCATAAAATTGACACCGAAATGGGGAAAACGGTGTTATCGCCAAACTAATGGGCCGAATGTTTTATAATCTCAAAACAAATGGGGTTTAATACGAAGGAGAAAGGGGACCAGAAAAATGACCCATCTCTCCTTAAAGGTGAACTACAGGGATGAACGAAAAAACGAAGATTAATGCAGGGTCATAACTTGGCATAAATATACTGTAATATGTATATAGGCAATATCGATATAATGCCATTAAACTCCAGAACAAAATACTGATATATATATAGTCGTTGGTGACGAATTGGCATTTTCAGCCAGCTGGAGTGACTCCATTGTGTAGAGACGCCGTTTGTAAACAAGATATGCGGTCCTGAACAGAGAGGTCTGTTTTTCGTAATTAATACCTTTCAATTCAATACTCAAGCTCTGCAAAAGATCGACCAACGATGATGTGGTGCACATCAAGAAATAATCCCAGCTCGCCAGCAATTAACATACATGCAGTATTTATGCATGTTTAGCCTGGTCCATAGTTGAGGGAACTCGGTTCTAAGGCCTATTTCATAATGGTAATATAGTTTTCTGTTCAATTTATATATCGCGGTCCCTTGACCAGACAGTGGTGAAGCCAAATGTTGAGCTGTAAACATGCATACAAATTATAAGAGTTTCTCAAATAAAAAAAAACACAGATTCACCCATTTCCCATGTCGAGAGTTCCCGCCATTGGCTACAGTTATGTCATGGTAAACACGCCAGTTCGCGCCACATAAAATAACTTAGATAAGCTATATTTCTATATTGTTAAAACAAATTGATGAAAGTTCTTCAGTATCATGTACCTAAAACCAAGCAGATCCCAATGGACATTGTAGTTTGAGTAGGTTTCATCCCTGGAATTCACCTTTAAGTAACATTGCCGGCAAATAAAGGTGGTACAGAATTCTCTAACAATTCTGACACACTGATGAAATATTTTGAAACATTCCCTCTAAACACATGCCCGAGTTAGTGTTTTCCCTCAATCAATGTTCACTTTTCCTCGGTTATCATATAGGAGTGTACGGTTGCACGAATAAGCCATGTCCCACCTGTCATCACGTTTGGCTTGATTTGGGCTGTATTAATGTCTGTCAGATGTTGAATAGGGTGGGAAGTGTAGGAACATGTTTGTATATTTCACTCGATATGAAGAAATGAAGCTTAGATATTGCCGTTACCAATTGATCAAAACATACTTAGTGCCAAGACATCACTTATTAGCGCGATTGTACGAATCGGAGGTATTAAGTGTTGTCATAGATTCCAGTGGTCTTCGCTCAAAAGTGTTATTGGTATCTTTATAGTTACTGGGAAAAGTGCTTATCCCTCAGAGTATTAGTCAGTGTCCGAAACTTTGTGAAATATCTGACAACACTTATTAACCTTGACCATACAATCGCGCTAATAAGTGATGTCTTGGCACCAAGTATGTTTTGATCAATTGGTAACGGCAATATCTAAGCTTCATTTCTTCATGTACCAGCTACTTGTGCAGGCAGTTGTACTGGTTATTGTGTTGGATGTGTAGTTGCGGAAGTAACAGTTATCAGTCGGAAATATATAGTGTACATGGTGCCGTGATCCTAGCTGAATCAACAGAGATTATCACACAGACAGACAGACAGGATGACAGCCGAAGAAACACACACACAAACAAGTACACACATACACACCACTCACACAGACACATGCACACACACACACACACAAACAAACACTCACACAGACACATGTACACACACACACACATAAACAAACACTCACACAAACACATGCACACACGTACAGACACACACAAACCCACACACACACAATACTGTATTGTTATTATGCGGTTTGTTAACTAAATATAAAAGATGTAAAACAGATTATTATACATGATTGCTCAACAAAGGCATTCATGCTTTACTGGTCGCACTCTCACTCAATAATATTAATTCACTTTTTATTATGTATATATAAATAAGCATTAATTAGCACTGTCTGGTGTGGCTTCTTGGGGCCTAGTATATTTTGCTTAAACATCATTAAAGTTGTTTATATTTTTGTTGTTGCCATTTTCGAGCAATGCTTTTATAGTTTGTCCCATAGACTTAAAACAAAAAATACAAATAAAAAAAATAACACAAAAATAATCCCCACACCACATTCATATAATATGTGATGTGTAGTGTAGTGATGTGTGATGTAGTGTAGTGATGTGTGATGTAGTGTAGTGATGTGTGATGTGTAGTGTAGTGATGTGTGATGTAGTAGTGATGTGTGATGTAGTGTAGTGATGTGTGATGTAGTGTAGTGATGTGTGATGTGTAGTGTAGTGATGTGTGATGTAGTGTAGTGATGTGTGATGTGTAGTGTAGTGATGTGTGATGTAGTGTAGTGATGTGTGATGTGTAGTGTAGTGATGTAGTGTAGTGATGTGTGATGTGTAGTGTAGTGATGTGTGATGTAGTGTAGTGATGTGTGATGTGTAGTGTAGTGATGTGTGATGTAGTGTAGTGATGTGTGATGTGTAGTGTAGTGATGTGTGATGTAGTGTAGTGATGTATGATGTGTAGTGTAGTGATGTAGTGTAGTGATGTGTGATGTGTAGTGTAGTGATGTGTGATGTAGTGTAGTGATGTGTGATGTAGTGATGTGTGATGTAGTGTAGCGATGTGTGAAGTAGTATCGTGATGTGTGATGTAGCGTACTGTTGTGATGTAGGGTAGTGATGTGTGATGTAGTGTAGTGATGTGTGATGTAGTGTAGTGATATATGGTGTAGTGTAGTGATGTGTGATGTAGGGTAGTGATGTGTGATGTAGGGTAGTGATGTGTAATGTAGTGTAGTGATATATGGTGTAGTATAGTGATGTGTGATGTAGTGTAGTGATGTGTGATGTAGTGTAGTGATATATGGTGTAGTATAGTGATGTGTGATGTAGTGTAGTGATATATGGTGTAGTATAGTGATGTGTGATGTAGTGTAGTGATGTGTGATGTAGTGTAGTGATATGGTGTAGTGTAGTGATGTGTGATGTAGGGTAGTGATGTGTGATGTAGGGTAGTGATGTGTAATGTAGTGTAGTGATATATGGTGTAGTATAGTGATGTGTGATGTAGTGTAGTGATGTGTGATGTAGTGTAGTGATATATGGTGTAGTGTAGTGATGTGTGATGTAGGGTAGTGATGTGTGATGTAGGGTAGTGATGTGTAATGTAGTGTAGTGATATATGGTGTAGTATAGTGATGTGTGATGTAGTGTAGTGATGTGTGATGTAGTGTAGTGATATATGGTGTAGTATAGTGATGTGTGATGTAGTGTAGTGCTATATGGTGTAGTATAGTGATGTGTGATGTAGTGTAGTGATGTGTGATGTAGTAGAGTGATGTGTGATGTAGTGTAGTGATGTGTGATGTAGTATAGTGATGTGTGATGTAGTGTAGTGATGTGTGATGTAGGGTAGTGATGTGTGATGTAGTGTAGTGATGTGATGTAGTGTAGTGATGTAGTGTAGTGATGTGTGATGTAGTGTAGTGATGTGTGGTGTAGTATAGTGATGCAGTGTAGTAATGTGTGATGTAGTGTAGTGATGTGTGATGTAGTGTAGTGATGTGGGATGTAGTGTAGTGATGTGTGATGTAGTGTAGTGATGTGTGATGTAGTGTAGTAATGTGTGATGTAGTGTAGTGATGTGTGATGTAGTGTAGTGATGTGTGATGTAGGGTAGTGATGTGTGATGTAGGGTAGTGATGTGTGATGTAGTGTAGTGATGTGTGATGTAGTGTAGTGATGTGTGATGTAGTATAGTGATGTGTGATGTAGTGTAGTGATGTGTGATGTAGTGTAGTGATGTGTGATGTAGTGTAGTGATGTGTGGTGTAGTATAGTGATGTAGTGTAGTGTAGTGATGTGTGATGTAGTGATGTGTGATGTAGTGTAGTGATGTGTGATGTGTGGAGTAGTGTAGTGATGTGTGATGTAGTGTAGTGATGTGTGATGTAGTGTAGTGATGTGTGATGTAGTGTAGTGATGTGTGATGTAGTGTAGTGATGTGTGATGTAGTGTAGTGATGTGTGATGTAGTGTAGTGATGTGTGATGTAGTGTAGTGATGTGTGATGTAGTGTAGTGATGTTTGATGTAGCGTAGTGATGTGTGATGTAGTGATGTGTGATGTAGTGTAGTGATGTGTGATGTAGTGTAGTGATGTGTGGAGTAGTGTAGTGATGTGTGATGTAGTGTAGTGATGTGTGATGTAGTGTAGTGATGTGTGATGTAGTGTAGTGATGTGTGATGTAGTGTAGTGATGTGTGATGTAGTGTAGTGATGTGTGATGTAGTGTAGTGATGTGTGATGTGTGGAGTAGTGTAGTGATGTGTGATGTAGTGTAGTGATGTGTGATGTGTGATGTAGTGTAGTGATGTGTGATGTAGTGTAGTGATGTGTGATGTAGTGTGGTGATGTGTGATGTAGTGTAGTGATGTGTAATGTAGTGTAGTGATGTTTGATGTAGTGTAGTGATGTGTGATGTAGTGTAGTGATGTGTGATGTAGTGTAGTGATGTTTGATGTAGCGTAGTGATGTGTGATGTAGTGTAGTGATGTGTGATGTAGTGTAGTGATGTAGTGTAGGTAGTGATGTTGATGTAGCGTAGTGATGTGTGATGTAGTGTAGTGATGTTTGATGTAGTGTAGTGTGTGGATGTAGTGTAGTGATGTGTGATGTAGTGTAGTGATGTTTGATGTAGCGTAGTGATGTGTGATGTAGTGTAGTGATGTGTGATGTAGTGTAGTGATGTGTGATGTAGTGTAGTGATGTGTGATGTAGTGTAGTGATGTGTGATGTAGTGTAGTGATGTGTGATGTAGTGGAGTGATGTGTGATGTAGTGTAGTGATGTGTGATGTAGCGTAGTGATGTGTGATGTAGCGTAGTGATGTGTGATGTAGCGTAGTGATGTGTGATGTAGTGTAGTGATGTGTGATGTAGCGTAGTGTAGCGTAACATAGGGTAATGCACCGTATCACAGTGTACTAGACCATAACACACCCAGTAGCAAGGACAGAGCCGTAACTAATACCTAGCCACCCAACCAGTACATTATTAACCTTCCTCACTTGGGTAACAGCATTTGAGAGTAAAATGTCAATCTTCTCCTTTCCGCTGCTTTCTCTTTAAATCTATAGGGTACGAAGATCATATTGGGCTTCTTCTGTTTCGATCTATTAATTTGGAGATTTTAAGACGATTCACTCCATTAGTTTAGCGATAATATGACACTTCACTGCATCCAGGTATCAATGTTATTCTGGTGGAGCGATAGCGAGCCTGTAACATAGCCAAAATGATGTTTCGATTCACCAAGGGATCCATATCTGTGAGTCTGGGATAATGTTTTATATACATGAGGAGGTACACAATTATACAAGGAGACAACGTAGTCAATAACATGTAGCCTACCAGTGGGAAGATCTGCTATGGTTAACCCTTTGAATACCAGCGACGTGTGGTATATTTTATTCTAGCTATATTTAGACAATATTATGCAGCTTAGGAAGGATCTGCAGTCGTTAAAAGAGTTGGTTGAGATAGTTTGAATCCTTATTATTGCTAGAGGTCCTTCCTAAGCTGAGTAAAATCGTCTAATAGTTGCCAGAATAGGATGAAAGGGACGTCTCTGGTACTGCATGGGTTGAAGACATTCAGGCGTAAGGTTGTTAATCTATGGAACAATTGATCTGAGGAAATAGATCATCAATGTTCACTTTCTACCTTAAAATTTAAACTAAAGAACTGTCTCTTAACCCTTAACTGGCGGCGCCCGACTATAGCCGGGCAAGAGAACCAAGGACTATGTGGCGGGGCCCGGCTATAGTCGCATGCAATTTTGAGCACGTAATGTGCTCTGAGGGAGAGTGGAGCGGTGGGAGGAGCGTAGGTTACCTCATGACCGCTCGCCACGGTGGCCGTGGAGCTACTGAGATGTACTGCACCCTACTCCACCCTCCCTCACTCGTTTCACACGTAATAATTTAAGGAAATTACCGTATTTTACTGATTTTGACCTTCGGTTGCACGATCGTTGCAAGACAACCAGTGATCGTAGAAGGATGGTTCTGGTGTTATTGGAAAGCTGAATTAACGCCCTTTCAGGGATACATACTTGTATTACGCTCTGGCGCTTGTTTATGCATGAAAACGAGCACGGAAACAAGGTCGCTTACGGTAAAACCCCCCGCTGGGCGGCACAGTCAAATATACTCCACCACCCGCTCTTTGAGTGTTAAATGTATTAGATTAAATTCCATTCTACAATGGTGGTAATTTTATTTGTATTGTTGTGTACTGTAGGTGCATTTATGTTTAAGTATATATATCCTTTTTTTATATAATTTCTATCTTTTCATCTTTTCTTTGGCATTCACCTCCTTGTTTTGTTTTGTTTCTGCCAACAAAAATATAATACAATCAGTCCGCATTGTTATGAACTTTGTATTGTGTATTAATCTTGTAAGCATTGTATTGAATTGTAAATGTTTCATGGCAATAAATGTGTTGAATTGAATTTTGAATTAGTACATATTATATCCTGCACATGGATTCTTTCATTAATCTATCACTCCATCTCCATCTCTCTCACTCTCTCTCTCCCTTTCCCAATATCCGTTCCTTGGCTACAATCGGGTAAGGTACCATTGGAGAAGAGAGAGAGAGAGAGCGAGAGAGAGAGAGAGTGTCTAGGCAGTTGTTTATTTATATTCTGTGTGTCAATCCCTGTATGACTCTACAGTATTTATAACACCGTGTATATTTTATTCCCCTTACCTATCAATGTCATTCACTTTTTGTCTCCATTTCTAAAGATTTGTATTCGTATCCAGTGCTGTATGCGTGTGTGTATGTGTGTGTATGTGTTATGTGTATCTATGCATTGTGTGTACTATGTATGTATTGTATGTATTTACTCAGGCCCCTTCCCCACTTTTCCCTTTTTTTCTGGGGGTAGCCGACTTAAGACAGAGCCCGAATAGGGACAACACAACTCAAAAGAAACAATGAACACACAAACACAAAATACAAATTCACACACTTCTAGGTGACCCAGGAGAAGACTACTATGTACTATGTATTGTGTGTTGTTGTTGTTGTTGTTCCCCAAGCTGCCTGGCCGAACAGCCCCAAGGCTCCGAGCAATTCCAAGGCCATAACCGAGTGCCCCCACAGAACCCTCCCCGCCGACCACAATAAAGCCTGGGTGACCGAAGCCACTCCATGGCGGGGAGCTGAGGAGGGTGCGGAAACGCCCGGGAAACCAAAGCCCCACCCAGGGCCCTGTGCCCCTCAGCAATTATGAAGAGAAAGTTGAGGGGCAAGGGAAAAATGTGACGCTTTGGCTTCCAATCTTGGTAGATTGGGAGGTCAATCCACGGAAGAGACGCCGTCACTTAAGATCTAGAAAATATATAAGTTAAAGGAACAGTCAGAGTAAGCTATGGGTACGGCAGAGATTGCTCAGCTCTCACTCTGATAGACCAGCCCATCACCATTGTATTGTGTGTAAATATGTGTTGTGTGTATAATGTATATGTATTTTGTGTATGTATATATTGTATGTATCTATATGTTGTGAGTACCAACATATTTTGTTTTCTATATGTAAGAAGGATACAAAAGGCAAGCTGCCTGTAACGCGTGACACCCCGACATTGAAAGAGTGAGAGAGAGCCAAAAGCAAGGTACGTTGGTCTCACAATGTCTGGACACACGAAGCTTCAGGCAGTTTAAGGGGAGATGGACCTTTTTGTTGGTCAGTTAATTAATTTATTCTTTAATTTCTTAGTTTCCTCGGTAGGCCTCCATCAAACTTCGAAAAACATCCCCTAGGCCCTCCTTCAAGATAAATTTTTACATTTTTCGGTAGAAAAATTTCTCGGCCAAAGGCCGATTCCTCTTTAAAATTTCAGGCTCGCTATTGCTCGCCAGGAAAAAAATCGACACCAACTGGCACGAAAGTCTTAAAATTGACAACAAAATGTTGCGAAAAGTGTTAAAATCGCCAACTGATGGGCCGAACGTCTTATAATCTCAAAAACAAATGGGGCTTAGCAAGAGAGAGCAAGGGGACAGGAAAAAAGACCCATCTCCCCTTAAGTCGTAGCATATTGTGTGTGTGTATATTTTGTATTGCGCTTATACTGTATATAGTATGCAGTGTGTGTACAGTATGTATGTATGTTGTGTGTACCTATGTGTTCCGTAGGTGTGTTATGTGTTCCCATATGGTATGTGTGTATATACAGTACAGTGTGTGTTGTGTGTTCCCATGTGATGTGTGTGTATATACAGTACAGTGTGTGTTGTGTGTTCCCATGTGATGTGTGTGTATATACAGTATATACAATATGTGTTGTGTGTACCATGTCTTGTGTGTGTATATACAGTATATACAGTATGTGTTGTGTGTACCATGTGATGTGTGTGTATATACAGTACAGTATGTGTTGTGTGTTCCCATGTGATGTGTGTGTATATACAGTATATACAGTATGTGTTGTGTGTACCATGTGATGTGTGTGTATATACAGTACAGTATGTGTTGTGTGTTCCCATGTGATGTGTGTGTATATACAGTATATACAGTATGTGTTGTGTGTACCATGTCTTGTGTGTGTATATACAGTATATACAGTATGTGTTGTGTGTACCATGTGATGTGTGTGTATATACAGTACAGTATGTGTTGTGTGTACCATGTCTTGTGCGAATGTGTTGCGTGTATGTGTACAGTATGCTAAATGTGTGTTGCCTAAATGTACAGTCGCGGCCATATATAATCACCAACCTTCATCTCCGGGTTCGGTCTTTTAGCTTCTATCTAACTATAGTATGTTTCTTTTCATCTGACGGTAAATTGTCATCTAACCATCTTGATTATTCAGCTATTACGACGATACTGGGGCGAAATAAGTTGCTAATGAATGAAACTTGGCATTCATGTGGAGGCAGAGACGTGGTAAGTTCATATATTTCATCCAGGTATCGATAAATCAGCTTCAAAAGGATTAAATTTACCGTCAGCTGAAAAGAAACAGAGTATAGTCACTATGGGGTGCAGGGATTATTATGTTACCTCCACCAACCGACTTAACTCCTAAACTCAATTAATGAAATCAACAAATACATGTGGCAGTCCAGAGATTCGAACCTAGGATGCTCACACCGAAATGCAGTGCATTTATCCATTGCGCTACGAAGACAGTTAAAGAATGGTGGACAAGCCTACGATTTATTATACAGTTTTGAATCCTGCATATCAATCTAAGCAAGGGTGTGGAGGGGGCGAACGATGGGTGGAGAGGTGGGTGAGTGTGGAGGTGGAGGGGAGAAGTACTGGCAGGTTAAGGGGAGATTTCCACTTGAGGGATTTTTTCTTGACTCCTTTCTCCCTCATGTTTATCCCCATTGTTTTTTCTAATTTTAAGACGTTTGCCCCATTATTTTGACGAGTTTAAGAACTTTCAACCCATTTCTGTTAATTATAAGACCTTTCGTGCCATTTAGGTGTCGATTTTATCCTGGCGAGCGATAGCGAGCCTGTAATTTAAGAAGAAGCGGCTTTCATCCGGGACATTTTTCAACCGAAAAATGTACAAATTTATCTTGAAAGGGGCTCATGGGGGTGTAATCTTAAGCTTGAAGGATATCTAGGAACCAAACTAAAAACCTCCCCTTAAATAAGTAATACAAACTGAGAAATATATTCCTGGTATGTGCTCAAAATCTCTCAATTAACCCCATCATTAACAGTTAGCATTAGTCTTACAATAATATAATGCAAAGTATTAATGATTATACTTAATACCCAGCTTTACTTAATTTGTGATTAAATGAATAGTCAGGCAATGGGGTTAAATGACTTGTTAGGTAACGTGCTTATTACCTACTAAAACTAATTGCGACTGAAGTAGGGATGCGGAGTTATATTATTCTCTCTCTCTCTCTCTCTCTCTCTCTCTCTCTCTCTCTCTCTCTCTCTCTCTCTCTCTCTCTCTCTCTCTCTCTCTACTTTATTGGTATGAATGAGATTACAGTATACAGGTCATTAATGCTAAAACAATCAGCTTTTGTTAGTCAACCTCAATCTAGCGACAAATCAGATTATCAGGAGTAAAAAATAATGTACATAAATTACCTGTGTACTGTGACACTGTTGATCTGTGGATGACTTCCCTCAAGCATGAAAGTCACAGTTATTACTGAGTTAGTGGGATATTGATAACATTGATCATAATTCATTAAGTTTGGTCAAATCAATTGCACGTCGGTAAGGCAAATATAGGTTCATCGTGATTCTAAATTACTAGTAGCCAAGAAGAATACATTGCAGACGATAACATATACTAATACATGAAGCCAAATGGCATAGATGTGACATGTCTCATTTATATATCAAACAAATAATGTATATTAAGGCAAACAAAATGGTAAATAATTTCCCTCGTGATTATTGGTATATTAAGAGGAGCTGGCAACTGTGTTATACTTTGATACCAAATTCCTCTCTGTTGATGGTGATCTAAAGTTGATTTCTTGTGTCTTCTACTAAACTACCCTCTTTCCTTCCCCAAACTGCATAGATTGAGACTTGTTTAGCCTTTATTGCTCTTTGAAAATAGGTTGAGATTAGAATAGGTCTTCAAAAAGAACTCTTTACCAAAACCTCTCCTACTGCTGGAATTACACATTATTACTTGTAAGGCCGATCACCATGTTACTTTAACTATTCAGCCTCAGTACTAATCTAATTGTTTCTGAGTAACTTGCACTAAAGATAAATTTATAATAGATGTGTGTTAACCTAGAAACAATAAAAACAATAAATACAAAAGTAAAGATACATTTATTGGTATCACTGGAAAGCCAAGTCTAGTTTTGAGAGAGAGAGAGAGAGAGAGAGAGAGAGAGAGAGAGAGAGAGAGAGAGAGAGAGAGAGAGAGAGAGAGAGAGAGAGAGAGAAGTAGTACTGTCTTAATCGATTCATGAAGTAAAACATGTATTGGTTAATAATTCCTGAATTGCCTAGGTAACAGTGAAACTATGAGTAACTGCATGTAAACTCGGATTATTAGATATCACAGATAGATCGGGGTATACACAGACAATATTATTCCACACATATAATGGTTTTATATTGATATAATATACTTTCTACATGTGGTATTTTACATAATGCCAAGTCTGACAAAGTATCATATAATGTGATACACGGGGAAATATACAAGGTTTTATGTGAAAGCAACCTCTATTACCTAGAGTAAATTACCCCCGAGAATCGCAATGCATTATTTCACCAACACATTATGTCCTTGATCTATTTACTTTGATAGGACTGTCTAATAAATATCAATTGAATAACTACAATGCCTGGAGCTAATTAAGCATACCTTTATGAATAGCTTATTTGTATGCTACGATACTTCTGTTTTTTTTTTGTTTTTTTGTGGAATACACTCAACGGGGAGAAGTGCAAGTAAGTGGTGTACAATTATATATATACACAAGGAAAGCAAGTTATGCTAATAGTTGTTGTTGTTCCCCAAGCTGCCTGGCCGAACAGCCCCAAGGCCCCGAGCAAGGCCAAGGCCATAACCGAGCGCCCCCACAGAACCCTCCCTGCCGACCACAATAAAGCCTGGGTGACCGAAGCCACTCCATGGCGGGGAGCTGAGGAGGGTGCGGAAACGCCCGGGAAACCAAAGTCCCATGCTAATAGTACAATATAGTAGTTTATTCACTATAGGAAATTATATTAGATAATCACATACAACATCAAATACATAATTATTATGTTTTCTACACCAACCAACTTCACATCTAAACTCAATTAATGAAATCAACAAATACATGTGGAACCCCGAGGACTCGAACCCAGGATACTTACATCGAAATTCCACGCACTATGCATTACGCTATCAAGACAGTTTAATATACAAGCAACAGAATACATGAAATGGATAGTGAAGTATACTTGGAGTCTACACGTGGTCTGGACAACGGCTGTACTGTATAGGTTTACTGTAACACGTGGCGAGTCGGAATTATGGAAAAGATACAACATGTGGACGAATAAGTTATCTATACGCTTGTATTATTTATTTAAGGACAGATGGGTCGATTTTCTGATCCCCTTCCTCCCTCGTGTTAAGCCCCATTTGTTTTGAGATTATAAGACGTTCGGCCCATTAGTTTGGCGATTTGATCACCTTTCGCCCCATTTCGTTGTCAATTTTAAGACCTTTCGTGACATTTAGGTGTCGATTTTTCCTGGTGAGCTTTAGCGAGCCTGATATTTTAAGAGGAGCATTTTTCTACCAAAAAATTTACAAATGTATCTTGAAGGGAGGTCTAGGGGGTGTTTTTCTAAGCTTGATGAAGGTTTAGCAAGGAAACTAAGAAATAAAGGAATAATTGAATTAATAGACCAAAAAAACGGCCCATCTCCCCTTAGCAACTCACCTTGATTGATCACTACAGAGGGAAATGGTAATTTGCGTGTTAGATAGATTTACTACTGCACATAAAAGACTCTCACTTTTTAGCTATCTATATAATTTAGATTAGTCTTTTGTTCTTTACAGTTTTCTCTCTTGTCTCCGCTTTAATTATATTCTATGTCTATAGCACAGTCTGCCCTCTTAGACAGAGGTTTCTCTGTCTGGAATGAATTATAGTGAATGAGCACAAATCATAAGTTTCTCAGATGTTGTAATGACGAGGCTAACTAACTATATTATATGCTCAACGACGTCGGCATAGAAAAGGCCTGATCATGTACGTACACAATATAATATATTTAGCAAAGGATAGAGCATGTAATTTGTTACCTGAGGGGTCGGTATTCGTTAGCAAATTAGGGACTCTACGAAACAGAGACAATTTATACTATTCAAGCACGATACATTTTCCTGGTATCTAGGCAAGGTGGAGAGGCCTCTCGGACGGGCTTCTCTCTGCGTGTGGGGGCCAGGGCCGGCTATATTTATGGTGCTCGAACTCGATGGTTTCCGGAAAGGTAAAGAACCGCAATCCAAAAGAGGTATCGGACCACTCTTAACAGACGACAGTGTAGAGGTGAAGCTCATGAACGAAAGGCTACCCTGGGCAGTTGCACAAGTTACACTTCTAGTCTCGAGCATAGAGTTATCCCTAGTTTCAAAAGTTGGTTAGAATCCAGTCGAGTGACCTGGAGAGCTAGCTTCCTGCCTAGTGTGGGAGAAGAGGTTTCTCTCACTTTTTTTGCCATAGTCACGCCTTTCCTGATATGTTGGAATTTCTCCTCCTACGGTAGTAAGGGCATTGAGGGTTTCCCTTTCTCTCTGTTGGTATTGATAAGAGAGCACCTAGGTGTGAATAGGGGGACTGGTCATAGTTTACCTGGTCGGAACGCTCCCTAAATATGGCTCGTGAGTGGCTGATGCACCCTTTTATGTTCTCACCTTTTGTGTTATTATTGTTGGCGAATGCTGTTGTTTCTGCTGTTATAGGGGTTGCTTCTACTGCTGCTATGTTTACACTGGGCATAACACTAATATTATCGCGAACATAATGTATATTAACATGACAATAAATAATTCGTCATTGTTACATTGTATTGCACAATAAACTTGTATAATTTAGTAACACGTTTAATTTGAAATTAATTTAGAAAAAAAAAGCTAGACAATGGAATGAGTTGTCTCTGCATGAAGAGGGGGATTGCGGCTGTCTGGCAATAATAGATAAATAGATAGATAGATCAGATTATTGAGTTCACAACAATTATTATGTCATCAAGATGTCTGTGCAATGATTAACCGAAGTTGTATGAGGAAGCATAAACTATATTGGTAACATGATAAGCAGTATGATGAAACTAATATACAGGGTAATTGTTGAAATTGCTAATTTTCAATATATACAAGTGAACAGGGGAGCATTCCGAAGTTTCTAATGCATCATTCATATAAACATAATTATATTTAGCACCATATAGTGAAATATGCTGAATAATCGTGCAAAACTAATACAAAGTAAAGAGAATGTCAGGATATGTCAATATGGAAAAGTATATAATAAGAAGAAATTTAATATATAGTTCTGAAATAGATCAAGCTATAATTTTCCACTTGTCCACGAACACGAAACTTAAATGCATTCTTGTCACGATCAGCTTTTAAGCACACACTCACACACACACACACACACACACACACATGTGTGTGTGTATGTATGTGTGCGTATATGTGTATGTATGTATGCGTTAATTATCTATATATGTATGTCTCTATAGTGTATACTGTTTGTGGTTCGAGGCTCGAGCCCGGCTGAGAGTATTCTATCACACACACACACACACACACACACACACACATACAAACAAACAAACACATACACACTTACACTGAAGAATGTCCCATATACTATAATTCCCCCCAGCTGTCTCTCCTTATTTTATATTCTTCTTCTGTTCTCTACCGAGGATTACCTCCCATTGTAGTAGGCTTTACCTGACCCTACCTGTACGGACCCGTAGGCCGTTTTGCCTTTACCCTTTTCAAACTCCTCATTTGATCTCTTCCGACGTTTGACATTCCATTCTAATTGGCTTTACCTGACCTACAGTCCGTTGCCCCATTAACCCTTTTCCAATTCCCTCATTTAATCTCTCCCAAGGATTTAACTCCCATTATTAGCCTCACCTGACCCTACCAGAACAGTTTTTGTATGTATGTATGTTTGTTTGCATATGTGAGCGTTTATGTATGCGGGCATGTGCACACTTACTGCATGTTCTTATGTTCTTATATGTATGTATATATATGCGTATGTATGTGTGTATGTATGCGTATATATGTATGTTCTGTATATATATGAGTAAAATAAATGTGTATTGTATATGCACTGTAAATCACTTACTCTCATGGTTAATTTATGATAATTTGTATTATACACTAGCATAATTATTGTATTAATTTCTTGTTTTAATGTAAAGTATATTATACTCACCCATTGTAAACTGAGCTTACCATTTTCATATCTGTACATCTCATGTTCATCCACTAATTGTAAAATGTGTATTTTCAGCTCATGAGGCTGCCATTCTTTAATAAACCGTTTATTATTATTATTACATACCAACGTGAAAATGTTTTATTGAAATAATTTAATTCCACTGAAAATAGTTGAAGTTAATAACGCAGATACTATTAATTATGATCCCAAAGCTACTTGACAGGAAACCATCACATGACTATCTGGTGCTGTTTTTGATACACCAGTCGTTTAACTAACAAGCTGTATTATTAGCTAGCTAAAGGGGATATACTATTACTAGTCCTATTACTAGTCCTAATGCATAGTTACTGTATATGAACAACGGCATCCTTTTGTGGTAATACTGACTGTCCAAAATATTAGCATATATTGTAATATCCCAACTTTACAGTTATTATGCATTCATCCAGCAGTCAAAATAATCCTACCACAACTCCCCCATCTCCACCTCCACACCCACCCACCTTTCCATCCATCGTTCGCCACCTCCACGCCCTTACCTCCCTCCATCCCGTAATGAATAGAAGGGTAGAAGCAAAAAGACTGAGTTCGGAGAGGGAGAAGAAGGTGGGTGATTATATATGGCTGCGACTGTACTGCATGTTGTACAGTCACTCATATATATTCGTGGACCTCACCGATTTCTAATTATGGAAGTATATTTCTGGAAAGGAATTTGTGAATATATATTTCTGTGCATCAATTACAAAACTCTACTAATAATGGAAAGGAAAGTTCCACCCAAAAATCAATCCAGATAGTTACAATTGCATACAGAACACAAAGAGGGGGGAGGGGAGGGGGGGGTTCCATGAATTTCTATAAGTGGCTGTACCTATCCATCGCCAATATACACAACACAACAAAAGCCAACATAAACAGCTGACGAGGAAAACATAAACAGCTGCCGAGGAAACTGGACAGGCAGCTGATGGATGTCAGTCGTCTCGCTACCCCACCATTTTGCTACCCAGTGCTAGCATCCATTACAAAGGCTAATATAACGTAATTCACTTAAATTCTCCTCCCACATCCATTTTTTTTTCCGAACTTAAGTTTGGTCAGGTTTGGGAAATAATGTCCTCATATATGATTACCCCCTCAGTTATATATATGAAAAACATGGGTGAACAGAGAAAGTGGCCGTTCAGATGGTCATATCCCATAATAATTACATATTATTGTTTTTTATTACTACATATTTGACTCCTGTGGTTATTCAAGGTACTGAATAAACCACCTAGCCTAACGTAAACTATTTGTGTGTGAGTCATATCCAGAAAATTAGCTTTCGAGTTTTCCGATTTAATGACTATGAATTTAATTACACAGCACTATCTTCTATTATTGCTGTGTTTCTACTATCTCGACCACTTTAGAGCCACTAAATAACCTTACCTTGCTTAAGGACATAGTGGTAATTTTGTGGTCTATATATGTATTTATTAACCTTATTTTTTAGTTTCCTCGCTAGACCTTCATCAAACTTATAAAACACCCCCTAGACCCCCTTTCAAAATAAATTTGTGCATTTTTCGGTAAAAAATTTCTCGGCCGAAGGCAGCTTCCTTCTAAAATTACAGTCTCGCTATTACTCGCCAGGAAAAACTCGACACCTAAATGACACGAAAGGTCATGTTATTGACACAGAAATTGGGCATAACGTTTCATAATGGCCAAACTAACGGAATGAACGTCTTATAATCTCCAAATTAATATGCTGAACATGAGGAAGTAGGTGGTCCAGAAAAAGCGACTACTGCCCCCTTAACTTAACCTTTATATGGGGGAAATGTTATATTCAACAAATTAGGTTCTTTAACCCCTTGAGCACCAGCGACGCGCGTTATGCATCGCCTATGTATGTAATGCACAGTCTCAGCGACGCAACGGTTGTGTCCGCCTTAATTACGCTTGTCCTATGGCACCTAGAAGGTTCAAAATTGTATGGGAACTACTTTAGGATCCCACGGAACAATACCGATGGTTGGCAACCCTCGAAGTCCAGCCACGTGTGTGCGTGCGCGCATGTGGGAGTAATTTTCCAGTATATTGCCTACCCAATAGAGCTGTCGTGGTCTAACGGGCTAAGGCTCTAGCGCTATGTTGGTGATGACTAGCCGCGTGTGTTCGTATCTCGGCTATGCTACGACAGTTTCCAGTGCTATATAGCCTTCGTCGCTTAGTGCTGTAGAATTAATTACAGTTGGGGATATCCCCCAGATGAAATTAATTCATAAGGTTATTCAACCTTATCACCCCATGTTAATTGTGACTATCCCCCACCCCCCAGGACCCCCAAATGACCTATAGGTGAGCGGTTTTATGTTGTTTTCCTTCATTACTAACCCATCCCATGTGTTTTCAGAAAAAAAAAAAAAAAAAAAAATGACAAGTGGCTGGTCCTGGAATATAAATTTTTATGTTATCACTTGGGGTCCTGTGGGTTAACATATATATACTGTATTTGTATTTTTGGAAAAGATGTTGATGTAGTGATATGTTGATGTTGTGATATGTTGATGTAGAAAGATGTTGATGTTGTGATATATTGATGTAGGGATATGTTGACGTAGCGAGATGTTGATGTAGCGAGATGTTAATGTAGTAAGATGTTGATGTAGTAAGATGTTGATGTAGTGATATGTTGATGTTGTGATATGTTGATGTAGTGATATGTTGATGTAGTGAAATGTTGATGTAGTGATATGTTGATGTACTGAGATGTTGATGTAGTGAAATGTTGATGAAGTGATATGTTGATGAAGTGATATGTTGATGTAGTGAGATGTTGATGTAGTGATATGTTGATGTAGTGATATGTTGATGTAGTGAGATGTTGATGTAGTGAGATGTTGATGTAGTGATATGTTGATGAAGTGATATGCTGATGTAGTGAGATGTTGATGTAGTGAGATGTTGATGTAGTGATATGTTGATGTAGTAAGATGTTGATGTAGTGAGATGTTGATGTAGTGATATGTTGATGTAGTGATATGTTGATGTAGTGAGATGTTGATGTAGTGATATGTTGATGTAGTAAGATGTTGATGTAGTGAGATGTTGATGTAGTGATATGTTGATGTAGTGATATGTTGATGTAGTGAGATGTTGATGTAGTGATATGTTGATGTAGTGCGATGTTGATGTAGTGAGATGTTGATGTAGTGAGATATTGGTGTAGTTGATGTGGTGATATGGTGATGTAGTGATATATTGATGTAGTGAGATGTTGATGTAGGTAGTGAGCTATTGATGTAGTGATATGTTGATGTAGTGATATGTTGATGTAGTGATATGTTGATGTAGTGAGATGTTGATGTAGTGATATGTTGATGTAGTGATATGGTGATATGTTGATGTAGTGATATGTTGATGTAGTGCGATGTTGATGTAGTGAGATGTTGATGTAGTGAGATGTTGATGTAGTGATATGTTGATGTAGTGAGATGTTGATGTAGTGATATGTTGATGTAGTGATATGTTGATGTAGTGATATGTTGATGTAGTGATATGTTGATGTAGTGAGATGTTGATGTAGTTATATGTTGATGTAGTGAGATGTTGATGTAGTGATATGTTGATGTAGTGAGATGTTGATGTAGTGATATGTTGATGTAGTGATATGTTGATGTAGTGAGATGTTGATGTAGTGATATGTCTTGTTACCAGAACTATTACGAAACCCTCCACTCTTTAAGGGGGAAGGGTTTATTTTTTGGTCGATTATTTCATATATTTTATATTTTTTCTAGTTTCCTCTTTAGACCTCCATCAAACTTAACAAGCACATCCATTAGATCCCCTTTCTAGATTATTTTGTATAATTTTCGGCAGAATTTTTTTCCGGCCAAAGGGCGGTTCTTCCAAAATTACTGGCTCACTATCGTTCGCCAGGAACAAAAATCGTCACCTATATAGCACACAAGGTCATACTATTGACAAAGAAATTATATCGACAAACATCTTAAAATCTGAAAACTAATTGGGCTAAGCATGAGGGAGAAGGGGGTCCAGCAAAAGCGAGTACCTGCCCCTTAAAGGCGGGTTTGCTCCGGGGATTTTTCCTGCAACATATATGTCCTCAATTCTAATCTGGCAGCTTCGGAAATATAGTTGTATCAACATTATTTCACTTATGGTCATTTATTCACCTTCTAGTTTCCGATACCAGTGCAACATAGGCTCGAAATATAATCCATAATGAAATAGCAGACTAGAATGTGCCATGTTATAATCTATTTTCGTTCTAGTTTCCCATACCAGTGCAACATAGGCTCGAAATATAATCCAGAATGAAATTGCGGATCAAAACTTGCTGGAAAAAAAGGCGTCGTGTGAATCTTCCCTAGGACCCCCCCCCCGGCCAAACTCAATTAGATAAGCGTAAAACTCCCATGAATCCTAATGATGTAACTTTAAAAGCTCCCATCTCACTAATTAAGCCAAAGATAAAGTCCACCGCTCTCACTCCATTGGCCGGGCTTATTACAGTATATTGCCGGGGGTACTAAATAAATGTAGGGATATAATACTGCGCCTTTCATCATATTAAGGGGAGATGGTGGGTCGTTTTTCTGGTCCCCTTTCTCCCTCGTATTAAGTCCCATTTGTTTTGAGAGTATAGGACGTGCGGCCCATTAGTTTGGCGATTTAAACACCTTTCGCCCCATTTCTGTGTAAGTTTTAAGACCTTTCGTGCCATTTAGATGTCGATTTTCTTCCTAGCGAGCGATAGCGAGCCTGAAATTTTAAGAGGAAACGGCCTTCGGCCGGGAAATTTTTCTGCCGAAAAATATACAAATTTATCTTGAAGGGGGGTCTAGGGGGTGTTTTTCTAAGCTTGATGGAGGTCTAGCCAGGACACTAAGAAATAAAGGAATACATGAATTAACAGACCAAAACAACGGCTCATCTCCCCTTACCAAACAGACACAGAGCACTTCGTCAAACGTATTACGGTATAATTGACAGTAGTAAAGTATTATGGACACGGCGACTTTTATCATATTATCACACAGAGCAGAGACATATTCCACTGGCTTATTAAGGGGAGAGGGGCGTATTAAGGGGAGAGGGGCGTATTAAGGGGAGAGGGGCGTATTAAGGGGAGAGGGGCGTATTAAGGGGAGAGGGGCGTATTGATAAGGGGAGAGGGACGTATTGATTAAGGGGAGAGGGGCGTTTTGATTAAGGGGAGAGGGGCGTATTGATTAAGGGGAGAGGGGCGTATTGATTAAGGGGAGAGGGGCGTATTGATTAAGGGGAGAGGGGCGTATTGATTAAGGGGAGAGGGGCGTATTGATTAAAGGGAGAGGGGCATATTGATTATGGGGAGAGGGGCGTATTGATTAAGGGGAGAGGGGCGTATTGATTAAGGGGAGAGGGACGTATTGATTAAGGGGAGAGGGACGTATTGATTAAGGGGAGAGGGGCGTATTGATTAAGGGGAGAGGGGCGTATTGATTAAGGGGAGAGGGGCGTATTGATTAAGGGGAGAGGGGCGTGTTGATTAAGGGGAGAGGGGCGTATTGATTTGCTCATGTATGGATCTTTTAACTTTTGTTTGTTTCCTCCCTAGACCTCCCATCAAGCTTAAAAACACATCCATTAGATCCCCCTACGAGATTAATTTGTACATTTTTCGGTAGAAAAATGTCACGGCCAAAGGCCGCTTCCTCCACAATTACAGGCTCGCTATTGCTCGCCAGGAAAAAATCGACATCTAAAGGGTACAAAAGGTCTTAATATTGACAAAGAAATGAGGCGAAAGGTCAGAAAATCGACAAACTAATGGGTCGAACGTCTTAAAATCTGAATAATAATAAGACTAAACCCGAGGGAGAAGGGGATCTATAAAAACGGCCCATCCCCCCTTAGGGTACATGTCAGAGGACCCGCACACAGTACCAGGCACGTCTTTTGTCATCGTATTCTGGCAACTATTAGACGATTTTCTTGGAGGTTTAGCCAGGACACTAAGAAATAAAGGAATACATGAATTAACAGACCAAAAAAACGGCTCATCTCCCCTTACCAAACAGACACAGAGCACTTCGTCAAACGTATTACGGTATAATTGACAGTAGTAAAGTATTATGGACACGGCGACTTTTATCATATTATCACACAGAGCAGAGACATATTCCACTGGCTTATTAAGGGGAGAGGGACGTATTGATTAAGGGGAGAGGGGCGTATTGATTAAGGGGAGAGGGGCGTATTGATTAAGGGGAGAGGGACGTATTGATTAAGGGGAGAGGGACGTATTGATTAAGGGGAGAGGGACGTATTGATTAAGGGGAGAGGGGCGTATTGATTAAAGGGAGAGGGGCGTATTGATTAAGGGGAGAGGGGCGTATTGATTAAGGGGAGAGGGGAGTATTGATTAAGGGGAGAGGGGCGTATTGATTAAGGGGAGAGGGACGTATTGATTAAGGGGAGAGGGGCGTATTGATTAAGGGGAGAGGGGCGTATTGATTAAGGGGAGAGGGGCGTATTGATTAAGGGGAGAGGGACGTATTGATTAAGGGGAGAGGGGCGTATTGATTAAGGGGAGAGGGGCGTATTGATTAAGGGGAGAGGGACGTATTGATTAAGGGGAGAGGGGCGTATTGATTAAGGGGAGAGGGGCGTATTGATTAAGGGGAGAGGGGCGTATTGATTAAGGGGAGAGGGGCGTGTTGATTAAGGGGAGAGGGGCGTATTGATTTGCTCATGTATGGATCTTTTAACTTTTGTTTGTTTCCTCCCTAGACCTCCCATCAAGCTTAAAAACACATCCATTAGATCCCCCTACGAGATTAATTTGTACATTTTTCGGTAGAAAAATGTCACGGCCAAAGGCCGCTTCCTCCACAATTACAGGCTCGCTATCGCTCGCCAGGAAAAAATCGACATCTAAAGGGTACAAAAGGTCTTAATATTGACAAAGAAATGGGGCGAAAGGTCAGAAAATCGACAAACTAATGGGTCGAACGTCTTAAAATCTGAATAATAATAAGACTAAACCCGAGGGAGAAGGGGATCTATAAAAACGGCCCATCCCCCCTTACGGTACATGTCAGAGGACCCGAACACAGTACCAGGCACGTCTTTTGTCATCCCCCCTTACGGTACATGTCAGAGGACCCGAACACAGTACCAGGCACGTCTTTTGTCATCCCCCCTTACGGTACATGTCAGAGGACCCGCACACAGTACCAGGGACGTCTTTTGTCATCCCCCCTTACGGTACATGTCAGAGGACCCGAACACAGTACCAGGCACGTCTTTTGTCATCCCTCCTTACGGTACATGTCAGAGGACCCGAACACAGTACCAGGCACGTCTTTTGTCATCCCCCCTTACGGTACATGTCAGAGGACCCGAACACAGTACCAGGCACGTCTTTTGTCATCCCCCCTTACGGTACATGTCAGAGGACCCGAACACAGTACCAGGCACGTCTTTTGTCATCCCCCCTTACGGTACATGTCAGAGGACCCGAACACAGTACCAGGCACGTCTTTTGTCATCCCCCTTTACGGTACATGTCAGAGGACCCGCACACAGTACCAGGCACGTCTTTTGTCATCCCCCCTTACGGTACATGTCAGAGGACCCGAACACAGTACCAGGCACGTCTTTTGTCATCCCCCCTTACGGTACATGTCAGAGGACCCGCACACAGTACCAGGCACGTCTTTTGTCATCCCCCCTTACGGTACATGTCAGAGGACCCGCACACAGTACCAGGCACGTCTTTTGTCATCCCCCCTTGCGGTACATGTCAGAGGACCCGCACACAGTACCAGGCACGTCTTTTGTCATCGTATTCTGGCAACTATTAGACGATTTTCTTCAACGCAGGAAGGACCTCTAGCCATATTAAGGCTTCAAACTATCTCAACCAAGCCTTTTAACTACCACAGCTCCTTCCTAAGCTGCATAATTATCGTCTACATATAGGTGGAATACAATATAACACACGTCGCTGGTACTCAAAGGGTTAACTGTATTAATCTGCCCCTTTCATCTTATTGACAAACACAGCCGTATATTTCACGGCAGTTATGGGGGAGGTAGTTGCTTTTTATGGACCCCCTTCTCCCTCTTGTTTATCATGTTAGTTTTGAGATATTAAGACGTTCGTTCCATTAGTTCGTCGATTGTAAGACCTTTCACCCCATTTGTTTGTTAATATTAGGACATTTCGTGCCATTTAGCTGTTGATATTTTCCTGGCGAGCGATAGCGAGGCTGTAATTTTAGAAGGAATTCGGCCTTCGGTCTGGACATTTTTCTACCGAAAAATATACAAATTAATCTTGAAAGAGGGTCTACGCTAGTTTTTTTTATTTTAAGTTTGATGGAGGTCTAGCGAGGAAACTCAAAAATAAATACATATATAAATACATAGACTGAAAAACAAGCACTACCCCTTTAATGAATATGAATACTGCGCTTTTGATCATAATAACACTATCTGATCCGACGTCTTGTGAGTTATTATGATATTCGTTTTAATCATTATTGAGGATTTTGCTTGATTTTGCCATGTTCGAGCAATTTATATTAGCTTGTCCCCTAGGTTACCAAAACACTGTCTCGGGCTGCCTTCAAACTAAAGTATACCTACCCAGATGCCCTTCAAGCAAAATCCGTAAATTTATCGGTAGACAAAAGTCCCGGCTGAACGACAATTTCTTCCAAGTTATAGGCTTGTTATCGCTCGAAAAAAAAAATAATAATAAAAGTGCATACAAATCGACACCTAAATGGGTGGAGCGTCGGACCAAATAGGATTAACAAACAGAGCAAAGAGCCATTCAGCAAATTTATTAAGCTATATTTCAGAGCACTTAAAGAGGGTGGGCTTATTTATTTCCTCATATATATATTTATTTATCGTTTACTTAGTTTCCTCCTTAGACCTCCATCAAGCTTAAAAATACCCCCCAACACCCTTCTTCAAGATTTATTTTGACATCTTTCGATAGAAAAATAAAAATTTCCCGCCCGAAGGCTGGCTCCTCTTGAAATACAGGCTTGCTATAGATCGTCAGGGAAAAAATGACACCTAAATTACAAGAAAAGTCTTAATATTGACAACGAAATGGGGTTAAAGGCCTTAAAATCGCCAAACTAATGGGCCGAACGTCATAAAATCTGTAATTAATGGGGCTAAACCTGAGGAAAAAAGGGGAACAGCAAAACACTCCGTCTCCCCTTAACAAATATGGATGCTGCATGCGCCTTTGAGAGCCAAGAGCTATTGTGGACAGACTTGATTACAGTACGGGAGGGGGGACCTTGTGATGGTAACAGTGTTCTCAGAGCAGAGGGTGGAGAGGAGGGTAGCAAGGAAGGAGGAGGAGGAAGAGTAAAGGTGACTGTATAGTTGAGAGCACTTAACCCACTGAACCCCACATAATTTATTAATAAAGTACATTGTAGGGCGTAGGCCCAGGGAAAATCGAAATTTGTTTTTTCCTGAAAACACATGGAATGGATTTAGTAATGAAGTAAAGACAACATAAAACTGCTCACCTAGGTAATTTGAGGGTCCTGGGGGGCATGGGTCACTAGCATCACTAGGTGCCGTGGGCATCTTCAAAACTCCTGCGCCTGCAGACGACAGCCAGGTGAGACAGCGTGGCTGATGTACAATGCCTCCAGTTTTCGAATGACACTTATTTACACCACCCAAGCATCATGTGTGCCTCTATAGTTCATATAATGGCAATACATATCACAGAATATCATTGTAAGTGAAGTTACAGTGTGATAAATGCAGAAAGTCAAGTATTATAAGTGCCTATGAGTGGCAAGCCACGCGCCATGGTGACGGGCGGCCATCTTTGCCCGGAACCATAAAAGAACGCACGCACGAACACACACCCAGCTGACTGACACACTCCCTCCACCCTCCCCGCCACTTTCATTTTCCCTCTCTCCTTCTTTCACACACTCTGTTTATTGTTTTACTGCTTTATCGTATGTGTTATAGTTAGTTATAGTTAGTATTGGTATCCGTCACTGTTTTACGTATCACTATCACTTACATATTGTGTTCGGCATTTTGTACATAAAATATATATATTTACACTTTGTTTTTGTACACACAGTCTTCACTATGTTAGCGTCTTTTATCACAGTCTTTGCAGACACTGTTTTAGAAGTGCACACCGGTGTGATACTTCCTGAAGTAGTCGGGGAAACAGAGCCCCACACCATATTCTAAGCACATATACCTGGAATCTTGTCTTCCTTGGGGCCTCTGTGTCGTATTCCGGCACACATCACACCGTCTGCGGGGTCTTTCGTTGCCCTCTGTGGGCAGCACCCAGGCAGGGAAGTGGCGTTCTGTCAGCCAGGCAATCCCTTTTGCTGCTGGTTGTCGATGTGCGGGGCATTGCTGGGCATGGGTCCATCCATGTTATTGCCCAACAACTCCCTTGACAACTCGATGCAGTTCTCCATCGTTTCTTGCTTGTCGGTGATTGTTGAGTGGAGGATGTGGCAGTTGTACAGAGTGATATCGAGGAGGTGGAAGAATATTTTTTTGCACTACCTCATCGTCTTCCTTGCACACTCGACTGACGAGATGACAGCATCAGACTTGTCCACCAGATGCACATTGATGTTATTGTCACAGATGGCCAAAGGTTTCTTGATTTGTTCACCTGTTGCTCAATCACAACGTCTGCTGTCTTGGAAGGAAGAAGGGACGGTGTACAGTTGTGAGGACGTTGACATAACGGTTATCCATCCAGGACAACATGAGGACATTGTTTGCCTGCCAGTAGATGATAGAGCCCTTTTCCCGCATGGTTGGTAGCTCGGGCATGAAGGAGCGATTCCTCCTGACAGTGCCACAGTCTCCTGTAGTGCGGCTATGCAGGTACATGGTAAGGACGGGGCTGGTGTACCAGTTGTCGAGGTACAGTAAGTGGCCCTTATTGAGATATTAGTCAATGATGGCGATAACAACGGCCCCAGGAATTCCGTATGTCCTCGAATCCACCAGTTTTGTTTTTTGCCCATGTAGAAAATGATGTCCTGTATGTAGCTGGTGCAACAGTCACACATCACAAACAGTTTCAGGCCATAACGATGACGTTTGCTGGGCATGTACTGCTGGATGCCAATATTTCCCCTCCACAGCAGCAAACTCTCATTACTTATGAATATCTGATGGGGTCTGAAGGCGGTAGCAAACTTCACCTTAAGGTACTCGAAGTTCGGTCATATCCTCTCCATCGGGTCCTTCATAGCATTGGGTTGGTCCTGGTTGTGTGTGTGACTTGCCAGGCTGTCAATGAAATGTAAATTTCCCATGATGTCACTGAATCTGTTTCTACTCATTATTTTGAGCGGATCCCAGGACCAGTACTTCTTGATTGACAACTTCTTTATCACTCCCATCAGGATGACAATGACCATGAACGTGTAGAATTCGGGGACTTGTAGATTATGCCAGTTTAGGCAAGCAGAGTATTTCAATTACTCTTTCCCAGCAATAAAATAATAATTGTGCCAGTTCGTCTAGTCAACAATTAGCGCGATCAGGTTAACAGTAAAGAACTGCAGGAAAACGTCAAGTCTTGTTGTCCTGCATCCTTGGTTGGGGATAGCAGAGCTGGCATCCCTCGCGCCCACAAAGTTGTAGGTAGTGAGCACAAAATTCTAACCATCCACCAAATTTCACTCGTTTCCATCGGCAGCATCTTCGTCGCCGATGTCGTCAGAAGGAGGGTCATCACCAGGGGCACCAGGGTGCAAGGTCATTCTGCCTGTTGACTTTGACCTTGATCTGGATCGAGATCTCGACCTCAAACTTGAGCGAGATACAGTGCTGGGGCGTCATACCAGGGTCACCTTCGATGCCTGCCACCCACGGGAAAGTAGACGCCCACATTGTTGGTTGGTAGGGCGTTGTGGACGATCTGGGCGTTGGGGCGCTGGAGGCGGTGATGGGGTGTCAGGTAGATGAGAGGTGTCGTGGCTGTGGGAGGTACCAGGATGAGGCAACACAGAAGGCCTGAGGGTGGAGTAAGGCAGTGGGCCAGGGGGTGATGGTGGTGGTGGATAGTAGGGAGGAGAGGAGTATGGTGGTAGTGGTGTAGAATGGTGAGTATGCGCTGAGTCATCCCATGCTGATAAGGGTGTGGAGGAGAACAGGCAGCGTGGGTGGACACATGGGGGGATTGAGTCACGCGCAGGCCTTTCGTCATCCGTTTGGTCAGAATCCGACAATGGCTATAATGCCAATATAGTCACACCCAAGTACAACCCATAACAGGTGTTAGGGGTTGCAGCTTTTAGTGGGGAGACAGTGGGAGGTGGGGGTGAAGGCAGGCATTTTGGGGGAGACACCTTCATCACCCTCAGCTGGTCTTTTCTCCCCCTGACGATGTTTCCTGGAATGTTCATGAACGCCATGCAGGTTGGGTCATCCTCATCTTCTTTCTCACTTGTTGGGGAGTCAATGGGGTCCTGGGGAGCAGTGGGAGAGCGATGCACTCTCCCCCCACATAGCTGTGATGCCGCAGATGCGACGTGGCGACGAGGCACAGGAACAATGGGCTCCTCTTCTCCCATCTCCCTCATTGATGGGCTATGCTCCTCCCCTGAATCATTAATAGATGATTCAGTGTTACTATCTTGAATATCACTATTTTCCAGTATTGCAAGTGCCTCCTCAACACTTACACCCCTGCGTGGGTTGCGGCGGCTAGAAGTAGAGTGTTCAGACATAGTGCAACACTCGTGAGGGTAGGCGGTATACTAACCTCTCACTCCCGCGCATGCCCACACGCACGCGGCTGGACTTGGGAGGTTGCCAACCATCGGTATTGTTCTGCGGTATCCTAAAGTAATTCCCATTCAAATCTGAACCCTCTACAGTAGGTGCCAGAGGACAAGAGTAATTAAGGGCAAAAGTTGTGGTCACATACGCTGCGGCGCTGGAACTGTGCATTACATACATAGGGGACGCATAATGTGCGTCGCTGGTGTCCAGTGGGCTTAGGGGAGATTTCCATTTGAGTAGTTATTTTCTGAACCCCTTCCTTCCTCAAATTTAGCCTTTTCAAATTTTAAAACTTTTGCCCCATTAGTTTGGCGATTTTAAGAACTTTCATTCCATTTCTGTAATTTTTAAGACTTTTTGTGCCATTTAGGTGTAAATTTTTTCCTGGCGAACGATAGTGAGTCTATAATTTAGGAGAAATGGCCTTCGGCCGAGACATTTTCTACCAAAAAAGGGGCTCTAGGGGGTGTAATTTTAAGCTTGATGGAGGTCTAGAGAACAAATTAAATACCTCCTCATAATATATATGGATACTGAGCTTTTCATATTATTTATCCTATTTGATCCGAGGGAGGTCTTTTCAGATCTCCCCTGTTTCGGTCCATTAGTTTGAAGATTTTAAAACGTATCACCACGTTAGTTTGGAGTTTAACACCATTAAGGTGTGGATTTTTTTCTGGGCAACCGATAGCGAGCCTGTAACTTAGAAGAAATCGTGATTCGGCATGAAAATTTTGCTATCGAAAAATGTACAAAGTTAGCTTGAAGGGGGTTCGGTTGAGCATTTGTTAGTTTGAAGGAAGTCTGGGGAGGTATTTTTGATAACCTAGGGAACAAATAAATATACGTTGCTCGAAAATGGGAAACCAAAACAAAATCCTGGATAATAATTAAACAAAACATCATAATATTCTAACATCACGTGTTAGAGTGTTATAATATCAAGTGATATAAAGTTTGAATATGGTTAAAGTGTTTACATATAAGTGTTAAAGTGTATTAATAACAAGTGGTTAGAATTATTTGATATCAAGTGTCAGTGTTTTAATGCCAGGAGTTTATAGTGTTTTCATACCGTGATAGTGTTTTAAAATATTAAGTGGCTATAGTGTTTTAAAATCAATTGTTTTCAGGTATAAATATAGAAAGTTAGGGTGTTCTAAAATATAGGGGTTTAAAAATGTATTATCAAATGGTTATAATTATTAAATATCAGTAATTTGAGTGTTTTTTAAGTGTTATTGTATTTTATTATCACCTAGAAAAAGTGTATTAATATAAAATGTTAGTGTTTTAGTGGCAAGTGTTAGAGTGTTTTAACATCAAATGTTAGGGTCTATTAATAGCAACATTCTTTACAGTTTTTATATCAAGTGGTTATAGTGGTTTAATCTCAAGTGGTAATTGGGTTTATTATCATGTGTTAGAGTGATTTAATATCAAGTGATAACGTGTTTTAATATCAGGTGTTAGAGTGTTAAGTGTTTAAATATTAAGTGTTAGTGTGGGTATAGTGTTTGATATAAAGTGTTTAGAGTGTTTTCATGCCAAGTGCATTGAGTGTTTTATGGTCAAATGTTAGATTGTTTAATTATATATTATGTGTTTAGAGTGTTTTAGTGTTAAGCGTTTAGAGTGTTTTAATGTCGAGTGCTTAGGGTGTTTTAATGTATATTTTCAGTGTTTTAATGTCAAGTGTTTAGTTTTTTTTAATAAATTTGTTAAAGTATTTCAATGTCAAGTGTTTTAGGTGTTTTAAAGTATCTTAAAGTGTTTTCATATCAATTTAAGTGCTTAGGATGTTTTAATGTATTTTAAAATGTTTTCCTATCAAGTGTTTTAATGGATTGTAGGGGTATTTTCATGTCAAGTGCTCTGAGTGCTTTAAAGTTATATTTTCTTTTGTCAAGAAGAGAATACAGTTGACGTTTTGAAGGCGGGACAATACTTTTGATCGCGACTGTACCGTGGGGGCTCTGCAGTGTGGCGGCCAAACAAATAGCCCCAATTTCTCCGGTTTCCGATGGTTCAGAAACCTGGGCTATTTTCCCGTTAGGTGTTGAGGCGTGAGGGTGGAGCCGGCGACACACAAACAACTTTATCGGCTGCGTGTACCGGAGCCTGGAATCAGATACAGGTTATACCATACTGTTTTGATTGATTTTTGCTGTTTATTCCTATATTAAGGGGAGGTTTTAAGTTTCTTCCCTAGACTTCCATCAAGCTTAAAATTACACCCCCTTTTAAGATAAATTTGTAAATTTTTCGGTAGAAAAATGTCCCGGCTTCTTTTTATAGTACAGGCTCGCTATCGGATTTAAATTACAGGCTCGCTATCGGATTTAAATTACAGGCTCGCTATCGGGATCTTTTTTCTGGATCCCTTCCTCCCTTATGTTTTGCCCCATTGCTTTTGAGATTTTACGACGTTCGCGCCATTAGTTTGGCGATTTTAAGAACTTCCACCCCATTTCTGTCAAATTTAAGACCTTTCGTGCCATTTAGGTGTCGATTTCTTTCTGGCGAGCGATAGTGAGCCTGTAATTTAAGAGGAACCGCCCTTCGTCAGGGACATTTTTCTATTGAAAAATGTACAAATGTACCTTGAAAGGGGGTCTAGGGGGTGTAGTTGCAAACTTGATGGTGGTGAAGGGAACAAACTAAAAACCTCCCCTTAATGTAGGATCTGAAGTACAGTTACCGAGACAAGAACCTGGTACAGAGGCTGGCGATTTTTAGCTGCTGTAACAGGTTCATCCGATTTAATGTGTTATTATAATGTGTTTTTCAATTATAATATTTAACTATCTTGATAACGTAATGGTTAGTGCGTGGAATTTCGGTGTGAGTATCCTAGGTTCGAATCCTTGGAGTACCACATGTATTCATTAGTTTCAGTGATTTCATTAAATAGGTTTATTTGTAAGATAATTTCGGTGGGTTGGTGATAATATGAAATGATTGCGGATTTTGTTTGTTTTGCCATGTTCTAATATAGTTTGCATTATAGGGAGTCCAGAAATGTTATATACAGTATGTGACTGTGCATTACCGCGAAAGATTGGCGTTTACATAATATACAACTTCCTTAAGGGGAGATGGTTAATTTTTCTGGCCCCTCTTCTCCCTCATGTTTAGCCCTATTAGTTTTCAGATATTAAGACGTTCGGCCCATGAGTTTGGCCATCTTAAGACTTTTTGTCCCATTTCTTTATCAATATCAATACCTTTCGTGTCATTTAGGTGTCGATTTTGTCCTGGCGAGCGGTAGCGAGCCTATAATTTAGGAGGAACCGGCCTTTGCCCGGAACATTTTTGCATCGAAAAATGTACAAATTTAACTTGAAGGGGGTTCTTGTTTTTTTTTTTTAAGCTTGATAGAGGTTTATGGAGGAATCTAAATACAAAATAAAATACAAATTAAAGAATAAATAAACTAGCAAATAAATATGTCCATCTCCCTATAAATTCCCAAACTCGCAAGTGGTCAGTCCCGTAGTTCATATGTTTGGCCCGCCTCGCCTCGCTTTACCTTTCCTCCCTCCCGCTGAGATTGGCATTTTCCCCTCCACTTGCATGCACTTCTGGTTCCTTCCCTCGTTATCTCGTTTCTCACTGCCTTTGCAAGCATTTTCGCCCGATTCACCCAATACCTTTTCCTGAGATTGGCTATTTTTTCTCCTTTGCCTGGCTCTCGATATCTCTCTTTCTCTCTCTCTCTTTCTTTCTTTCGTTTTTTTTCTCTCTCTTAATTTTTCTTGAGTGGTTATATTTCTCCTTTGCCTCTACCTCTCTCTCTCTTTTTCAATTATTTCTGAGTTTGGCTATTTTTCTCCTTTGCCTCTCTCTCTCTCTCTCTCTCTCTCTCTCTCTCCATTATTTTTACGAGCACCTCTGTATACTGCCCTTGTCCATTTCGCCTCCATTCCCTTTTGCAACACACACTTCCATATTTGACTATTGATATTCCTGAGAAATGTATTTATTTAACCCCTTTTCATATAGGAACATCTGTTTTGTGTCATTTAATTTTCCACTGCCTTTGCAAGATTTGTCTCACGATTTGCATAATAGCTTTTCTTGAGCTTGATTTAGTTTTCCTTGTGTTACATATTTGTCAATGTATAATATTTTTCTTTTACCCCTCACCCCCCCCCCCCTCACTCTCACTCTCTCGCTCTCTCTCTCGTAAAAATAAACTAGCAGTATCACATATTTCTATTAGGAATCGAAAATACAGATGCAAAGGAATTCAATTTGCCATCAGCTGGAAAATAAACAGAAAATATTATTGGCGAATGTTTAGTATGGGTATGGCCTTATTTGAGTGTAAACAGAGGCTAATGATACCAGTGGCACCAAAATGGCGGAGCTTGGCTGATCTCTGGTACTACAGGTTCTCCACTCTTTGCCTTATTTATTTCTGCATATACAGGCATTTTCTCTTGATTTGCTATGCTCAGTAACATAACGTCTTTTTCCATTTTATTTTTTGCCATCATTAGACAATTTATTCAGAATTGGAAGCACCTACATCAGTTAAAACCCTCTCCGACATATGACGCGATTTTGAGCCTATTGGGGATACTTTAAAGCCTTTGTTACCATCAGAGGTATTTAGCAACCTTTAGTTTAGTTACTTCAACCTCTGTAGTTGTCTTTGAGTTAGCTGTGGGCAGAAAACTAATTTTGGAGAGGTAATTATAAGAGTGAGAGAACTCTATTTCTTATTGCTAATCTGGCAACCTCTGCGTCATAAATGCGTGAAAGGGTTAAAGGGGTATGTATAATCTCAATCGCCATATGGTCCGACGTCTTGTGGGTTATGATGATATTTTGTTTAATTATTGGTACGAAAAATTGAAACCTGCATGGGTGATGGTGCGTCTTATTATTGCCAAGGTAACAGGGTGAAACGCTTAAAATTCTTCACATATATGGAGCGAAACATAAGAGTTCCAGAAAGAACCCCCCCCCCCCCAAACACACACATACATACACGCACGACTAAAATGGTTAAACAGCAAGATAAATATTAGTTCTATTACTCACGCCTTGTTTGAGTAATAGAGGTTATATTCCATTTTTGTTTCCAGCTGATACTAAATTGCCATCTCTCCATTCTGATTACTACTTTATTATCATGATTTTGTGGCGAAATAGGTTGCTAATTATGAAATCTTGGCAATATGACGCACAGACATAGCAGTATCAGATTTGTCCAGTAAGAATAATGAAATCTGATGTTAAAGGATTCAATTTACCATCAGCTGGACAACAATAGACTATAGTAGTGAAGACGTTCGGCCTAATTATAATGAATAGATTGTATGGGAACCGTTCTATAATTATAATGAATAGATTGTATGGGAACCTTTCTATAATTATAATGAATAGATTGTATGGGAACCTTTCTATAATTATAATGAATAGATTGTATGGGAACCTTTCTATAATTATAATGAATAGATTGTATGGGAACCTTTCTATAATTGATACCCTCTGACTTGCATATTTCAGTTCTGGATCTCAGACACGGTATCAAATGAATATCGTCTTATCCACAACTTACCTCATGTCCCCCAAGAAAAAAAAACAAATGCGAAACGCATTAGCCTTTTATATGTTTGTTTAGATAAATCCTCAATAAAATCTATGTTTGCTAACTTTCAGGTGAGTATGCTATGTTCAATATTCATTCAGTGCAAGCCCCAGTAAACTGGGGAAAGTTGTTGCTGAAGGGGTGTATAATTGTGTGTGTAAGCTTGTTTATGTATGTGTGTTATTGTGTGTGTGTTATGTGTGTGTGTTATTGTGTGTGTAAGCTTGTTTATGTATGTGTGTTATTGTGTGGGTGTTATGTGTGTGTGTTATTGTGTGTGTAAGCTTGTTTATGTATGTGCGATTGTTGTATCTCAAGTCAAGTTATCCCTATTAAATTTCGATTGAGGTATTCGAGCCATAGCAACAGAAATACCAAGATAGTGAAGATGGAGCTAAAAATGTAAATGAACGATAAAATATCGTTATTATTAATGGTATCGTACAGTGCTACACACACAGTTAAAATCCTATTTTATTGTTCTATTTAATTGTCTTTTTTATACAGAAGTAATTATATTGCCACAATTTCATGAAAATTGAAGATGCCTTCATATATTCGACATAAATTGCATATAGTATATAATAAATCTAAGCGTGAAAATAAGCAGAAATATACTATTTGACATATATGTATGTATACAAAAGCTACATAGGTATGTACCATATATCAACTCTACACCCTAACATCACAGTGCCAAATCATTATTCTTTAGACCCCTAATTTTGCATGGGTTGGTATGCAGTAATCTATCCCAACATAATATGCATAGGATGGTTTTGTAGGTCATATGTATATCAGTGCACAATTTCATCTCGTTATCTACAGAGATACTTCGACATAATACAAAGTTTCTTTCCCCAATGTTGCAGGGCTAGGTATGCAATGCTATTACCCAACAAAGTTAATGTGTATATGGATACATCTTGCAGTCGAATTATATTTGTATTCCAAATTTCAGCTCACTATATCAACAAATGCAGCTAGAAATCAAAATTGATGTAATCATCCATTTCTGCAGGGTCAGGAATGCAGCTTTCCTATCCATCAATATATGCATACGTACCTTTAAGTAAGTCATGTGTATACGGCTGCCAAATGTCAGGTCAGTATTTCAATATATATGGCGATGTATCATAATTGAAATCTCAATATCCCATCGTGGATTTCTCATGGTTGGGAGTGCAAGTTTAGCTACCAAGTGGAACAGGACATTTGGTGGGTCAATTCTATTTGTATGCTAAATTACAGATCAATTATGTCTTATTGACCATCGATCTCTAATCCCCAACAACAACAGCAAAGTCAACCACTCATAGGTTTCCGCTTTCGACGCAGGCAAAAGCGATATTTGAGCAGTCAGATTGGAAGGATTAAGCTAGATGGAGATTTGTGAACGGTAGCGAAATTAGGAGATACATAGCTCGCGGTCGTATTTCCGGGGGGGGGGGGGGGGAGAGAGAGAGAGAGAGAGAGAGAGAGAGAGAGAGAGAGAGAGAGAGAGAGAGAGAGAGAGAGAGAGAGAGAGAGAGAGAGAGAGAGAGAGAGAGAGAGAGAGAGAGAGAGAGAGAGAGAGAGAGAGAGAGAGAGAGAGAGATAAAGGCACAAACAACCTCACCAATTAGACGACGTTGCTATTACTTTATTCCAACTTATTTGATCAAATTCAGGCATTGCAATTGGTATTTTAAGGCGTCCCAGTTTTGCCTTTTATCCCTTTAATATGCATACAAACAAATATTTATACACCCGCAAGTCCTCCCTAAGCTTGATGTATAAAATCGTCGCGAAAAAGATAGACTCAAATAAAAGTCAAAGTCATCTGATTGTAAGAGTTAAAAAAAATTGTAGTATTGTCCACATGAACTAAAAAACGAACAACAATCAAAGTCATATGATTGAAAAAGTTAAAACAAACCAGTAGTTATTGCTCGCCTGACCTACACAACCAATGACATTCAGCCGGTGACCAAGACCAAAGAGAATAACTCATATAAACCCAGTCGACCAGCGCTATACAGATTTGCCACAGGATTTGGCAATACAATCAATGGTGGTCGGACAGTGACCCCGAGGATTTATGTACTAACGCGAGAGGTGTACACGTTCGTTCCAATATAAATCCGATGCTGACACTAAAATCCACACAGACCCATGCCAGCAAAAGAAGACATGTACGGTCGCGCTAATACGTCATGTCTCAGTTGTCATTACGTTTGGCTAGCTCTATTGGATTCTCAGACCACAATAGCGGCCATAATGTATTCTGGTCAAGTTTGCGACAGATTGAAATATAGACGAAAGGCCCTCGTTGAATACGAGGATTTTATATTTCTTGTGTTTCAATATATATATATAATATATACATTATACAGTATATATATTGTATATATATATGTATATATATATATATATATATATATATATATATATATATATATATATATATATATATATATATATACAGTATATAATTATATTATATATTAATGAAAACATGTGATCCTCGCAGAATTCGAACCCAGGATACCACATATTTAGAGACTCATCTCTGTTAAAACTCCCGGACATTTATAAACTAGAAGTACTAAAATATATGCACAGCTAAATAATACACAATTCTTACCAAATAATTCCATGTCAACAAGCCTTGGTAATACACGATTTTAACACAAGGTATAGAGATAATTTGAGACCCGTTCGACCAAAATCGGAACTTAGACATTTTATTGCGTACAATGGTTGTATACTGTGGAATGCTCTTCCAAATGATATAAAGTCAATTAAAAACTCCACTACTTTCAAAATAAACTTAAAGAAACATATACTACACACATATTAGATTAGCGTGCATAAGCTTAATATATCATATAATAATCAATATACGTTATATTCATATTACAATCTTCAGAATCTCTATGATTATTTTGTTAATCACTTTATGTATTATTATTATTTTTTTTACTATCGCACTGATCATGTTGTAATCTTCTGCCTACTAAAATAACTATTTGTAAAGAGCCTATCAAAAATATTTACTATTTAATGGGCTCTGTCACTGATAAACAATGTATATAATATCATGATGTAATTTACTGTGGCAAAATAAACTTACTTACTTACTTACTTATAGAACACACACGCTCTAACCATTACACTATCAAGACAGTTAAAGGTACAGCACATGGCCACGATTAATATATATTTATCGAGTATGTAAATAAGATAATATTAATATACATAACTAAGACTATGGACAGGAATCGGGCCCTTGCAGACACGAACGTCCAAGGATTACCGAAAACTGGAATATAATACTTTTACCAACAATTCAAACTGCACTCAACTCAGAGGGGGTAACAAACGATGTTCATCAATTTCCCAACCACCCAAGGCCTGGCAAATATATAGGGTATCGAAAATTGATTAAAACTGTCTGGCACCCTCCTCGAGCTGAGATCAAATTGAGATTTTAGATGTGGGCTTTCAAAAATGTTACCTTTATCTCGAAACCAAACTGTTATCGAGTTGATGGTAAATTACCTTGTCTCCATTTTGATTACTCGGTGTTATGAAGATTTTCAACCCTTTGAGTACCAGCGACGTGTGTTATATTGTAGTCTAACTATATTTAGACAAGTGTATGCAGCTTAAGAAGGATCTGTGGTAGCTAAAAAGGTTGGTCGAGATAGTTTGAAGTCGTATCATTGCTAGAGGTCCTTCCTAAGTTGACTTAAATTGTCGAATAGTTACCAGAATATAACAGAAAGGACGTCACTGGTACAGAAGGGGTTAAAGTGAAATTGTTATTAACCCTTTGACTACCATAACGTAATTTTGATCATATTCAGGTTACCGTAAGACGATTTTCTTCTTTAGTTTGTAATCTACCTATATGACTCAAAGGGGTAAATACGATCTCAAACCATCTTAGTAATTTTGATGTTCCCTCCACCATCCGACTTTACTCCTAAACTCAATGAATGAAATCAACAAATACATGTGGCAGTCCAGGGATTCGAACCTAGGATGCTCACACCGAAATTCAGTGCATTTATCCATTGCGCTACGAAGACAGTTAACATAGGTCCTTCTTACACTACATAGTATCCTCTAATTTAAGGGGAGGCAGACCGTTTTTCTGGACCCCCTTCTCCCTAATGTTTAGCCCCACTAGTTTTGAGATTATAAGACGTTCGGCCCATTAGTTTGGCGATTTTAACACCTTCCGCCCCATTTCGTTGTCAATTTTAAGACCTTTCGTGCCATTTAGGTGTCGATTAGGCCTACTTCCTGGCGAGCGATAGCGAGCCTGCAATTTTAGGAGGAATCGGCCTTCGGCCGGGACATTTTTCTACCGAAAAATTTACAAATTTATCTTGAAGGGGGTGTTTTTTCTAAGCTTGATGGAGGTCTAGGGAGGAAACTGAAAAAATATATGAATAAATGAATTAATAGACCAAACAAACGGCCAGTCTCCCCTTAAACCAGAACCAAAGGTAAAATGGCGTCATAGTGCTGAAGGAGTTAATGGCGTCATGGTGCTGAAGGAGTTAATGGCGTCATGGTGCTGAAGGAGTTAATGGCGTCATGGTGCTGAAGGAGTTAATGGCGTCATGGTGCTGAAGGAGTTAATGGCGTCATGGTGCTGAAGGAGTTAATGGCGTCATGGTGCTGAAGGAGTTAATGGCGTCATGGTGCTGAAGGAGTTAATGGCGTCATGGTGCTGAAGGAGTTAATGGCGTCATGGTGCTGAAGGAGTTAATGGCGTCATGGTGCTGAAGGAGTTAATGGCGTCATGGTGCTGAAGGAGTTAATGGCGTCATGGTGCTGAAGGAGTTAATGGCGTCATGGTGCTGAAGGAGTTAATGGCGTCATGGTGCTGAAGGAGTTAATGGCGTCATGGTGCTGAAGGAGTTAATGGCGTCATGTTGCTGAAGGAGTTAATGGCGTCATGGTGCTGAAGGAGTTAATGGCGTCATGGTGCTGAAGGAGTTAATGGCGTCATGGTGCTGAAGGAGTTAATGGCGTCATGGTGCTGAAGGAGTTAATGGCGTCATGGTGCTGAAGGAGTTAATGGCGTTATGGTGCTGAAGGAGTTAATGGCGTCATGGTGCTGAAGGAGTTAATGGCGTCATGGTGCTGAAGGAGTTAATGGCGTCATGGTGCTGAAGGAGTTAATGGCGTCATGGTGCTGAAGGAGTTAATGGCGTCATGGTGCTGAAGGAGTTAATTATGAAACATTGACACTTCTGTGATGCAGAGACAAAAGTTTCACACTTCTTATCGCTTTATTTTTTCCTATGTCTTTGAAGGAGACAAGAGGCACGTTTCTGTAACGAGTGTCTCCCCCAAAGCCAAAAGAGTGACAGGGAAATCAGCTACTAAGGGAATTCAGTTTCCGCCAGATAAAAACCAACTCAAATAATAGGCTAGCTTACGTTGGTTAGGTTAGGATACTAAGAGTGGTATACTTAAGGGAGCCCACCTCGCTTTTTTTTCTCTTTCTCTCCCTCTCTTTTTGCCTTGTATCCATTCGGCCCCATTCAGCTTACTGCTTTAAGACGTTTACCCCCATCCAGATGTCAATATTTTCCTGGCGAGCGGTAGCGAGCCAGCATATATATATTTTTGTTTTGACAGCAGGCTAAATTTGTAAATTTTTCGATAGAAAAATGTCTCCGCCGAAGCCGAATTTCTCCATACAATGCTGGCTCGCTATCGCTCGCCAGGAAGAAATCGACACCTGGAGGAGGATAAACGTCTTAAAGCAGTTGGCTGAATTGGGTCGAATGGATACAAGACAGGGAAAGAGAGAAAAGGAGATAAAGATAAAACAAAAAAAACGATGACCCCCCTTAAACATTTCTTTCCCTTCCCAGCGCCTGGTACCGAACGAATATTGTGGGAATGAGTGTAGTTTACAGAGAGTACGCGAATTACCACTTGCATTTCTAAATGTTACGTCATTTTTCAAGCTATTTCGTCCATTATCGGCGCTTCGCAGGGAAAGAACTGATTAAGGGATGATGGGCCGGTTTACTGGACCACTTTCTCCCTCGTGTTTAGCCCCCATTAGTTATGAGATTTTAAGACGTTAGGCCCATTAGTTTGACGATTTTAACACCTTTCGCCCACATTTCGTTGTCAATTTTAAGACCTTTCGTGCCATTTAGGTGTCGACGTTTTCCTGGCGAGCGATAGCGAGCCTGCCATTTCAAGAGGAAATGGCCTTCGGCTTGAAAAAATTTCTACCGAAAAATTTACAAATTCATCTTGAAGTTTTTTTTTATTTTTTTTTTTAAGCTTGATGGTGGTCTAGCGAGGAAATTAAAAATTATATGAATAACTGCATAAATAGAAAAAAAAAAAAAAAAAAAAAAACACCCACTATCCCCTTAAGAATACCAGTGTTAGTCTTATTGTGTGTAGAAGGCATATTGATATACTATAGACATAAGGGCGGGTGCCCAACCCCGAAAGGGGTTGAAATAGGGGAGCTATCCCCCCGCCAAAGGAGGCTTTCTAGGGCCTTTCCTAGCTGATGCTGAGAGGATTGGGTTCTAGTCATGTGGTGATGGGCTGGTCTATCAGAGTGAGAACTGAGCGATCTCTGCCATACCCATAGCTTATTCTGACTGTTCCTTTTACTTATATATTTTCTAGATCTCGAGTGACGGCGTCTCTTCCGTGGATTGACCTCCCAATCTACCAAGATTGGAAGCCAAAGCATCACATTTTTCCTTTGCCCCTCAACTTTCTCTTCATAATTGCTGAGGGGCACAGGGCCCTGGGTGGGGCTTTGGTTTCCCGGGCGTTTCCGCACCCTCCTCAGCTTCCCGCCATGGAGTGGCTTCGGTCACCCAGGATTTATTGTGGTCGGCAGGGAGGGTTCTGTGGGGGCGCTCGGTTATGGCCTTGGCCATGCTCGGGGCCTTGGGGCTGTTCGGCCAGGCAGCTTGGGGAACAACAACAACAACAACAACTATAGACATAAAGATACAAATATTCCCACAAAATAGAATCACATATTATCAATCCCCGCCTTCTGACAACCCACTTGTATAAATTTACCCAAGCAGGATGAGGTGAAGCTTCTCATTTTGGGAGCTGATGGGTGAATGCACAAACACACACACACATCGCTGGTGTGGCTAATATGGATAGTGATTTTGTTTTTGTTTCAAAGCAATCTCAGTTCAACATTGTTATTTGTCCAATGCAATAACATTAAATCCGTTGTTAAATTTGAGTGAGTCCAAAGCTAACATAAATGATATGAGTAAATACAACCATTATTTCCTTAATAATTGTTGACAAAATAAATGTTGGTGCATATTCTAATAAGTCTTTGAAAAGTGTGGTGAGAGGCAAATGCCTCTAAATTCCGATTTAAACACTACTACTAATCCTATAAATAATAATGTAAATAATAATGTAAATAATAATAATAATAATAATAATAATAATAATAATAATAATAATAATAATAGTAATAATACACATATTAATAACAATAATAATAGTAATAATAATACTGTAATATGAATAACAATACTTACAGTGATATTATATATAAAAGAAACACACCGTTATCAGCTAGAATGCATATTGTAAATGAAAATTTGAAGACAAAATGTAAAGATACCGAACAGATATATTATAAAGTGTATGGTGAAATGCAGGAAAGAGAGAGGGAATATATGTATAAATATAAGGGTCAAAGGTGAGAGGGATATGCGAGGAGGGATGAGAGAGAGAGAGAGAGAGAGAGAGAGAGAGAGAGAGAGAGAGAGAGAGAGAGAGAGAGAGAGAGAGAGAGATTGATAAATGGTCTTCCATGTTATCACATAATTCACAATATTTTTTTGTAATTACATCGTAAACGTATTGTTAAATATGTGTAGAATTACAAAAATATATATGGTTGATGAAGAACCCTTCTAGAAAATATGATTTAACAGAAAACGGTGTTGGATATGTAAAGCGAAATATGTACATATACTGTAGAATTCTATTTAAACGAGAAATAGTAAGGGGAATTCACAAACTGCAGGGAGAATAAAACACACCAGAAGCATTGGCACTCATAAAACACACCAGCAGCATTGGCACTCATAAAACACACCAGCAGCATTGGCACTCATAAAACACACCAGCAGCATTGGCACTCATATATCCAGCACAGTTTTCGATGGAAGCGTTAACTAGGAAAAGAGTAATCCCCATTGATAGTTTGGGTAGGCGGGTTAGGCTATTTTTGTTTTTGTTTTTGTTTTTTCTATGTGATTGAGGGAGGCAAAAGGCAGAACTGCCTATAGCGAGTGCCTCCCCCATAGTTGATAGAGTGACAGGGCCAAAATCAAGGGACGTTCGAGCCAAAATGCCTGGACACACGGAGTTTGAAGCAATTTAAGTCATAGGAAGAGGGAAAGACTGATTCTGGGAGAGAGTTCCAGAGCTCAGCTGTTGAGTAAAAGAAAGTTTGAGAGTAACGTTTCACTCTTGGGTTGGAGAGTTGCACAGAGTAGGGGTGGGATTGAGTTGCAAGACGGGTACCACGTGCCCTACGTAAAGGAGGTGGTATACACTGGGAAAGCTCTGAGGAACACTGATTATTATAGTAGCGATAGAATAGCGAGAGATATGCAACATTGCGGCGGAGAGAGAGAGATTGCAGAGAGTTGGTGAGTGGACGGGAGTTAATGATACGAAAGGCCTTCCTTTCAACTTTGTCTAGGAGAGCGGTGTGAGAGGAACCTCCCCACACATGTGAACAATACTCAATACAAGGACGCACTATGACCCTGTACAGAGCAAGAAGCTGTGCAGGGGAAAAGAACCCCCTAAGGCGGTTGAGCACACCCAGCTTCTGGGAGGCTGCCTTAGCAAGACTGGTAGGCTAATATGGTCCTTCCAACTGAGAGCAGAAGAAACAGAGACACCAAGAATATTGAGAGAAGATGAAGGATTGATTTTGTATTGTTGAAGAATAAGGAACATTAGATTAATTAGGTTAGGGTATTTTTGTTTACACATCTCCCAAAATTTCCAAGATGGCCGCCATTAGCCTTACAAGTACTTTGTCCTAATTTTTCACACATTGAGTTATTTATTTTTATAAATTAGCTTAGATTAGGTTATGTTAAGTAAGTTAGGTTTGTTAAGCTAGGTTTGATTAGTCAAATTTGGGTTCATGATAGGTTGGATGTTTAGCCCCAGTAGTTTTGATATTTTAATCAAAACGTTCGCCCCATTAGTTTGGCCATGTTAAGACCTTTCAACCTATTTATTTGTCAAGTTTAAGACCTTTCGCGACATTAAGTGTCGATATTTTCCTAGTGAGCGATAGAGAATCTGCAATTTAGGAGGAGCTGGCCTTCGACAGGTGCATTTTACAAACAAAAAATGCAAAAATGTATCTCTAAAGGTGGTCTTGGTTGGCCGTGTTCTGTTTAAAGCTTGGTCGAGTTCTAGAAAGGAAAGTACCGGTAAATAATAATATAACTATTAATTAATAAATGTATATAATATAAATTAAGAATCACCCCTTAATACAGCCCTACCTATCCCAGCCTATCCAGTCTTTAAGGGAAGATGGGTCGCTTTTCTGGTCCCCCTTAATCCTCGTGTTTAGCCCCATTAGTGTTCATATTTTAAGACGTTCGGTCCATTAGTTTGGCGATTTTAAGACCTTTCACCCCATTGTATTGTCAATATTAAGACTTTTCGTGTAATTTACAGTAGGTGTCGATTTTTTTCCTGGCGAGCGTAAGCGAGCCTGTAATTTAAGATGACTCGGCCTTCGGCCGGGACAATTTTCTATCAAAATATGTACACATTTATCATGAAGGAGTGTCTTGGGATGTGTTTTTTAAAGCTTGATGTATGTCTAGGGAGGAAAGTAAACAAATCATTAAGATAATACATAAATAAGCAGATAAATCCGCCCATCCCCCCTTAAACTGGCAAGTTTATCTGTTACACATCATCGGAGCCTTGAATCCTATTATCATTAATTAAATGTACTTTATTACTATTTATTCGTATGTTAAATTGAACTGTACAAGCGATCCGGTGCTCTAAAAAACAATATATATACAGTCAAAATATATATACAGGCAAAACAATATATTGTGACGTCTACCAGCGTTGGCAGAATCGCCTCTCGTTAGCCACTAGCGCTCGCCAGGGCAGTGAAATGGGCTACAGTTATCAGAGAATGTTGTTCTTTCTTTCATAGTACTTGCATTGTTACAGACAGTCCAGTGGTGGTCTTTATTTTCGTCTGTGACAACGGGAAGTATTTCATATCATGAGTAGAATATAAGATGCATTGTAGTGTGAAGTTGAGAGAGAGAGAGAGCGGGCAACGAGGGGGTAGTGAGTGTTGCCTCCCTCCTCCCTCCTCCTCCCGGAGGAGTTTTCCCGCCCGCGCGGGCTTTCTCTCGCCTTTGATTGGCTGGTGGTTCCTGGCGCGTCTAGGGGCCTGCTGCCTTGTGACGTATCGGCCCGTGATTGGCCGACCATCGCGCCTTTGTGAGCTCCTGTGGTCCACAGGAGCTGTTCTCCTCAGAGCAGGCTAGGGGCGCACACGACTAACATCCTTTTTATAACTGTCCCCCATATCTCCACCATTCTGATACTGTCTCTCTCACTCAACTTCCTTTCTTTCATTCCTCTAATCTTTTAACGTCACAGCACTCCCTTTGGGTTCTGTACACGATTTCATACTGGCCCATCGTATTGTGTGCGTCGTTCTCATATATATTTACATGTATTAGAATAGGCTATAAGGGTTCTTAGTCTATGGAGGTTTGATGACTCTGTGTATGTCTCCCTCAGTGTCCTTAGTCTATGGAGGTTTGATGACTCTGTGTGTGTGTCTCCCTCATTATCATTAGTGCTCTGCTCGGTTATTTAATGCTAGACTGGGATGAGGTTTCTGTTGTCGTTGTCACCGATGTGTGTACGGTTTGCTTATACCTACACGACTTCGACGGTTTCTGTGGTAGCCTAGGTTGTCCTTTTTGGTTGTGTCTTTTGCGAGTGCAGCATCGTGTTGTAAGAGGGCATTAGCCTACTACCTTATAACACAGTGCTGCCTCTTTGCTTGACTTTAGAGGGATCGCCAGGGTAGAACCAGATACTTGAGATCTGGATCTACCAAGAGAGCATCCCCGTCATTAACGTAACTTTAATCATACCGCCTTGAGGACAACGCTAGGCTATGAGCCTGTCTTGTTCAGCCACAGTTTCCTAACCTTGATATCCCAGCTAGACTTTATTCGCCGAGCAGACGCTAGTTAGGACATAAGCTCTTTTGTTATGTATGCATTATTATTCACAGCATTTATTAGTCTAGGTTGTTGTTGAGTTGCACAACCATAGCAGACTGTTTCGTTGATGAGGAAGTACTTCTTTTAGTGTCGAGCATTGCTGCCGTTGCGCATTTATAGTATTCTCGTGTCAGTCAACATTATATGTCCTATCTTTTAGTGTATTCAGTCTAAACGTGTGGTGTCCTGCCTCCTGCCTTTATATAATTTAAGATACGAGCATCTTATGAGCATCAGACTTTCTTCAGAAGTTTCCAGGTCTATGCTGTAGGACTATACTTCACTTTCTTTCAGATAGGAGTGAAGAGTTTATTGTTGTTTAGAGTAACTGTATTGAAGCATCTTTTTATTGTATTAAATCTTGCAGTGATTTAATTGATCTTTCCATAGCTTCCCTTTTATGTATTTTAACGTAACTTGCATCTTGTTTGTTATCAGGCTATACCAGTGTGGGTTAGAATGAAGTAGAGTAAATTTATGCCCAGTTAAGGATACCCCGTTATCGCAGATTAACTCTGGAGGGTATAGGGTTTTTTGTTCGCCGGCATATAAGTTCGAGGGTTTGGTTCTAGCGTACCGTTGTTGCATAGTGCCCTATTACTAGTCCAATCATTAAGTGCCCTTGATTTATTCGTAGCCCCGGTCGTAACAATATATACAGTCAAAACAATATATACACAGTCAAACAATATATATACAGTCAAACAATATATATACAGTCAAAACAATATATACACAGTCAAACAATATATATATATATATACAGTCAAACAATATATATAGTCAAACAATATATATAGTCAAAATATATATACAGGCAAAACAATATATATAGTCAAACAATATATATAGTCAAAATATATATACAGGCAAAACAATATATATGCATTCAAACAATATATATAGTCAAAATATATATACAGGCAAAACAATATATATGCAGTCAAACAATATATATATAGTCAAAATATATATACAGGCAAAACGATATATATGCAGTCAAACAATATATAGTCAAAATATATATACAGTCAAACAATATATATAGAGTCAAAATATATGTAGTCAAAATATATGTAGAGTCAAAATATATGTAGAGTCAAAATATATGTAGTCAAAATATATGTAGAGTCAAACAATATACTGTATATAGTCAAACATTATATATACCGTCAAACTATATATACAGTCAAACAATATGTATAGTCAAAATATATATACAGTCAAACAATATATATACCGTCAAACTATATATACAGGCAAAGAGAACACGGTCAGATAGTATACTGGATTTTAGCCACTTTTTTTACTCTGATACTGTATCTCCGATACGTATGGTGTTACGGGGAAGCCTATGTTTAGTTTTACTCTGATACTGTGGCTCCGATACGTATGGTGTTACGGGGAAGCCTATGTTTATTTTGACTCGGATACTGTGGCTCCGATACGTATGGTGTTACGGGGAAGCCTATGTTTATTTTGACTCGGATACTGTGGCTCCGATACGTATGGTGTTACGGGGAAGCCTATGTTTATTTTGACTCGGATACTGTGGCTCCGATACGTATGGTGTTACGGGGAAGCCTATGTTTATTTCTTCTGAACTTTTAGCCCCATTAGTTTTCAAACTTTAATATTTTCGCCTATGTCTTTGTCAATATTAAGAATTTTCGCGGCATATACTGTAGGTGTCGATTGTTTCATGGCAAGTGATAGCGAGATTGTAATTAAGGAAATGTACACATTGATCTCGAAGGGAGTTTATTGGGATTTTTTTGTTAAAGCTTGATAGAGGTCTAGGGCGCAAACTAATATATATATATATATATATATATATATATATATATATATATATATATATATATATATATACAAATAAATAAAGATCTCCCCTTAACGTAAAAGCGAACTAAAGTGGTGTGTGAAAATATCGCTGGGAACTTCAGAGGGAAAGGGCAGCACAAATATGAGGGAGATATTTACACACATACACTGGCCACACAGGTCTTGCCATCCCAGCGAGGTAACCAGGATTTGATTCTAGTAGAGATAACACAATTCAAAGTAAGGGAAAGGGGAAGAAATGGGTAGTAAAGTGGAAGGATCTTTCCCCACCCTCTCCACCCTCAAGCAATTTGTTGTATATGGAGACGGATGGAAGTGAAAAACCTCGTAGGACTTGAGCATCGCCTGAAGGAATTTATAGAACAATTAGTGATGGAAACGTAATATCATGCATAACTTCACAATTTTGTTGCTACGTTCTTGTTAACTGAAAACTGTATAATGTTGCCAGACCGTTATAGTCAGTATTTAATATTGACTCCAAATCAATTTCTCTAGGGTGTAAATCTAGCTTGTTCTTAACTGTGTCAATTGAATCACTGACTTTGACCTGACTAGGGAGCTTAATTCCATTTACTGATTTTACTGTTGCATTATAAGTTCGTATTAATTCCTACCTATTAAGTATCGTTTATTTCCTCTAGGTGAACTCCCTTTGACTATTTGTTCGGCATTATTTTTTGTCAAATCTCTTTAATATTTAAAAATACTCTATCAGCTGTCCTCTTATTCTTCAGGTCTCTTGTGAAAAATGGTAGAGTTCAGAGGGATGGAATATTATTGCCGTTCTCAGAACGGATTCGAGTTTTTCTATGGCGTTTGTGAAGAAAGGAACCAAAACTGCGCATACTCCAGATGTGGCCTCACTATACTTTTATAAAGGTTATTATGTCTTTGCTGATATATTGAAAATTCCTTTGGATGAAACTGAGCGCTGTTTAATTTATTTGTTGTTGATGTGCATTGACGTGTAGATGTTTATGAGAGAGAGAGAGAGAGAGAGAGAGAGCGAGAGCGAGCAGAGCAAATATGGGAGATCTACTGAAATGTTAAAGCTGGCAAAAATGAGGGGAACAAATCAGAACTCGTCATGAGAAGGGAAAAATGTTGTGCTGAACGGGTAGGATCAGAGCGAAGGGTAGGGAGAGGGAAATTGAAGGATGATTGTAATTTACAGCAAATTTGTCGATATTTGATCATGGAGAAATGGAACTACTCTCTAAGACAAAAATCGTAGCTCAATATGAACCCTAGAATAGCACAAACGAACCTCCGAATTATAAGTAACTATTAGATACAAAAATAAGGGGAGATGGGTGTATTTATTTGCTCATCTATGGATCTTTTTTAATTGTTTTAGTTTCCTCCCTAGACCTCCATCAAACTTAAAAAAAACAAAAAAAAAACATTAGATCCCCCTTCTATATCAATGTGTACATTTTTCGATATAATAATGTCCCGGCCGAAGGCCGGTTCTTCAAAAATTACAGGCTCAATATCGTTAACCAGGAAAACAAGTCGACACCTAAATACCACGAAAGGTCTTAATATTGACAAAGAAATGGAGCGAAAAGTCTTAAAATCGACAAACTATAATAAGGCACACATCTTAAAATCTGAAAACTAATGGGGCTAAACATGAGGATTAGCTTTGATAATTTGTAGTCACGATGTATGTCTCAAAGTATACATGTATGTCACGATGTATGTATCAAAGTATACATGTATGTCACGATGTATGTATCAAAGTATACATGTATGTCACGATGTATGTCTCAAAGTATACATGTATGTCACGATGTATGTCTCAAAGTATACATGTATGTCACGATGTATGTCTCAAAGTATACATGTATAGTTATTATTTCACCTGGCAATTTTCTCGATGCTTAACAGAAAAATATGAAATTCTTAAGTCTCTAAACAGTGTTAATTCCAAGTTTTCATAATCATCGACATAATTTGTTAGTAAATCTTTGTAATAGTAATTAATATAAAGAACTGGCAGTTTATCGTCAGCTGAATTCAGAACAGACAATACAAGTAGTTTTAATTGTTTGGTAGTTTTCATTTCAAATTTAGCTTCACATATGGCCAATACTATAATAATTGAATAATGGGGAGATATATTATTTCCTATCAAGGGACTGGAGTTTTCGCAGAGAGGCTCCAGTCCTGACGTTATTCTTGACTTACAGTGTGCTGGCGTAATAATCCAATAGGGTTGATAGCCTCTGAAGTCCTATATTAACTATAACTATTTCCTACATCCCCACGTGAGAAATCTTTCAATGCAAATTTGTGCGTCTATATCAACAACGATGACAGTAGAGTAATACATTGTAAGTGGCATATGGAGCAGGCATGTTTCATTAAAGTACCTTTGGAAATTGGAAGAAATATACGACAGTCTTCTTGTGTTCGGCTCTCAAGCAGTTTGTTTTTCGTGATGTATAAATAAACATTCCACAACTGGTAAACCATACACCCCCACTGTTTACAACTGGTAAACCATACACCCCCACTGTTTACAACTGGTAAACCATACACCCCCACTGTTTACAACTGGTAAACCATACACCCCCACTGTTTACAACTGGTAAACCATACACCCCCACTGTTTACAACTGGTAAACCATACACCCCCACTGTTTACAACTGGTAAACCATACACCCCCACTGTTTACAACTGGTAAACCATACACCCCCACTGTTTACAACTGGTAAACCATACACCCCCACTGTTTACAACTGGTAAACCATACACCCCCACTGTTTACAACTGGTAAACCATACACCCCCACTGTTTACAACTGGTAAACCATACACCCCCACTGTTTACAACTGGTAAACCATACACCCCCACTGTTTACAACTGGTAAACCATACACCCCCACTGTTTACAACTGGTAAACCATACACCCCCACTGTTTACAACTGGTAAACCATACACCCCCACTGTTTACAACTGGTAAACCATACACCCCCACTGTTTACAACTGGTAAACCATACACCCCCACTGTTTACAACTGGTAAACCATACACCCCCACTGTTTACAACTGGTAAACCATACACCCCCACTGTTTACAACTGGTAAACCATACACCCCCAACTGTTTACAACTGGTAAACCATACACCCCCACTGTTTACAACTGGTAAACCATACACCCCCACTGTTTACAACTGGTAAACCATACACCCCCACTGTTTACAACTGGTAAACCATACACCCCCACTGTTTACAACTGGTAAACCATACACCCCCACTGTTTACAACTGGTAAACCATACTCCCCACTGTTTACAACTGGTAAACCATACACCCCCACTGTTTACAACTGGTAAACCATACACCCCCACTGTTTACAACTGGTAAACCATACACCCCCACTGTTTACAACTGGTAAACCATACACCCCCACTGTTTACAACTGGTAAACCATACACCCCCACTGTTTACAACTGGTAAACCATACACCCCCACTGTTTACAACTGGTAAACCATACACCCCCACTGTTTACAACTGGTAAACCATACACCCCCCAACAACTGGTAAACCATACACCCCCACTGTTACGGTAAACCATACACCCCCACTGTTTACAACTGGTAAACCATACACCCCCACTGTTTACAACTGGTAAACCATACACCCCCACTGTTTACAACTGGTAAACCATACACCCCCACTGTTTACAACTGGTAAACCATACACCCCCCACTGTTTACAACTGGTAAACCATACACCCCCATTGTTTACAACTGGTAAACCATACACCCCCACTGTTTACAACTGGTAAACCATACACCCCCACTGTTTACAACTGGTAAACCATACACCCCCACTGTTTACAACTGGTAAACCATACACCCCCACTGTTTACAACTGGTAAACCATACACCCCCCACTGTTTACAACTGGTAAACCATACACCCCCACTGTTTACAACTGGTAAACCATACACCCCCCACTATTTACAACTGGTAAACCATACACCCCCACTGTTTACAACTGGTAAACCATACACCCCCACTGTTTACAACTGGTAAACCATACACCCCCACTGTTTACAACTGGTAAACCATACACCCCCACTGTTTACAACTGGTAAACCATACACCCCCACTGTTTACAACTGGTAAACCATACACCCCCACTGTTTACAACTGGTAAACCATACACCCCCACTGTTTACAACTGGTAAACCATGCACCCCCACTGTTTACAACTCGAGACTCTTTCCTTCAAAATACGAGGACTTATATTGTTTCTATTTTCAGGCTATTATTAGACGATCGTATTCAGATTAAGAAGTGTATGTGAAATTCAGATGGGTAAATGCGATAGTCTTAGCCCTTATGATTTCCACAGATCTTTCCTAAGCTGAATATAATCGTCTAATGATAGCCAGCATAGTGTCATAACGCGTCATAATCCTCAAAGGGTTAATCCCATCAGGATATTATTAGACAGTTTTGTGCAGTATAGGAAGGACCACTAGATATCAAATGAGTAATAGCAAACTCAATATTATTAACCCTCAAATTTCCTAAACTGAATACACTCGTTTCAGGGGCGATGGGCCGTTTTACTAGTCCCCTTTCTTCCTCGTGTGTAGCCCTATTAGTTTTCAGATTTTATGACGTTCAGCTCATTAGTTTGTCGATTTTAAGACCTTTCGCCCCATTTCTTGTTCAATATTAAGACCTTTTCGTGTTATTCAGGTGTCAATTTTTTTCCTGACGAACGATAGTGAGCCTGTAATTTAGAAGGAATCTGCCTTCGGCCGGGATATTTTCTACCGAAATATTTACAAATTAATCTACAAGGGGGATCTAATGTATGTTTTATAAGTTTGATGGAGGTCTAGGAGGAAACTTAACAAAATAATACAAAATACATAAATGATCAAATAAATACGCCCATCTCCCCTTAATGACAGCCAATATATAAGGAAGAATCACGTCCTCGAATACTGACAAGATTAAGGGGAGGTTTCCACTTGAGGGATTTTTTTTCTAACTTCCTTCTCCCTCATGTTTAGCCCTATTGTTTTTGAGATTTTAAGACGTTTGCCCCATTAGTTTGACGATTTTAAGAACTTTCGCCCCATTTATGTCACTTTTAAGACCTTTAGTGCCATTTAGGTGTCGATTTTTTCCTGGCGAGCGAAAGCGAGCCTGTAATTTAAGAGGAACCGGCCTTCGGCCGGGAAATTTTTCTACCGAAAAATGTACAAATTTATCTTGGAAGGGGGTCAAGGGGGTGTAATTTCAAGATTGATGGAAGTCTAGGAAACTCACTAAAAACCTGCCCTTAACTACGTCACCAGCATTACGTAATGTTCATCATGTTCTGGTGACCATTAGACCATTTGTTTTAGTTTATAATCTACCTGTATGACTCAAATGGGTAAATACGATCTCAATATATCCTCTTAGTAACATAGGTCCTTCTTAAACTGTATAAAATCATAAAAGTTTAGCCAGAATAATATAAACAGTAAGACGTCATGGTACTGAAAGGGTTAATAACAATAAAGAAGGCTGATGTTATAAACAAAAGTCTATTCGCTGTAAGTAGGCGAGCAATCATGAACTCAAAAAGGGCTAGAGCAAATTAGCTGTAAATTTCCATATCTATTCCTTGACTGACTCTTCATAGATGGTAGAAATATTAGCTCGATTACACTAGTCGTTTTTGAGTTACAGAGGTTAGAGGTCATGATTTCTCGCCTACTTACAGCGAATAGACTAGGTCGTGATGGAGTGAGTGCTCCAGAATCGCTGAGGGTCGGGGTTTGCTGTTTCGTGAGCCAGTTCGAGCTGAATGACCCACTTGTTCAATACATCCGAGGCTTGATGCGCCTCTTTGTCTTGCTTATACTCACCCCTTTGTAACTGACACGCAAGAAATCGAGCACAACAGAGTTATATACAAAGACTCACAAAATAAATGTTAAAAGTAGGATTACGTTAAACCCTTGAGGAATGTGATGCGATTTTGACAGTTTAGTCTGGCTATCATTAGACGATTTGATGCAGCTTAATCCATGAGCATTAACCATGGTAAATACTGTCTCAATTAACCCTCTGACTATACTAGTGTTCATAATCTAAATAACGTCTAATGATAGCCAGGAAATTTAACGAAATTAATCTTCTTAGTCTGAGAGGGTTAAGGGGAGATGGGTCGTTTTTCTAGATCCCATTCTCCCTCATATTTAGCGCCATTAGTTTTCAGATTTTAAGATGTTTACCCCATTAGTTTGCCGATTTAAATACCTCTCGCCCCATTTATTTGTCAATATTAAGACCTTTCGTGCTATTTAGGTGTCGATTATTTTCCTGGCGAACGATAGTGAGCCTGTAATTTTGGAAATGTACAAATTAATCAAGCAGGGGGATCTAATAGATTTTTTTTTTTAAAGTTTGATGGAGGTCTAGGGAGGAAACTAAAAACAAAATAAATATATGAAATAATCGAACAAAAAATAAACCCTCCCCCCTTAAGGCTCGCAAATCTTCTATAAAAGGATGGCATTAAGCTTTATGATACATTGGGCCACAATCAACCCCTGCTGTATCGGCGACGTCTTGTAAATTATATTCTAGCTATATTTATACGATTTTGTGCGGCTTAAGAAGGATCTGTGGTAGTAGAAACGGTTAAGTGAGGTAGTAGGAAGCCTGTTAATTGCTGGAGGCTCTTCTAAAACTGCTTAAAATCATCTAATAGTAGCCAGAATAAAGTTAACAGGTCGTCATCGGTACTGCAAGGGTTAATTAATTAAAGTAAGTAATAGTAGAGTTGGCTGCGTTTGGCCGAAGCGCTCATCTCCGTAACATTAACCCACTGTCACACGAGCGCTTTTTCCGTTAATTTTCCATGAGCAAGTTTTTTTCTCGTATTATTTGGGGACTTTTTCGCACGGGTATCGGTAACTAGACGGAAGGTAGATTATGTTAGGTGCCTAATTTCTGATAAAGTGGAATTTTGTAAGCTTCCTGACCACAATTGCCCGTAAAGATTGCTCGAAAAAGGACTCGTGTGACAACACCTTTACTCTTTGAAGCCTATGGTGAGTAACTAGGGTGATCTATCCAGCCTGATACATAGGGCCTACTGATTATTAACCAGGTTACCAGGCATAGTTAGCAGAGCGTCGGCTGATCGAGGCCGTACTGCTAAAATGTTAAGCCCAGGCAACTTGACCTAGCGATCCGTGACAAACGCCTACTGTTCATGACTTACTGGGAATTACGGCGTCTGGCAAAAAACAACTAAAAAAATAAAATACAAAAATAAATAACAAACAACAACAAAAACAACAACACACATGTGAAAAGAGTTGAAATTAATATAGATATATGAAAAATATAGAGAGACAGTCAAACACCCACTCCAAGGCAAAATAGAGAGGCGGATGGACTTCATCAGGCCACAGCCATCCGCCGTAATCGGTTTTCTGTTATAACTGTGGCAAACCGGCTATCTCTATAATACCTGGTGTAGAGTGTTTGCCCTAAAAGAAAAAGTAGTATAGTACTAATGAAATAGTCAAAATCAGGGGTTTGGTAAATTTGGGAAGTCAATTTTGTAGTCAGAAGTAGAGTAGACAAAAGCAGTTAGTTTAAATTGGGGAAGTCACATTTTGTTGTTGGATATCGAAGAAGAAATCCATTAACTACGTCAAAAAGTACTGAAACATATTTAGCATGAGATAAAGTGAGGTTGAGCTTTTTTGAGGCAGGGGACGCTCAACCCCCACTCAGTTTACCTCCCCGGATCGGACGTCACAAATGTGCCCAAACTCGAGGTTAATATATACTGACTTGTAGGTGAACTGAGTCATTAGGTGTAATGAAACTCTCCATCCTTCCCGTACTGCCCAGGATTCAGACCCGGGAACTTTGGATTGGAAGGGGAACGCGCTACCATTGAGCCACAGGTCACCTACAGTATATAACTAGTGACAGCCAGTAATTGCATTTGTGTGGTATTAGAGTAGTTCGCTATTGAATCATAATCGTGCCTTCAAACATGCCCACAACTGTAGAAACAAAAATATAAATTATATATATACCTGTATATATGGATAATTGTTATAGTTTACTCCCCATAAATTTCTAGAGGTCATTCCTAAGTTGAATAAATACGTCTGTTAGCCAAAATAACATAATAAATTGTCATCTCGTATTGAAGAACTTAATGCATAGACACTAGGGGATACATTTCTGGGCGTCTATATTGAAAATTAATGTGTAAATAGTGAAGAGATAATCCTTCATTGTCCGGATGAGACGGTAAATAAAACATCAACTAAGACGCTTGCAACACCACCACCGAGAAGCTTGGCACCAACGAGGTCATTGATAGATATTATATATATATATATATTTTTTCTATGTGAGTGAGGGAGACAAAAGGCAGAAGTCACGTAGCGAGTGCCTCCCCCAGAGTTGATAGAGTGATAGGGCCAAAATCAAGGGACGTTCAAGCCAAAATGCCTGAACACACGGAGTTTGAAGCAATTTAAGTCATAGGATGAGAGAAATACTGATGATTCTGAGAGAAAGTTCCAGACCTCAGCTGTTGAATAGAAGAAAGACTGAGAATAACTTTTCACTCTTGGGTTGGAGAGTTACACAGATTAGGGGTGGGATTGTGTTGCAAGACGGGTACTACATACCCTACGTAGAGGAGGTGGTATACACTGGGAGAGATCTGAGGAACAATGATCATTCTAGTAGCGATAGAATAGTGAGAGATGCAACATTGCGGCAAAGTGAGAGACAGATTGCAGAGAGTTGGTGAGTGGACGGGATTCAATGATACAAAAGGCCTTCCTTTCTACTTTGTCTAGGAGTGCGGTGTGAGAGGAGCCTCCCCACACATGTGAAAAATACTCAATACAAGGCCACACTGTGCCCCTGTACAGAGCAAGAAGCTGTGCAGGGGTAAAGAACCCCTTGAGGCAGTTGAGCACACCCAGCTTCTGGGAGGCTGTCTTAGCAAGGCTGGTAATATGGTCCTTCCAAGTGAGAGCAGAAGAAAAAGAGACACCAAGAATATTGAGAGAAAATGAAGGATTGATTTGTTATTGTTGAAGTATAAGGGGTAGTCCTCTGGGAGTTCCTGACAGGTAGTAAGATTGAGAATGTGGGTTATGGAAGCATTAAAGGCAACAAGGTTTTCTCTGACCCAGTTGGAAATAGTAGTTAGATCAGAAGATAAATTTTGTATGGCTTCATTACGTTTGTTTTTGAGGGATTGCTGGCTGGGACGTTTAGGAAAACTACTTGAGTAGTGTAAGGTAGAGTCGTCTGCATATGAATGGATGGGACTGGAGGTACAGTTGAGAAGATAATTTATGAAAATTAGATAGAGAATGGGAGATAGGACAGAGCCCTGAGAAACGCCGGAGTTGATAGGATGAGGAAGTGAGCGATGGCCGTCCACAACCGCAGCTATGGAACGGTCGGAAAGGAAATTAGAGACAAAGGTACAGATGGAGGGATAGAAACCGAAGGAGGGTAGTTTATAAATTAAATATTTGTGCCAGACTATATAATTATATATATATATATATATATATATATATATATATATATATATATATATATATATATATAATCTCTACCAATGACCTCCATCCATAATAGTTATCTGTTGGTGCCAAGCTTCTCGGTGGTGGTGTTGCAAGCGTCTTAGTTGATGTTTTATTTACCGCCTCATCCGGATAATGGAGGATTATCTCTTCACTATTTCCACATTATTTCTCAATATAGACGCCCAGAAATGTATCCCCTAGTGTCTATGCATTAAGTTCTTCAGTTCGAGGCGACAATATATTATGTTATTTTGGCTAACAGACGTGTTTATTCAACTTAGAAATTACCTCTAGAAATGTTAAATCATTTGGTAATTTAATGCCTCGAAGCAAGGAAGGTGACAGAGGAAGTAGAAAGGGGTGAAGAAGGGAGGTGCAGGAGGAGATGAAGGCCTCAGGGCTTGACCCAACATGCGTGAGTTGTATAATTGTGAGAGTATATTGACAGATGAGGAAAGCTAAAATAAAAGAGTGCATCATAATATACTGAAAGGGTTAATTTGAACGTAGCCTCAAATGACACGCTTCCCACCTATCCAATATCCCATACAGTTGTGGTACGGAACATCTGTACAGTATTGGAGAACAAACAGACATACTTCTGAAGTATTTACAAATCTTACTGAGCCATTAAGAAAAACAAATTGTGTTTCACTTGTTAATGTTTACTTCTTCCTTCACATCGTAATTAAATGTTATTGTATTTATGTCCTTGACGGTGCAATTCTGATCAGATCCTAGTGATGTGCTATTAAGGGGAGATGTCCACTTGAGGGATTTTATTCTTGACTCCTTTCTCCCTCATGTTTAGCCCCATTGTTTTTCTAATTTTAAGACGTTTGCCCCATTATTTTGACGATTTTAAGAACTTTCAACCCATTTCTGTCAATTTTAAGACCTTTTGTGTCATTTAGGTGTCGATTTTATCCTGGCGAGCGATAGCGAGCCTGTAATTTAAGAGGAACCGGCTTTCAGCCGGGACATTTTTCGGTTCGAAAAATGTAAACATTTATCTTAAAAGAGGCTCAAGGGGGTGTAATCTTAAGCTTGAAGGATATCTAGGTACCAAACTAAAAACCACCCCTTAAGGAACACCAATGCTATCACTACTACTACTACAGTACATAATAAGACAAATACTAATGATAATGATAATGATAATAATAATAATATAAATAATAATGATAATGATGATAATAATAATAATAATAATGATAATAATAATGAAAATAATGCGATGTTCAACAAAGCACAGGCGATGAGGAACGTTGACTAAGTAATGACACAGAATTTCCACTGTCGTCCATTATAATTAAATGTTATGCTTGCCTCGTAAGCAGCAGCTACAATCATCGCTACTTTCACAACCTCTAGACTCACAACTCCTACCACCACCACAACCACCACAGCAACTATAACTACCATTACAACAACAATCACCACCACCCACACCACAATTACTACAATCGTCATCATATTCACCAGAACACCTACCACCATAATCACAACAACCACCACAATCACAACTATCACCAGCTCTAGCAGCATTACACACATATTTAAAACTTTCAAAGGTCACTTGGACAAATACCTCGCTTCAAATCCCCGACATCTAAAATTTTGCAATTGTTTGTCCTACAAGTGTTAAATTCAGCCGTTCACCAATCGGCAAAGTGACGATCAGTAGATTTGTTGTTACTTGTTTTCCTTTGTAATGACAAGCACAATCAATCGCTACCAAAACTACCTACACCACTAAAACTACCACAATTCCCTCCCACCACCACCATAATCAGTCCAGCCAACACCACAACTACCACCATTATCGATACCTACCACTACCATAACTACCACCACCACCACAATCAGTCCAGCCAACACCACAACTACCACCATTACCATAACCACCACCACCACCACAATCAGCTCAGTTAACACCACAACTACCACCATTACTTACCACTGCACCATTACCACCACTACCACAATCAGCTCAACCAACACCACAACTACCACCATTACCTACCACCACCACCACTACCACCACAATCCCAACCAACACCACAACTTACCTACCACCATTACCTACCACTACCATAACTACCACTACCACAATCAGCTCAACCAACACCACAACTACCACCACAGCTACCACCACACCCAACCAACACCACAACTACCACCATTACCTACCACTACCATAACTACCACCACCACCACAATCAGCCCAGCCAACACTACAACTACCACCATTACCTACCACTACCACCACCACCACCACCACAATCAGCTCAGCCAACACCACAACTACCACCACTACCATAACTACCACCACCACCACAACTACCACCATTACCTACCACTACCACCACCACCATAATCTGCTCAGCGAACACCACAACTACCACCATTACCTACCACTACCATAACTACCACCACCACCACAACTACCACCATTATCACCACCACCATAATCTGCTCAGCGAACACCACAACTACCACCATTACCTACCACTACCATAACTACCACCACCACTACCACAATCAGTCCAACCAACACCACAATCCCATGGCACCAACACCACAACTACCACCACCACCATTACCACTACCACCACAATCCCCGCCAACACCACAACTACCACCATTACCTACAACTACCACCACTACCACAATCAGCTCAGCCAACACCACAACTACCACCATTACCTACAACTACCACCACTACCACAATCATCCAAGCCAACACCACAACTACCAACATTACCTACCACCACTACCACTACCACCACAATCATCCCAGCCAACACCACAACTACCACCATTACCTACCACCACTACCACTACCACCACAATCATCCCAGCCAACACCACAACTACCACCATTACCTACCACCACTACCATTACCTACCACCACTACCACTACCACCACAATTACCAGCCAACACCACAACTACCACCATTACCTACCACCACTACCACTACCACCACAATCATCCCAGCCGACACAGACTTATAATTATATTCATGGACCAATACAGTGTACAAGAAAGACCATTCGTCGAGCAGTCTCTACCGATTATCACCACCGCCATAACAATTCACTCACCTTTAAGGGGGGGGGGGGGATGGCTCGTTTTTCTGGCTCCCCCTTTCCCCCATGTTTAGGCCCATTAGCTTTGAGATGCTAAGGCGTTCGTTTCATTAGTTTCTCGATTATAATACCTTTCAATACCTTTGTCAATTATAGGACCTTCCGTGCAATTTAGGTGTCGATTTTTTTCCTGGCGAGCGATAGCGAGCCTGAACTTTTAAGGGGAACCGCCCTTCGGCCGGGACATTTTTCTACGGAAAATTTACAAATTTATCTCGAAGGGGGCTTAGGGAGTGTTTTTTTAAGTTTGATGGAGGTCTAGCGAGGAAACTAAAAATGTATAAATCCATAAACATATATACCCAAACATGAACCCTACCCCCTAAAGTCTTCTACATTGCTCTTTCTTTCCTGCTTTACTTCTCTCTTCATTCTTAGAGACCTCTGCTCACCTCCCCAACCTGTCTATCACCTTCAACTTTAACTTTATACTTTAAACATTTCCGATTTGCTAACTTACTTCAGAAAGAGACTCATTTATTCAGAGGGGTGTAGCTTGAGGATTTTGTTGTTGTGGTGTTTTGTTTTATATCCTGTACATATACAGTACATACATACATACATATACAGTACATACATACATACCATGGTTTAGCGTCATTTTTCCATTACATGCATTGTAACGGATCAGACGGGGTTGCCTTTCAGTAGGAGTGTACTGTAGTACAGTACAACAAAGACCCGCCACAGCACTGCCCCACCAAGTCATCAATGTGGCTGATGTTGGTATAGTGCTAACCGTGCCTCAGCAAGACTCAACAGAGTCCCCCTGCAGCACTTGCACCTGCAGTATCTGCAACCACACCAGCCTTAACAGTGTTACAAAAAGACAGCACCATAACAAGACTCTATTGTATGGATAACAAACTTATCTTTTAGTTTATGTTTCCACTTCCTATTTAACAATATGCTTACGTTCACTGGAGTTTAAGTAAACGGAAATCTGTAGTATTACAAGATATCATTCAATATATAATTTTTGTTTTTGTAGCGTTGTTTCTTTGGATTAGCCTAGGTTAAGGAGGAGTATTTGCTTTTGTTATGAACCTCCTTCTCCTTCATGTTTAGCCCCAATTGGTTTTCAAATGTTAAGACTTTCACCCATTGTTTAAGACCTATCGTGACATTTAGTTGTCAATGTTTTTCCTGGCGAGCGATAGCGAGCCTGTAATTTAGGAGTAACCGGCCTTTGGCTGGTTACCCCTAAAGGGGGATCTTTAGGATATATTTGTTAAGCTTGATAGAGGTCTAGGGAGTAAACTAAATCAAACACATATTCAGGTAATACTAAACTAAATATATAAATCAATAAGATAACGTTCCCTTAAAGTCGACAGTGGACGCTCGTAAAAATTTGTTTTGTCCTGGCACTATGATCACTATTCTTCTGTGTAGATGCTTCCTTTATTATTTTATCTTTGATATTTGCATTGGGTTTGAGACATACTGGATACTCAATCATAGTGGGATACCTACTTGTATCACATTCCACTGTTATGAAGGTCTTGGCAATTGACCATTTGTGAGCTTGGAAGTTGAAGCTGTGGACATTGATATTTAGCAACATTACCAGTTAAAATGCGGTTATGCATACATACATACATACATTTAAAGGCCGGGTGCTCCACACGAAGTACGGTTCCACACAAAATAAATAAATAAATATAATATAATACTCGTTCACATAACCTCAACTACCAGCTCCAACACAACATGCCATCACTACTACCACAACCACCAACACCGCAAATCAATTAAAGTCAACCCCCAAATCTATTCAAACACGTCTATAACCACCACCACATAATAATACAAAAACTTTAACCCTCATGACCACAACTACCAACATAACCACAACTATTAGCTCCATCATAACCACCATCACCAACAGCACAAATCAATCAAATTCAACCCCCATTAGCACACATATCTATTCAACCACAACTATAGCCACCACCACAAGTGCCATCAACACAAAACAATATATTTATTAGTGGCCCCTCCATCATTGACGGACATGCCTATTACATATGGCATCCTCTTCAAACACTAATCCGCCGTAGTTTGAATCTACCGCGCAGAGCATTTAAAATCTGAGGAGCCTTCATCATGAGCGCACGCGACCTCACTCATGGCTTCAGTCATTATGAATTGGGTTCTCACTACGAAAAAACTTCGTAAAAAATAAAAATAAAAACAAAAAGAAAATAAGAATAACTATCCAATAAGCTTTCCATCATATCGTGGATGTACTTGTGTGGATCTTTGACCAGACGCTGATTCAGGCGTCATTCTTCCTTCTCTGCTCTGCGCTCAGCCGGCCCGGACGTGTCTCTCCACGCTCCGCTAGTTCCGCATTTGCTGCGTCCCTAGTGAGTTTTTTCTCATTTGTTTACTCCGGGATGTATCGAGTAAGGTTAGGATATGCGTCCTGGGCTGGTTGCCCGCAGTGCAGTGTATTTTGGGTCGTGTGTTTGGGGCATCTATTTCGGATGTACCCTCATGGTCCTGTTGTGGACAGGTGAATTTTTTCACAGTTGAGTTAGCTTGTGATGCAGGCGGCTTTCATTACGCGATTATTTCGGCTGCCTTTTATCTTTCTGATGAGGTAGCGTTGCTTTGCTGACGTTCCCAGCGTTTTTTTCTTCACTTAGTGAAGTTTTTTCTGGGTCCCGAGTCGGTCTTCCCTTGGTCGGAAGTATTTGCTACAGTGGTGTGTTGGCGGTGGTTCCTGTTGTTATATTTCCAGTGTTTTTTGTTTATATTTCAACATTTCTTGTGCCGTCTGCTTAGGCCTAGCCAGCCGCTCGTAGCTTTGCCACATGTACAAGTGTTATTGATTTATTTTATAAATATGTCCTACTGTGTCATGTGTATCCGGGTTTAGTTGTGTATTGGCTAATTCCACGGACTATGTTTGTTTCCTGGATTAGTTGTGTATTGGCTAATTCCACGGATTATATTTGTGGTCCCTAGGTTAGTCGTGCTTTGGCTATCTCTCGGGTCGTATGTGCGTTCAGATGGTGTCTGAACGGGGTGGGTTACTATCCGGCGGGGTTTTCTCGGTTTCACCATGAAAACTCCCGCCGTGAGCCGTGTTTGGCCACGCGTGGTTTCAAAACAGGCTGGTGTCCCCGGCGAGTTGGTGTCTGTGGCTCTCCAGGACTGCGTCTCTGTGTTGGTGCCTGTTTCAGGCTCCCTATGATTCCCGGTGGATTGGCTGTACCCTTCTAACATTGTTCATGCGGACATATGTTATGTAGTTTTTCTACCCGGTTTTACAAACCAAAGGAAAAACCCTAGCTGTTGTTGTGGGCTTTCCTCCCCGGCGATCTTTTACAAAGAAGTGGGGATAGGAACTTATGGGGTTAATGTTTAAGACATCAGATCTCACCCGGCGGGTGTACCTTGGTAAGGTGGGATGAACGAATTGGTAATTCAGTTTAGTTAACCGGTCCATTTTAGTGATACTATATGTATCGCCGCCCTCACTCATACGGCGATCGAAGGCTCAATTAGGGTTAACGTATTTTTTATATAAGTTGGCTACACCCGGCGGGTGCTCCTGGGAGAGGGAAATACGGAATTTACAATTCAAGCTAGTTACCCAATTAATTGAGAGATATGGCTTTGTATCGCCGCCTTCACCATACGGCGATCTATGTGACAATTCATTAGAAGTCAGGTCTCGTATCAGCCTGCCCTGTGTTAATCTGCCAGATAATTCAGGGGCCGGCGTCTTTGTGGGGGGTTGTTTTTCAAAATTGAATCTTGTAACAGTCACCGCCAAAAAGACTTTATAAACGCCATACTGGTCTTTTATATTATGTCAGAGGGTATTCTTAAACTTTCTTAAGACATGTCTAGATATTCGGAAATCTTTATAGAACCCCGCCGCGTAACGAGCTGTAATCATTGTGAGATTACGTCTCGTTATCCGGCGGGTTATGAACACTTGTATGCGATCATTTTGGGTTAACCTTATGAGCATTAATTCCTGGAAATTTTCCTTTTCTCCAGGGCTGGGCTCCGGCGGACCAATACAGAACCTGCAGTAAGTTCCCACCAGTCTCTGTCATGGCTACCTTTGCCCCAGTTTTTGCTTTATGCATTAATCCAACCTGTGCCGGTATCCCTCTTTTTGCGCACACTCTTTGTATCAAGTGTGTTAAATGTCTAGACCGTTGGGTCTGTGGGTGATGCGCAACTGTTCCTTTTGCTCCCAACTAAGTGTCAAAGTCCTCCAAGATAATGATAAGACCGCAGCGGTCGCCTTACGAGAAGTTCGGCAACAAATGTCAGCGTATACTAAGATTGTGGCTCATAAGTCACTTCAATGTGACAACGTCCCTCTTTGGGATAGGTTTCTTCTTGAGCACCCTCCCCCTAATAAACGTTCCTCTCGAGTAACTAGTCATAAGCCGGCGGAGACTGGACAGGGTTCTGTGTCATCTCCTGCCCCTGCTACTTCGAAACGTCACCGTGAGCCTACACCCCCGGCGGCAGCCTCCTCGTCTCAGGCGAGATCTAGGTCTAGGTCACCCCTTAGACACCAGCCACCCAGTCTTGCCTCTTCACCATCGAGTAAGAGGAGTAAGACAGAAAGTTCCACCAGTGGTCACGGCGATAAATCCTCCAAATCAAAGAGTAGTTCACGGTCACACCGCAGCCATGAATCTTCAAAAAAGGATTCCCATGATAGAAAGGCCTCCCGACACTCACCAGTTTCTAGTGCTTCTCGTCATACCTCTACCCCAGACAGAGTTTGTGTTCGGTCTCAAGGGTCCAGTGTAGTACCTGTACCTAAAGATGATTTACCCATTAACATTTTAACCCTGGAGTTGAAGAGTTCAGAGAGCTCAGTGGTTGAGAGTGTTTCAGACTCCCAAGGGAGTATAGGCCAAGGCCTAGGTGTTTGGCGATATTCTCGTCCGGGGCCTGATCACCCACTTCCGGCTCAAACTATTCACACAGTGGCTGACGTCCACCAGGACGCAGCGATCCCTTCCTCTATTCCTGACTTATCTTGGCAACAAGATGGTACCCCAGCTTCGGCGGGATCTTCTCAGGAGGAACAGGATGACAAAGACGAGGTTTCGATTATATCGGATATGGAAGGGCAAGAGTCAGGTTCAGGCTTAGATGCCGCACAAGATCTTAATGATTCACCAGTGAGTACATCATCAAATCAATTTGTCACTGCACAGGAAATTGATGGGCTACTACTTGTTAATGCTTTATCTAAATTTTTTGGCCAACAGCAGGAAACTCCCACAGTGGACTTGGGAGCTCCCACGACAAGCTCTACGGTACGGCCTCTGATGACTTCTATTGCTTTGACTCAGATCCCTCACCCCCCCTCTATGTCACCATCGGTGGTTACTAGGCCTGCTACGGCGGCATTGACCACTTCGAATGTAAGGGTTATAACGGATGTCAATCCGCCCCCTCTAGACAGAGCGCCTCTCAAAAAGGTAGCTATGCCCTTGCTTTACGGACCAGACGAGTCATGGGTCCTTTTGACCCCCACTAAACCAGAGCTCGCCCAACCTACCTTGTCAGGGGAGCTCCCAGTGCCGCGTGAGTGGGTCATCCAGGGCAATAAATCTAAGAAATTAAGGGCCTTGGATACTTTGGGGAATGTGCTAGATGTCAACATCAAGGCTATACCTAGTTATTATCACCAGGACTATTTTGTTTATACTGCTAAGCCTGCTTTACCCCCTGCCTCAGCTTCAAGATTGTTTTCTGACTGGTCTAAGCATGATGGGTTTAATGAGATTAAGACACTGTCAGCTCTCACTCCAGAACTCGATTTGCAAACTGTCACAGACGCAGCAGCTAATCCAGTCTTGAAGGTGGGGCAGTTGGGTCCAGGACCTTGGTTGGAATGGGAGACAGAGGCTCAAAACTTTGCGACCACATTTACTTCCAAAACTTCCCACCAGATCCCTCAAGATACTCATTCTTGGTTCTCCATGCCAGTGTGTTCTGCCGGCGGTGTCCCTTCAGCTTTGTTTGCTTTCTTAGCTGCCCCTAAAATTAATCTTTGTGAGCTAAAAGACCCTTTCACTACCCCTACCCCAACTCACCTAGACCGTGAATTTAGGCTACGGGGGAAAGCTTTTCGCCTGTTCTCTCAATACATAGTGTCTCAACAGGTAGCAAAGTCTTTGCTCCGGTCCACTCAGGCAATCGCAGACGCGGATGCCAGACGATCAGTTGAATTGTCCCGGCGACTGCTTCTTCAGTCGTCAATCCAATCATTAGGTGACGTACGCACTGCCTTGCTTGAGGCGGTACGAGCGAGACAAGATCTCAGAATGTCCTTAGTCCGAAAACTGCCTGATCACATTGCGAATCAGGTGGTCATGTCACCAGTGCTCACTCCCTCTTTAATGTCCCCTGAAGTGTGGCGAACGGTTTTTAATATGGCTCAGGCCGTTAAACACAGTCCCACCCCTTCTAAGAAACCTGCCTTTAACTTCCCCAAACCCAGGCCAGTCGCTAAGGCTCAGCCGGGGGGATCTAAGCCCTTTCTTCCACCTAAGTCCTCCTCCACTCAAGGTCAGTTCAGGCATAGACAGGGTAGGTTTTCAGGTCACAGAGGACGCGGCTATAATAAGCCAGGTCAGGGCCCATCTTCTGCCAACGCCAGCCAGCCGGCGAAGCGTCCACCACCGCCAATTCCACCACCATAAAAAAACTAAGGTCTCTCTCACTCCCGGTGCCAGTCTTAAGGCCGGTGGATCCGAGGGTAGTACAGCCGGCGAACCCTTGTCTGCTAACTGGGTCGTTCCGAACGTGTCACAAAGCATGGCCGTTAAACACTTGGGCACGGATGGAGGCACGCAAAGGCATCACTTGGCAGTGGCTCCGGCGACCTCGCTAACGTCAGCCGACAACGGCGAATTTTGTTTCTTTAGAGGTGGAGTCACTGGTCCAGGAAATGATTGCCAAGAATGTCATCATCCCGGTCCCCCCAAATTACCCTGTATTCACGTCCAAGCTATTTTTGGTTCCCAAAAGGGACAGTGTTCAGATGAGACCGGTCGTAGACCTGTCTTATCTGAACCTTCACATTCACAACGAGTCATTCCGAATGTTAACAGTACACCAAATCAGGCTAACACTTCCGCCGGGAGGTTGGATGTGTTCCCTAGACCTGACAGACGCTTATTGGCACGTAACGGTCAACAAAAGATTTCAAAGGTTTCTGGCATTACGGATCAGGCCCCAAAATTTTGTTTTTCAGAGGATGCCATTCGGTTTGAACCTGGCACCTCGACTATTCACGAAATTAGTCCGGCAAGCCCTGATGCCGTTGTTAAAGCAAGGAATCAGAGTTCTGTGGTACCTAGATGACTGGCTGGTGGTGGCAGAGACAGAGCAATTATGCATCAAACATGTCAACATAATTTTAAATCATGTCAAAACTCTAGGGTTCAAGGTAAATCTGGTAAAGTCAAACCTTGTCCCCTCACGAGTAATTCAGTGGATAGGGCTGGTTTGGGACACAGCTGCTCTCACTCTGAGTCAGAGTGTGGACAATCGCAACAGGTTTCTCAGGAAACTGTTCATGTTTCTTCACAGTCTGACTACGACACGGAGGATCTGGGAGTCTCTGGTCGGCTCTCTCAACTGGATTCAACTAACTGTAATGTTGGGCCGGTTGAAAGTAAAACGGTTAAAATTGGAAGGCAACAAATATTTCCCACTCTTACCGGCGGGAAAATTATGGCCCATCCCAAAATTAATCCACACCTTACTAGCGGTCTGGGCGAAGAGGGAAACGCTGCACTCAGTAATGTCATGGACCTCTCCTCCGCCAACGGTATGGGTAGACACGGATGCGTCAGGCACGATAGGTTGGGGATTTCAGTCAAACCAGGGGCACCAGGGTCAGGGGCTTTGGTCCCACTTAGAAATCTCCCACATCAATGTCAAAGAATTACTAGTCCCCTTGTATTTCCTTCAGGCTCACGGCTCTACTTTACGGGGCAAGTCGGTGGCCTTCAGAATGGACAATCTGAATGCAGTTCACTGTATTCAGAAACAGGGGTCAACGAGATCAAGGAAGTTGCTAAACGTGTCGGAAGAGATTTTTACTCTAGCCAACAGGCTAGACATTTATCTTCACGCATCTTATCTCCCAGGCGTAGCAAACGTCTGGGCAGACGCTCTGTCCCGGAGACAGAGCACGACAGTAGAATGGGAGCTCAAGCAACCCATTTTCAACCTAATGATTGCAGAGCTCTACCATCCACAAGTGGATCTGTTTGCGTCCGAGGAGACTCACAAACTCCCTCTATACCTCACCCGCCGGACGGAAACGCCGGCAGGGGGGCCAGACGCCCTAGTGACAGACTGAAACAGATGGAGCTCCATCTATCTGTTTCCGCCGCCAGACGCGTCACTAATGTGCCACGTAGTGAACAAACTACGAGATTATCGAGGCTTAGTCTCGCTAATCGCGCCCCTGTGGCCGGCGCAGTTATGGTACCAGCAATTGAAGACGTGGTGCTCGCACCCGGTGTCGCTCCCAGTCGAGTATTTCCACTTAGACACGATTGGCAACCTAGCGACCTCGCTGACTTTTGCATTATGGACATTCAAGAGGCCAAGTGGCTAGCACCATATGGTAGAGATGTGACCAATAAATTAATCAATCAATATACTCAGTCTACGAAACGACAGTATCAATCACATTGGCAAGCCTTTACTTCTTGGATCATTAGAACAGAACAGACTGTGCCCTCAGTGGCGTTAGTTTTTAATTATTTGAATGATCTGTTTGAGCAGAAACGTTTATCTGTGGTAACGTTAAAAAATCACTTAACTGCGATTAGAGTGCCCTTTTTAGACCTTACAGGTCTCTCCATACCGGTAGCGGAGGAAACAGGTTTTATGAGAGCATGTTTTAAACTCCGCCCACCTCCCCGTCAGCTCATGCCTACTTGGTCTCTGGACAAGGCATTGTCTTTACTTCACTCTCGTCTGTACCAAAATACTGCAGATTTTGCATTACTCTTAAAAAAGGCTGTATTCCTTTTGGCTTTGGCCACCGGGAACAGAGTGTCTGAGCTGGCGGCGATGAGCAACACACCTAATTGCCTTAGGTTTGGTAGACTTAATGAATGTATTCACATCGCACCTTCCCCGGGATTTGTAGCCACAGTGCACACGTGTTTTCTGAGTTCACTGTGCCGGCGTTAAAAAGGGGAAAGGTGCACCATAATCTATGTCCAGTGCAAGCTCTAACCAAATATTTGAGAGTAGCTCCTCTAAACCCCCAAGGTGCTTTATGGGTAGCGAGTACGGGCAAACGCTTACTGAAACGGAGATTAGCTTCTCTTCTGGTCGAAGTCATTAAAGAGAGTAATCCCGGCGTTGTGGGTAGGGCCCACGATTTACGCAAATGGGCAGCCTCTTTACGTTTCTTGAAGAACTTTTCAGTAGAAGATATTTCGTCCACACAGTTGTGGGCGTCTAATCATACGTTTTTGACTAGATACTTGTCAGTTGCTCTAGACAAACCTTCCTTACCATGTATAGCTTTAAGGCAGAGGGTCTAGGTGGCCCTTCAGTCACTTTTGTTTACTTTCAAGGAGAAAAGGGGGGGGGGGGGTGCAGTCAGTGTAACATAGGACACCCTAGACCCCGCCGGAATGTAAGAGCTGTGATACCAATTATGGATAATGTGATATGAAAATTTCTCTGTTCTATTCAGGGCGAGAAATTGTGCTAGTACAATGTTAGTACAAACAACAGTGTTGTTATAGTAGTTTTAGCTGTGAAAGCAATTTAGTTTAAACAGTGGAGATCGTTTGCAAAACATTTCCACGAATATTATGGGGTTTATTATGTGCACATGTAAACTTATAACTTGTTATTTTTGTCACCACTCGTTGAGTGGGGTGCCTTCGTAACTACAGATCTGTTCACAGAATCTCCAGAGTTACCCTTTTTTATCAAGCAGGCTTCTTTGAAGCACGCACCTGCTTGAACCCCTTTTTTGTATTGATATGGGCTGCGCCATATTTAAATATATTTTCAAAGTAAGAATACTATGTGGTTGTTTGATTATCTGCTTTTCTAGAGTTATGATATTATTACGAATGTCCCCCTCCAGTCTTAGAAATCAGGCATGTTCGTCAATGATGGAGGGGCCACTAATAAATTATAGGTTTGACTCCTGTAAGGAGATAAAGAAAACCTAATATTTAGTAGTGGCCCCGTAATCATTGACGACTGGGGCCCTCCCGACCATCCCCTTCCCATTCGTTGATGTATTAAGGATTTTGGTTTACTTGATATGTCAGTGAAGGAAGAATGACGCCTGAATCAGCGTCTGGTCAAAGATCCACACAAGTACATCCACGATATGATGGAAAGCTTATTGGATAGTTATTCTTATTTTCTTTTTGTTTTTATTTTTTACGAAGTTTTTTCGTAGTGAGAACCCAATTCATAATGACTGAAGCCATGAGTGAGGTCGCGTGTGCTCATGATGAAGGCTCCTCAGATTTTAAATGCTCTGCGCGGTAGATTCAAACTACGGCGGATTAGTGTTTGAAGAGGATGCCTTATGTAATAGGCATGTTCGTCAATGATTACGGGGCCACTACTAAATATTAGGTTTTCTTTATCTCCTTACAGGAGTCAAACCTATAATAACTTAACTCTCATAACCACAACTACTAACATAACCACAACTATCAGCTGCACCACCAACACCACAATTACAATGGAAAAACACAACCCCACAACCACAACTACCAGCTGCTTCACCATAATCATCAACATCACCACTACCGCCACAGCAACAATACAATTTAAGACAACCTCCATAACCACAACTACCAATATAATAATAATTAAAATCACAACAATAATAACCACCAACACCACAACAATAATAAAAACCGAACCCCATAAACACAACTACCAGCTTAACCACAACCATCGCCACCAGCATCCCAACAAAGGCTTGTGATTATATTGAATCTAGTCCCTCTAATAGACCATTGAGAGCGCAGTCTTTATTATCTATACTGCTGCTATTACCACTAAGCTTTTGAACTTGCAAAATTCACTTATGTTGTTGTATGCCAATTGATGATGCCAATTTTCTGCCACTAGAACCCATTGTAGCTTTCCCGACAATGAACCTCGAGGGTAATGCAACGAGGGGGCTCCAGTCGGATGAAGTGGTTTAGGGGAATGATGAATTAGGGAGGCATCTTTCTGTTAGGGAATTACGGTTAGGTTCCCTTACAAGGGATTTTCCCTGTGACTCTGTGTTGGTGGTGTTTTGGGTAAGAAGGGCTTTGCGATGTGAGATACTCTTGGAGAGCCGTTGGTAGCCGTTTTACTGGTGATGTCGGGGTAAGGGACGCTCCGGGCGAGAAGGGTGCATTGTTGCTACTGTTGAGGTGGACTTAGGTCATTGATGTTCGGATATTGGAGTGGCGGTGATGCTTGCTATCTTAACATCTTGCATATTATGTAATTATAATATACTGTATATATATATATATATATATAATATATGATATAAAATAGAGAATATTGAATTAATTAACCACATCATACCTTGGGGGTAAGGGGTTTAGAAAATGCCTCACGTACCTTTTGTGTGTTGTAAAAGGCGACTAAAGAGATTGGTAGGTTGGGGTTGCGACCCTCCACCTGGGAACAACATTCAGCAACTAACAACGAAAGAATAGCCTCGGACACTGACAGATTTACTGTTGACGACCGCTGACCAGCCAAGGACTGTTTTCGGATAGCAAATTAGAATGCAAGAGGCATGAATGATGGCACAAAAGAGAGAGAGGTTCTGGGAGTACTAGCGAATGCCAGGCTGGATGTACTGTATGTGTAATGACTGAGACCAAATGGAAGGGTAGATCTGTGAATGAATGAGAGTGTGGAATGGGTGTGTGTGCTAGAGTGAATACACATGCCAGCAAAGAAGGTGTGTTTTTGTAAGTAATAAGTGAAAGGAGTATGTAAGGGGGTGTGGTTCTGTGCAAGGATTGTGTGGGTGAGTATGACAGTGGGAATACAGACATGGGTGGTTGTGTGTGTGTATGTTCCTAGAGGATAAAGCGGAAAGAGTGAAAAATGAGTTATGAGTAAGTGTTGAGGCATGCCTGGCTTAGTTTGGTAAGAGTGAAAGAATATCTCTGATGGTGATATAAATGGGAGGTGGGTGATAGGCAAGTAGATGGGGTGGTAGGAGGGTGGGGTGTATCGTCAGAGGTAGATGGGAATGAGAGTTCACTTATGAATGTATATGTGGGGAAGAGGTTGTTGATAGCCAACACCTTCTTCTGACACAGAGTGATGCACAGATACACATGGACAGTGGAGTGGAGGAGGGAGGGAGAGACAGTGAACGAAAAACACTGATTGACTATGTATGTATGGATGAATGAATGAGGAAATCAGTGTTAGAAGTTCGGGAAGAGAGCTACAGTATGGCAGGAGGAAGGTGCAGTGGTGAAGAGGGTGGAAAGATTACAGGAGGTGGAATTCAGTTCAAGAGAGTAGCATAAAGACAATTAGGTAGGTTTGTCTTGGAGATAATGGGAGGAAGTGGAAGAGATCGAGCAAAGTGTTTACATTAAAGAAGAGATGTGTACACCATGTGAGGAGGTATGTGGAGTTGGGAGAAGAGGGAGAGGAGTGACAGGAAGAGCAATGTGGACTGAAGAGTTCACCTCTTCAGTCCACCATGTTGTTGAAGAGAAAAAGAAAGCTTATAGAGAGTGTTTGGGTAGTAGAGGGAACAAAGATTTGGAGAGACAGAAAAGAGAAGGAAACATGGAGAAAAATATAGTGGTGAAGAAAGTAGTGAGGAAAGTAAGAGAAGAGTAGAAGAGGAATTTGGAAGGAATTTAAGTGTAGAGTGGAGGGAGTTTAGGAAATTGTTCTGGAAAGAGGTCAAGAAAGTTGGGGAGGGTGGGAAGGGAAGTATTTAGGGTGTGAAAGATAAGAATGGGCGAGTGCCAGTAGAAAAGCAAGAGAGAGTCAAGAGATGGAGGGAGCACTTCAATGAATTGTTGAAGATAGAAAATCAAATGCTAGCAAACATAGTTGGATATGGTATGGGAGGGAGAAGAAGATAAGTGGTGGAGGAGGTGGGGATCAGGTCAGAAGTGTGTGAGGCTTTGAAAAGGGTGAAGATGGGGAAAGCATCATAAATAAATGGAGTGTGTGAGATGCTGAGGTATGGTGGTGGAATAGAGATTGAATGGGTTAGGAAAATGTGTGGACAAGCATGGGAGAAGGGAAGCATGCCCGAAGATTGGAAGACATAATAATCCCTCTGTATATGGGTAGAGGGCAGAGAGGAGTGTGTGGCAATCACAGTGGGATAGTCTCCTAAACATAGTAGGGAAGATGTACAGTAGGGTAGTGATCGAGAGTGAGATTGAAAATGGAGAAATAGGTAGGTTAGGAGCAGGGCGGATTTGGGAAGGGGAGAGGGTGTGCAGACCAGATTTTTTCCTTGAAATATGTTGTTGAGAAATATCTGGAGAAGGGACAAAGGCTGTATTCTGCCTTTATGGACTTGGAGAAAGCCTATGGCAGATTTGATAGAGAAGGTCTGCAGAAAGTATGGAGATTATACAGAGTAGCTGGTAAGTTGCTGAAAGTGGTGAAGAGCATGTATTTTGGTGTAAGGGCGGCAGTGCATGTAGAGAATGAAATAAGAGAGTTCTTTGATCTGAATGTTGGGTTAAAGCAAGGGTGTGTGATGTTCCCATGGTTGTTCAATAATTATACTGTATATATATATATATATATATATATATATATATAGATGGAGTCATGAACAAAATACAAGGAAGAGTAATGGATGTTGGTGTACCCCTAGTAAGGGAATGAAGTGAGTGGAAGTTGCCTGTACTGCTCTATGCTGATGATACAGTTCTGATGAATGATAATGAGTGGGAGTTACAGGGTCTGGTAAAATTATTTGGAACCGTATGTTAAAAACAGAACCTGAAAGTAAGTGCGGGGAAAAGTAAGGCCTTTGAAAGAAGTGCAGTCACAGAGTGTGAGGTGAGGGTGAATGGTCAGGTTATGGAAAATGTCAGCTCATTAAAGTATTTGGGCAGTGTGAAGAGTAATGATGGGAGTATGGAGGATGAAGTGAGGGAGAGGGTGCAACAGGGGTAGAGGGTTGTAGGAATGCTGAAAGCTGTGACAAGGAATACGGTGGTCAGCTTAGAAGTAAAGAAGTCATTGCATGATAGTGTGATAATCCCGTATGTCAATCCTAAGATTGACATACGGGCGTGAAGCTTGGACGTTGTTGGAGATACATACAGTAACTCAAGGGTGAGAGGGGTGGAAATGAATTATTTAAGAAGTGCATGTGGAGTTGCATGGAGGGATAGAGAGACAAATGAGGAGGTATGAGAGCGGTGTGGTGTGGATGTGGATGTGCTGGAGAATGTGAAAAAGAACACCTTGAGATGGTTCGGCCATGTGGAACGTATGGAAAGCGAGTGAATGACTTAAGAGAGTGTATGAGAGTGAGGTGGAAGGACAGAGGAAGAGGCAGACCGAGGGTGAGGTGGAATGATGGAGTTGAGAGGTATATTAGTGAAAGCAGTGTTGGATGGGAGGAGCGGCATCAGCTGACGGAGGACAAGGTGCATATGGGCGATTTATTCGTGGCCACCTCTTCGGGAATATCATGGTGTCTAGCAATGAATAGGTAGATAGATAATCTACCACTGTCATCATCACATAGTTACCAAGATGATACCCTGTCTTCGGAACAAACCATACGAGGAACGTATTAAAGAACTAAATTTATATCCATTAACTAAGCGCAGATAGAGAGGTAACCTTATTCAAGTTTTCAAGATCATTAAAGGCATCAACAACATGAACAGTAATAAATATTTTACGATTGACCTATCAAACTACACGCGGGGAAATGGCTGCAAAATCATTGGTAAATCATTCAACTCTTAACGAATCCAAGAATGTCTTCTTCTTCAAGTCGTCAACTTGTGGAATGGGCTTCCCTGAGATGTCATAGACTGCAGCACCGTTGATTCCTTCAAGGTTCGCCTAGACAAGCACCTTGCCCTGAACCCAAGGTTGACTGCGTTTGTAATTGAATAAATATTTTCTTTAGTAGTGTTTGTTCAATAACCTAATAGATCTTAATATAATTCCCCTGCCATGAACTAAGCCCCAGGGCAGCACTTCCTTCTCACATCTTTCCCACATTCTCTCCAAAATACTGTTGCAACACTTGGAACAGCAGTGTTTTGGAGGGCAAGTAACCTCAAGGGGTCGCATGATCTGTTGTTGCTTGTTTTCCTTTGTACCACATTCACTACTACCACTATTCCCGCCACCATCACCGAACAAAGGCCTGTAATTATATTGAATGCATTGCTTCAGTCCATTGGGTGCACAGGATTTATACTTATATTTTCAAAATCACAACTAGCACCACAACCACAACAACCATCACCTCTACCACCACCATCACCGAATGCGTATATTATCGTTATTACCATCATAAATATTAAAACCTCTATTGCCACTACTATCACCAAAACCAGAAACACTCACACCAACTTCATAACAACCACTACCACCACCAAAACAACCATCACCAGCACCACCACCATCATCGAACAAAGGCCTGTGATTATATTGAATGGAGGGCTTCGTATAGACCATTGGGTGTGCAGTCTTTATATGTATATTACCGATATTATCAATATTATTATCATTATATGCAAGGAACTGGGGTTCTCGAAAGGAGGTGACTTACAGTGTGCTTTCTTTATAATCCAAATGGGTTGATAGCCTCTGAAATCCTATTTTAACACTTACGCTGCGGGCATGTTCCCACCTGTTTCCGCTATATTAGGGTTCATTTAGGCACTCCTGAATGATTAAACAAGTGTCTGAATGAAATAAGATGTATTCAGCCAAAAACTAGAAGAAAATAGCTTCAAAATGAACAGAACAAGCGCAGGATTCACCCGCAGCGCTACCGTAGACATCGGCAAATATTCGCTAATTATAAGCAATGTTACGCTGCATTGTCTCGCAAGATTTGAGGCCAGAGTCTCAATGCCCCGGCAGCTGTGCTGGAGAGCGGAGGGGGAGCCTCCCGTGCTCCCGCTCTCTTACACTCGTTTCCATACCTTATATTGCCAGGACGTTCCAGAACGTCTCCCACAGCCAACGGGTTAACTAACTAAATCCTTATAATCAAGGGACTGGAGTTCCCGAAAAGAAGCTCCAGTCCTGACATTTCTTGACTTAAAGTGTGCTAGCTTAATACATCAGTAGGGTTGTTAGCCTCTGAATTACTATTTTAACTAACTAAATACTCATAATATAAACCTTAACCCCTTCTGTACAGTCGAGATCCTTTTTTATTATATTCTGGCTACTACTATACGATTTATTCAGTTAAGGAAAAATCTCTAGCAATTATATGGCTTCAAACTATCTCGATCAACCCTTTTAACTAACACAGATCCTTCCTAAGCTTCATAAAATCGTTTAAATATAGCTAGAATAAAATATAAAAGACGTCACTGGTACAGAGAGGGCTAACAACCACCACCATCACACAACCACCAACACCAGCACTCACACTATCGTTGTAACAACAACCACCACCACCAGCACTTACACCATCATCGTAATAACCACTGCAACCACAACAACAACCGTCACCACCACCACCATCACCGAACAAAGGCCTGTGATTATATTGAATGCAGTGCTTGAGATAGACCATTGAGTGTGCAGTCTTTATACGTATATTACAGCGCCACTTCTCTTTATCGTTCAGTCGTTGCGTGGCCTTGCTCGTCTCCTCTTTGCCTGGGGTTAATCGTCTCATCGTGTTGTCTTCTCTTTCTTTCCTTTCCCTCTTCTTCTTGCTTCTCCTCTTTCTTCCTCACCTCTGCTTATCTTTTCTGCTTCTTTTCTTCTTCTCTCTTCTCCTTCTTTCCTCTCCTATATTTACCTCTACTTCACTCTTCTCCTTCTCTTCTTCCATTCCTCTGCTTCTTCTCTCTTCTCGTTATTAGCCATTTACTTCACCGAGCTAAAGCGTTTCCTATTATCATTATAATTGTATTGTCTTGCGTCATGGATGGGGTTCTTTCTTTTCTTTGTCATAGATTCTTAATTCAGCCGTGACTGAGGAGGTATGCATATTCCGTTTATTGACTCATATGCAGAAAAGGTTTATGTCTTAAATGAAGGTACTGAGAGAGAGAGAGAGAGAGAGAGAGAGAGAACGAGAGAGAGAGAGAGAGACAACCAGAGCGAGAGACAGAGAGAGGGAGAGAGTCAGATGCACATATTTACGGTGGTTGAAGCATTTATATATACTACAACTTACAGTATGCCAGGGTTCGAACCAAATGATTCAGTACAGCGAAGGGAGAATCAGCAAGGCTTCAGCAACACAGGGTCATGAGGACATAAAACCCGCGAAGCCTTAGTTTATTAATTGACCAGAATGTGACCGTCATTGAAAGCCTATTTTATTACATTATATAATGAGGTAATTGTAGATGTATATTTATTAGTATTTATATTATAGTTGTTATTAATTGAAATGGTTTATAATGCAGAAATGTTCATTCACAGTTTTAAATCGTTGAGTAATTGTTTCAGTAATACAGCCGGAGATAGATAGATATAAAGACAGCGATAAATAAAGATTAATATAGCGATGAAAATAATTATAAATGAAATAAATACAGATAAAGATAGAGAGAGAAGTGTCAGATATAATTAACTAAACCCTCATCTCCCAATCTCTCACCTTTCCAACTCCTCCCATTTCACCAGCAGAAATAATAAGGTCAAATGTCACATACAGTATATTTCGTGAAGACCCAGATCCATATGGTGACAGTCACTGGTCCCACAGCCCATTCAGGCGGGGCTCGAGTCTGACCGCGGTATGATTGGGCCGCGGCATACTGCGCTTGTTATTTGCCCCCCCCCTGCTGGCAATATATATAATTATGACAATAAGTCATCGGGGTTTGAGGGGGTAAAGCCCCCCCCCCCCCTCAACCCATTATTGTATCCCACGACATTCAGAATAGACAAAAACGTGATTGAGAGCATACGAGTAATGTAAACAAAGCGGGCGATACGCCCGAATACTACACGAGCAGCGGCTCAACCACCATGGAACCATCCATATTACTCTTACCAACACTTACAATGATAAGTGTAATACACAATAAAACAACCAGTACATTATCAACAACAACAACAACAACTACTACTACTACTGGTACTACTATAACAACTATAACAAAACAAACAGCAACTATAACAACAACTATAACTACAGCAACAACTAAAATAGCAACAACAACAACACCAACAACAACAACTATAAAACATCGACAAAACCAACTATAACAACATAGGTGCAACTATATCAACACAAACAAGAACAAATGCGTCTCCATTAACACAAAGGATGACTACAGTATCATGATAAATATTACACACTGCAAAAACAATATCAACAACAACTACTACTACTACAATGCAATAATTAATTTGTTACAACAAGAATAACAATAAAACGCAAACACGGTAAGCAAAACCAACCATTAACACGACAATCACAAATGAACAACAACAAAAGAAAACATACAATGAAAACTAAAACAAAATATACAATAACAATTGATTGATTGTATATTTGTACCCACGAGTGGGCGAAGACATTAATTGGTTGATACAATGATTATACTAATGTAATTTCAGCATACATAAGGTAAAATATAATTTAAGAAAGTTAAATGACAAGCATATGAGGACTAACAATATGTCCTTCAAATAGAAATACTAATGTTACTAATGAATACTAATAATGGTAATAACAATACTAATACTAATTAATTAAACATGAAATATTATTAATACAAATAATAATAATACAATATTAATATTAGAAAGTGTATACATTCATAAACACAGAAGAAAAATGAGAAAAAAAGAAATTAGTAAATACAAATATGTTTAAAAAAAAAAAAAAAAAAATATATATATACTGTATATGAAAACATAGATAAATTAATATATAAATAACAACAACTATTATACATATACATTTACAGCATGGTAGCAAGCTTACTAAATAAACTATGGCATAATAATAATAATGAATAATAATAATAATAATAATTATAATAATAATAATAATAATTAAATAATAAGCGTAGTAGGGAAGGTGTACAGTAGGGTGATTGAGAGAGTTTAAGCGAGAACGGATAAATGGATTGGTGACGAGCAGGGAGGGTTTAGGAAGGGAAGAGGATGTGTAGATCAAATTTTTGCCCTGAAATGTGTTGTGGAGAAATATCTGGAGAAGGTACATAATTTGTATGCTGCCTTTATGGACTTGGAGAAGGCCTATGGCAGAGTTGATAGAGAAGGTTTGTGGAAAGTACTGAGAATATACTGAGTATACAGTAAGTTGTTGAAAGCAGTGAAGAGCATGTATGAGAATGCAAAGGCGTCAGTACGTGTGGAAAATAAGCAGAGCGACTTCTTTGATCTGAATGTTGGGTTAAATCAAGGGTGTGTGATGTCCCCATGGCTGTTCAATATATATATATGGATGGAGTGATGAAAAAAATACAAGGCAGAACAGTGGATGTTGGTGTACCTCTGATAAGGGAAGGAAACGAGTGGAAGTTGCCTGTACTGCTGTTTGCTGATGATACAGTTCTGTTGAGCGATAGTGAATAGGAGTTGCAGGGTCTGGTAAATATGTTTGGAACAGTGTGTGAAAAACGGAATCTGAAGGTAAATGAAGGGAAGAGCAAGGTTATAGTCATTGAAAGGGGTGAAGCCACTGAGTGTGAGGTGAAGTTGAACGGTCAGGTCAGGTTACGGAGAATGTCAGCTCATTTAAGTATTTGGGCAATGTATTGAGTAAAGATGGGAGTATGGATGAAGAAGTGTGGGAGAGGGTGCAACAGGGGAAGAGGGTTGTAGGAATGCTGAAAGCAGTAACAAGAAATAGGGTGGTCAGCATGGAAGTAAAGAAGTCCTTGCATGATAGTGTGGTAATCCCCACGTTGACTTACGAGAGCGAAGCATGGACGTTGGTGAAGAGACTCAAACAAAGAGTGAGAGGGGTGGAAATTAGTTACTTGAGAAGTGCGTGCAGAGTTACATGGAGGAATAGACAGACGGATGAGGAAGTACAAGGGAGATGTGGTGTGGATGTAGATGTGCTGGAAAGTGTGAAAAGGAACACCTTGAGATGGTTCGGCCATGTGGAACGATGTGAAGCGAGAGAATGACTAAGAGAGTGTACTAGAGTGAGGTGGAAGGACAGAGAGAGAGAGGTAGACTGAGTGAGAGGTGGAAGGATGGAGCTAAGAAGTATACGAGTGGAGGCGGTGCTGGATTGGAGGAAGGGCGTCGACTAACAGAGGTGCATGGGGCCGTTTCGTTCGTGGCCACACCTTCGGGAATATATATGCAGTACTGTATCTACTTATCATACACTGGAACTTGCAGTGGTACATACTAAAATCTATATGCAAGCTACCAATGCTAATTAAAAAATAATTATAATAATAAGCAAGTTTCAAGTTACTCACAAATTTTGTATTGATTGACTGTTTATAAAACATAGAATGAAAACAACAACAACAACAACATATACAACAACACAAACACAAAATAAACAGAACAACAATATATTATACAAAAACAACAAACTCAAAATATACAATAACAAGAAACACAAATTATATGATAGCAACAACAACAACAACCCAAAAAGCACACAAGCTCTTACATTGAAGAGAAACACACCCATGTGTTTTGCTGCTCTATCAAGCAAATTTCCGCTCTGCTAACTGTTGAGGTATAAAATGTGCTGCTGTGAGCGGTTTGGAACGTGAGCGTAGGAGAGAGAGAGAGAGAGAGAGAGAGAGAGAGAGAGAGAGAGAGAGAGAGAGAGGAGAGAGAGAGAGAGAGAGAGAGAGAGAGAGAGAGAGAGAGAGAGAGAGAGAGAGAGAGAGAGAGAGAGAGAGAGAGAGAGAGAGAGCTAGAGAGAGAGAGAGAGAGCGAGAGAGCGAGAGAGCGAGAGAGAGAGAGAGCAGCAATTTTTTTGATACGTAATGGAAAAATATACATCTACTATATGTCTGTGTCGTATCAATGCCAAGTTTTCATGATTAACACCACATTTCGCTGCAAAATCTACGTAATAGATGAGTAACCGAGACCGTAACAGCAATTTACCATCAAATGGAAAAAAATAGACTTTACTGTCAAATAGACTTTACTGTGTGTGTGTGTGGGGGGGGGGGGGGGGGGATAACACACGAGACCTTTAATCGTCCATTTTAGACACCAATAAAATCCTGGCAAAATTCCTAGGATTTTTAATTGTTGGTATTGCTATCGAAAACTAAGCCGAAAATAGGCTATCTACGGTTCCTGAATTATTTTGAAACATTAGGTTGGAAACTGTAAACAAACAGAATTACCGAAGAAAGTTAAGTGGAAAGTGGTCTTGCAATGCCGGCTTTAAAACTATCTGGTTCACCGCCTTGTTTAATGATTACTGAATATTTTGCTTGCTTTTGCAATATTTTGTAGCCTTAGCTAATAAAAAAAGCCTTCCCAACTTGTTTTTATATAGACAAATTTTACAGGCTCGCTATCGCTCACCCCTAAGAAATTCCTCCCTCAAAACACCTCCATCTAACCAAATACAGTGAAATCTTTGTCAAAATTTGAAAAAAAAAACACCAAAAAAAAACCCCGCATAGGCCTATATACAACAAAAACGAAAGACAAGGGAATGGGACAGAGAAAGAGATGGGAGGAGCAGCCGTTCTGTGTAATTCAATTGACCACTTGCGAGTTTCTGGCTATAAGGAAGTTGGAGCCTTAAACATTCGATATTTAACAGGAATGCCATGATGATGTAGGTTTTTGATGGCTAGAAAGCATGTTGAATTGGGTTATATGTATTTGTTAATTTAGAAAGCATGTTGAATTGGGTTATATGTATTTGTTAATTTAGAAAGCATGTTGAATTGGGTTATATGTATTTGTTAATTTAGAAAGCATGTTGAATTGGGTTAATGTATTTGTTAATTTAGAAAGCATGTTGAATTGGGTTATATGTATTTGTTAATTTAGAAAGCATGTTGAATTGGGTTATATGTATTTGTTAATTTAGAAAGCATGTTGAATTGGATTATATGTATTTGTAAATGTACTATAACCATATGTTAGGTGGTAATTCTGCTAATTATCGATATCTACAACGCCAATTACCGTACAGGCCGAAACTCGCGATTGGTCAATTGCATGTCTTTGGTGATGGTATTTATTTTCATACATGTGAATGAATGAGACAAAAGGCAAAACTGACTGTAACAAGTGTCTCCCTCAAAGGTGAAAGCGTGAGAGAGCCAAACTAAACAATTATTTTTTGGTGTAAAGTATCGGAAAGAGGAGTGATGTACTTGTTTAGTGTAGTGAAATGGATAGGAGGAGGAAGTGTTTGTGAGAGTAAGCTGGATTACTCTCTGTGTAGGTGAGACACAAGCAGAAACAGTGAGGGAAGCCAGACAAATGAAACAGGAGTCCAGCAACTCCTATCACATGCCTACGAGGCCTCCCCTGGGTATTGCCCTGCTTGATTGGTGTCTACAATACTCCCCAATACAATTTGAGCTAATTAACTTACTAAACCATTGGTAAAATTAGAAACAATAAGGCACATATAGAACAGGACAATGAAAATAAGAAGAAAACAAGAATAATGGAATAGAGCAAGAGATGGGTGGAACAGCTGGTCTATGGAATTCAATTGTATGCCTTTGGGGATGCTGTTTGGGCCTATTTACTAAATCTTTAGTAAGCTTATAAATAAGATGAGAAGCAAAGAGCAACGATAAAAAAAAATAGATAAGAGAGAGAGAGAGAGAGAGAGAGAGAGAGAGAGAGAGAGAGAGAGAGAGAGAGAGAGAGAGAGAGAGAGAGAGAGAGAGAAAAAACGGGGGATCAACATTTAATTGCATATCTTTATCTTTGATGATCTTATTTGGACTAATTTATTAAACCGTTATTAAAATTAGAAGCAATGAGACACATTAGAACAGAACAATGAAAAGAAGGAGGGAGGAAGAAAAGAGGGACAGAGAAAGGGGAAGTACCTGTTCTATGTATCATTATTGTATGTCTTTAGCGATGATATTTGGACTAATTTTGTATTTTTTTTTTTTTTGTAAAATTAGAGATAACAGACTAGTAAAAGATAAAAGAAATGCAAAGAAGGGACGAATACAAGAGAAGGGTGGAGCAGCCCTTTATGGTGATAGTATTTACGCTAATTTACTAAACGCTTGAAAATATAAAACAGACACACTAAAGAGAAAAACCGAAAACAGAGAAGATAGTAAGAAAAGAGAGGTAGAGAAGAGAGAATGGGGGGAGCCGTTCTATATGATTTATTGATTTTACTTGCCGAAGGAATGTAGGGTAAATTCATTAGCCATTGTTAACCTTTTCAGTAGACGAGGACGCTGTATTTTACTTGGTGACCGGTCAACTCAACCAGTAGACCAATTCAACCAGTAGCTCTTAACCAGTACCAAATCAACCAATACGGTTAGGTTAGGTTAGGTTATTACTATATTTTGGCACTGGTTTGGTTGGTCTGGGTTAATTTGGCACTGGTTGAGAGCTACTGGTTGAAATGGTCTACTGGTTGAGTTGACATGGAACCATTTTACTTTATTTTGGCTACCTTAAGGTGATATTATTTAGATTAGATAGGGTCTGTGCGAGCTTAGTCGTAATTGTGAGAGATCTGACAACTTTGATTACGTTAGGTCCTTCTGCTTCTTAAGTTGCATAAATCTGCTTAATGATAGCCAGCATAAAACGAAGAATATAATAAAATACTGAAAGGGTTAAAGATAAAAAATAAGAGATACACGAAGAACTCAAATAATAAAATGTAAAAAAAAAAAAAAACCCAACACACATTCAGAAAAGACAATAATAGAGAAATGGAAGTAGCCGGACTCTCTAATCTTAGTGTAAGCCCTGCACAACAAAAACAAATATAAACAAAACAAAACAAAAAGAAAAGAACAAAATAAGCAGCCACACACAAGCTAAAGCAAGAAGAAGAAATAGAAGAAATGGAAAGAGCGAAAGCGAGATATATATATATATATATATATATATATATATATATATATATATATATATATATATATATATATACAGGGTGTCCCAGGAGGAAAGGGCATAACTTTGAGAAATTATAAGACAAGATTTTCTAAACATAAAATGTTCTATAACAAAAATTCCAAATTTCAACCATTACAAAGATATTGAAGGTTTAATGTAGTGTCCTCCCCCGCATCACTGTAATGGACTCTTCCATGTCAAATAGGGTCCAACTGGTCCAAAGTGAGCTAATATATCTATAATCATTTTGCAACTTACAGAATGATATTTTTATAATAACATGGTAAAATAATTGCAGAAAGATGAAGGTATGATAGGCACTATACTCTATGCAACTCAACTTTGCCGCCGGCTTCTTCAGCAGATACGAGACCACGCCTGTGATTGGCTGGCAATGACATCACGCCCTAGACATTAAAGTTTCCAGAATTTCCAGAGTTTGCATTATATGCACTTATCCTTGACGTTGTGGTTACAATTTAGCCAAGTTATTATACTAGAAAGTAGCATACAAACCCCTTTGTTATTTCGCATACAACACACCAAGCATAATATTCAGAAACCGCCGAAAAGATGGAAATGCAGTGTATAAATATAAAACAAACCACCTGGCAACACTGCACTGGCCCGGCGGCGTCTTTTAAGCGGGTATCACACGAGCACTAATCCGACCAACCAATTTGCGTCGGGACGATCGGCGTTGGTAATAATTAGCACACGTCATCATACTATCACCAACCAACTGCAGACGACACAGTGTTCTCCCCTAGCTTCAAACCCTGCTTAAAACACGCAATACTTTTTGTTTATGTAATTGTAATAACTATACATAATCATATCTAATAAATAAAATTATAGAGGAAATGTAAAATGTAAATGTTAAATATCGCTTACGGGAGGTTAGTATTCAGAGTTTGAAAAATTGAAGGATTGCGCATCTACGGTTCCTTAGCCTATGTACTGCATTTAGAATGCATTAGAATGACCACCTAACACTATTTACCCATCTGAATACATTGATAACTATGGCATTACAAAACTGAGTTCTCGGCGACGCAGACATGCTTTTTTTTTTTTTTTTTTGCGAGAGGCTTGCACAGCCTACTCTCGCGCAAAAACCCTGCCTAACTATATTATTTTGTAATAATCCTTTTACTACTGGTCGATCAAGAGCATATTATGGTTAATAGGTCTACCAGAGGAACTACATGAAAACACACATGCTGATAACTCAAAGGCAGGGAATAATAATAATGCGACATGTCACTCCTTACATAGGGAATGCTTATACAATATCAATGCCATTTAATTATTATGTAATATAATTATGATATATTGTAAATCTATATAAGACATAGCCTAACAATTACTCGGTTCTGTCTGCATAACAAATGTATATATGAACTATATAAGATGATGGTTACAGTGTGCATTCAGCGATGCAATGTTTGGTAGACTACTCATTGCACATTTTAATAGAATAATGCTATGCATATTCATCTTATCTAGACTAATTTGTACCCAATGCTATAATTATATAATATCTATGTGGGTTTTAGTTTCTTAATTTCTATTACATTAAAAACAAACTAATCTAGAGAACCTATCCCAATTTTGGTAATCTATCCTGTAACGTACATTATACAATTACTATTACAACGTACACTATTTAAGTCAAACGAATGTATGTATACAAATGAATGAACTAATATAACACTGTCATAATTATGATGCATTTAAATTTATCTGCTGGTATTGTGTAAAAGAAATGAGCAGCGAGTGAAGCCTAGAGAGGCTGCATATAGTAGGCTATAGCCTAATAACCAGCAATGCATTATGTATGAAAATACTGTATAGAAAGTCAATTAACGACATCTGCTGCAGATATAATGTCACTATATATCACTATAACATGTCTCCAAGGTCACAAATAAAAAAAAATAAAGCTTTTATAATTATAAATAAGACAATTATAAGTTGTGGCAATGTTTGCCGTCTTTCGTGATGTGACGAGTTTAATCATAGCCTATTTTCCCGAACGTTCATACTAGATATATTAATATTTACGCTGTGTACTTCGGCAGACTAGGCATTATTTCGTTAAAGTGAAGAGTGAATTGCTTAGCATAGCATAATATATCGGTAAATAGCAATGCTAACCGATTTATTTGACTACAGGTTGGCGACTTTGCCAACGGTTTTCGCTCACGACCGACGACAGTTGGTTGCTCCAATTGACGTCGGAGCAACACAATCTTGGCAACAGATTGTCCAGATTCCAGTTGGTAAAATAGGCCTACGCTGGCGGAGGTATGTGCTTTACTGATAGCCTTCTAAATGAAATAACCTTTTCCTTGTCGTATATCCTATCTACCCACCAATTTCGTGAACATCGGTTTATAACTTTTTGAGATATTGTTTACAGACAAACATACAAACGTAGGCAAAAACACAACCTCCGCCCAACTTCGTTGGCGGAGGTAACAATACGGAAGACGTGGAAAATGCTGTAGAAAAACATAAAACAAATAAGATGATATCGAAACAATAAGGAACATGTTGGTAAATGCTGCAGGTTATGAGAAGCAAGACAACAATAACGAAACACTAAGGAACACGTGGATGAATGCAGTAAATACATAACCATCACATTTCCTTCTTAAATACGCATAACTAAAACGCTACGACAGTTTATCCTTCAATATCGTCTATATAGGCCTAGCCTAATCATTATAGTTTACACGTCAAATGAAGCAGCCCGTTAATGAAAAGCAACATCAAGCAAGGGTGGATTTGGGTACCCCGCTCACGTGTCCAAAATCATTGGTAAAATCCTTCAATAAATAGCTAATGCAACTTACCATTCCAATTCTCCATCACGTGACACCACCACTGCACCGCCGGCCAGCCCCCACGCCCGAAGTTCACCCGTCGACGATAGAAGCACTAGCACAAAGTAAATAAAACATAGCAGAGAAAACACCGCGCGTCCATATACTACCCAGGCGTGACAGAGAAGGAGAGACGGAGAGAGATGATCTGATGAGAGTCAATATTACGCCGACACTATTATTCAGCCCTCGAGCTGTATAATTAATATTGGCTTTTAAAATCACCAAAGACAACCGCTTTCTTCCCTCACCAGATGCCCTAATGCACAAAATTGCACGAACAACTCCAATATGTCCATCAATAGAGTAATAATTAATATTTTAGAAGCGCGCGAGATACCTTGCTATTTGGAAGATCCGGTATGACAAGACCCATCGGACACACATCCTACAGAAGCCAATATCAATGCATAACGCACATGTCTTGAACCGTACATCATTATGGACATACGGTGTAAACAAATTAACAGGGGACGATACCTTTTAATCTATTAAATCCCACTTTAATTAATAGCAAATACGCCATAGCTATCATCATTAGATGCAACGAATGAACAAGAAGTTAGCAATGTCTTTATTATTACTCTATGACGGTGTTTATGGTCTCTAAGGTGAATATTGGTGCAAGCATAGGTCATCATACGTCTGGCAACACGCCGCGGCCCAAGTTTCCTGCCCTCCCCCTCCACCTCCTCCCATTTCCCTCCCCACTCCCTACAGACTGTTTTACCATCTTTGCCCTTTTGAGACAACGTGTAATTATGTATTCCCATGTATGTATGATTTCTCAATAAATAATCAAATCAAATCAAAATCAACTCCCTACAGTTCACCCCACTCCCATTCGTAGGGCCTTGCTTAGACAAACTACTTGGTGGTGCCCTTCGGTAGCGTCCATGTATTTTCGTTTTTAATAGGAAATGTTTGTATGCTTTCACACGAGCATCAGCAACAGAGAAGCTTTCCACACGGACTACTTTGTTTTGTAGTTTGTTTGTTTTGTTTTTTCCAAGCCGAATCATGTTAAAACTAGAACAACGATCAGCGGATTTCGGACTCGAGGTGCAATAAGATTGTAGCAGCAACAGAGTAACTGGCTTCTACTCGCCACTAAACTGTATTACTCGGTAGTGCTACTGAGTGGTCCGTCTGCAACCCCCCCCCCCACCTCACACACACATACTGCCATACCTCCCCATTCCCCCCCCCCCCCCCCCCACACACTTTCTGCCATACCTGCACCCCCTCTCCCTCACATACTGCCATACCTCCCCTACTCCCAGCCCCCATCACCGTCGCCCGTCCCCCCCCCCCCCCCCCCACACACACTGCCATATCTCCCCTACTCCCACCCCCTACACCGTCGCCCGTTCATCCCCCCCCCCCCCCCCCCACACACACTTGCAGCCCCCCCCCCCACCACATACTGCCATACCTCCCCTACTCCCACCCTCTATCACCGTCGCCCGTTCATCCCCCCCCCCACCCCCCACACACACACACTTGCAGCCAGACCCCTCCCCCACATACTGCCATACCTCCCCTACTCCACCCCCTATCACCGTCGCCCCGTTCATCCCCCCTCCCCCTCCACATACACAACACCCCCCCACATACTGCCATACTCCCCTACTCCCACCCCCTATCACCGTCGCCCGTTCATCCCCCCCCCCCCCCTCCACATACACACACTTGCTGCCATACCTGCACCCCCCACATACTGCCATACCTCCCCTACTCCCACCCCCTATCACCGTCGCCCGTTCATCCCCCCCCCCCCTCCACACACACCACACTTGCTGCCATACCTGCACCCCCCACCCCCGACATACTGCCATACCTCCCCTATTCCCACCCCCTATCACCGTCGCCCACTGCATAGCCAGTAGATGCGCGCTACACCTTATGCCTTTATCCTCCGCCACATACTGTAGGTTTCCATCTTTCCATTTCCTTTCATCTCACTACCTTCTATCTTTATTGCGTGTTTCTTCTCTCCTCCTCTTCTTTAAGGTGGTGTTATTTGGGCGATTTTTTCGTACATTTTTTTACGGGCAATTGTAGCTTGGCATCAATATCAAGACTCTACCTGCCATTTAGGTGTCAATTTTTTTTCCTGGCGAGCCATAGCGAACCGGTAATTTAGGGAAGGCCGGTATATTTCCTACCGAACCATGTAAACAATTATCTCAAAAGGGTGTCTTGGGGGTATTATGGTTATTAGGTCTACCAGAGTGACTACATGAACACACATATATGTTGATAACTTAAAGAAGGGAGGGAAGAATAATAATGCAATAATTAGGCACTCCTTACATAGGGAATGCCAGCTAATAACATATCAATGCTTTTGAATTATTATGTAATATATATTGTAAATTATATATAAAACATAGCCTAACAATTACTCGGTAATGGCTATATAAACAATGCAAATATGAACTATACAAGATGATGGTTACAGTCAGCAATCAGCGATGAAATGTTTGGTAGACTACTAATTGCACATTTTACTAGAATAACGCTCTGCATATTCATCTTATCTAGAATAATTTGTACCCAATGCTATAATTGTATATTATCTATGTGGGTTTTAGTTTCTTAATTTCTATTACATTAAAAAACAAGCTAACCTAGAGAAACCTATCCCAGTTTATGGTAATCTATCTTGTATAAAATTACTATTACAACGTACGCTACATAATTGAAACGAATGTATGTATAGAAATGAATTAACTATTAAAACAATGTCATTATTATGATACATTAACATGAATCTGCTGGTATTGTATAACATAAATACAGTGGGTGAAGCCTAAAGAATCTGCATGTAGTAGGCTATAGCCTAATGACAAACAGTGCATTCTCTATGAAAATACTGTATCGGAAGTCAATTAACGACATCTGCTGCAGATAATTATATTATCACTATATATTACCGTAACATGTCTCGAAGGTCACAAATAAAATATAAAGCATTTATAATTTTAAATAAGATAATATACCTCAACATTTCTGGCAATGTTTGCCATCTTTCGTGACGTGACCAGTTTAATCCTCTTTTCCTGAACGTTCGTACTAAATGTATTAATTTACGCTGTGTACTTTGACAGAAAGCATTATTTCGTTAAAGTGAAGGCTGAATTGCTTAGAATAGCATACTATAACGGTAAATACCAATGCTAACTGATTTATTTTACTACAGGTTGGCGACTTGGCCAACGGTTTTCGATCACCATCGAAGACAGCTGGTTGCTCCGATTGACGTCGGAGCAACACAATTTCGGCAACAGATTGCCCAGATTCAATACATTATCAGCTCTGCCTCTCCTATTGGCCAGATAGCCAATCACAGGCGCGGTCTCGTATCTGCTGCGGAGGCCGGCGGCAAAGTTGAGTTGCATAGAGTATAGGACAGCTAGGGCAGCCTTATGGGAAAATACTGAAGAAAATACCATTTTCAGCATGCAATATCTCTATACCGGTCGAGATTTGGAATATTTCTTATAGAACATTTTAGGCTTAGAATACCTAGTTCTGTTACGTATTGTTTACAGATTAACACTGGGATAGAGGGTTTGTAAATACATGAGCCTCCACTGAAGACAACAGATCTCTACAAACACTGTACTGTATATCGCTCATAGAATACAGACAGGCCGAGACCTGGAGATGAGAGAGGGGACACAAAGAGGGACAAATGGACTAGCGGGTCTATCTAATCTAATTTTATGCCCTGGACGAGAGAAAAAAACAACAAAAAGACTGACACATATAGCTCGAGGAAGATTAAAAAGAAATAGAGTAGAAGAAAAGAGAAACTTACGCAGAGATACACATATACTCAGACCACACAGACCTTGCAGTCCCTACTAGGTTGTCCGGCCTTATTACTACTAGATAGGGACAGTTTGAAATAGATAAATAGGACTGAAAAGTAGAAGGCTCTCTCCCCACCCTCCTTTTCCTCTGGATAAAAAGCCGTACCGGAAAATAGGATGACTTGTAACGTTATGGGTCAGGAAACGTCCATAAGGAAAGTTTGTATAGAGTATCGAAATATATTAGTCTGAAAGGGAATTTACACTTACGTACAGTACCTGCTCTGAGAGAGAGAGAGAGAGAGAGCATAATTATATGCATGTTATTGTTTTGCCCGGGAGACAGAATGGGTGGTATGAATTCCTAAAATATTGGTTGAATGTAAAAGGGTGCCCGGCAAACAAAAAGACGCAGACAAGAATGGGGATGAGCAAGATGAAAGACAAAATGATTCCCAAAACGGAATGAGAAAACAAAAATATACAGTACATACAAAGATACAGTAAATACAAAGAGAGCCGGAATGTACATACAAAGACGGGAATGAGACAGTACATGGAATGAGAAAAAATCAGTACATACAAAGACTGGAATGACAAAAAAAAACACAAGTACATACAAAGACGCGGAAATGATGAACAAAACTATACAATACAAAGACGGGAATGACAAAAATACAATGGCCAAGGATGAAAAACAAGATAAGAAGACAAGAAGGGAATGAGAAAACAAAAATATACAGTACATACAAAGACGGGAATGAGAAAACAAAAATATACAGTACATACAAAGACGGGAATGAGAAAACAAAAATATACAGTACATACAAAGACGGGAATGAGAAAACAAAAATATACAGTACATACAAAGACGGGAATGAGAAAACAAAAATATACAGTACATACAAAGACGGGAATGAGAAAACAAAAATATACAGTACATACAAAGACGGGAATGAGAAAACAAAAATATACAGTACATACAAAGACGGGAATGAGAAGACAAAAATACACAGTACATACAAAGACGGGAATGAGAAAACAAAATATACAGTACATACAAAGACGGGAATGAGAAAACAAAAATACACAGTACATACAAAGACGGGAATGAGAAAACAAAATATACATACAAAGACGGGAATGAGAAAACAAAATATACAGTACATACAAAGACGGGAATGAGAAAACAAAATATACATTACATACAAAGACGGGAATGAGAAAACAAAAATATACAGTACATACAAAGACGGGAATGAGAAAACAAAAATATACAGTACATACAAAGACGGGAATGAGAAAACAAAAATATACAGTACATACAAAGACGGGAATGAGAAAACAAAAATATACAGTACATACAAAGACGGGAATGAGAAAACAAAAATATACAGTACATACAAAGACGGGAATGAGAAAACAAAATATACAGTACATACAAAGACGGGAATGAGAAAACAAAAATATACAGTACATACAAAGACGGGAATGAGAAAACAAAAATATACAGTACATACAAAGACGGGAATGAGAAAACAAAATATACAGTACATACAAAGACGGGAATGAGAAGACAAAAATATACAGTACATACAAAGACGGGAATGAGAAAACAAAATATACAGTACATACAAAGACGGGAATGAGAAAACAAAAATATACAGTACATACAAAGATACAAAGAGCAAGAATGATAAGGATGAAAAAGGGAATGCAGATAGGGAACAGAGACATCAAAGTACATATACCAAAGAACAAGAATAAGAATATATAGAACGAAGAGAAGATAGAGATAGGGGACAGAACAAAACTACAATACACCTACAAAGAACAAGACACAATAGAACAAAACGAATAGAAACAATGACACACACACACACACACACACACACTCACTCACTCTCTATCTCTCTCACACACACACATATAAAGCCGACGATAAGAGATATAAAAGGGAGGCAGAGAGGGGTAGGATGGTGAACCCGTTGTATGTAATCTATAGGGGGGTAGGGGACAGCAAAATAAAACTCATCAAGAACAATCATTCAACTAAGAAAGAGGGACAGAGCACATAAAGATATAGACATTAAGATATAGACATAAAGATATAGATATAAAGATATAGACATAAAGATATAGACATAGAGATAGGGCCATCAAGAACAATAAGAAAAGGACAAGAGAAGACAGAAATTGGGCCGGGGGCAAGACAAAACACATCAAGAATAATACTTCAACTCAGAAAGAGGGACAGTACAGTCGCGCTAATACGTGATGTCTCGGCACCATGTATGTTTTCATCAATAAGTGGTATCAGCAATATTTGAGCTTCATTTCTTTATATCGAGTGAAAAATACAAACTGGTTCCTACACTTAGCCACCCTATTCAACATCTGACAGACATTAATACAGCACGTAGCAAGCCAAATGTAATGACAGCTGGAACATGACATATTAGCGCGATCGTACACCAATATAGAGACATCAAAAATAATAAAGAAGGACGGCAAGAGAAGAAACAAATAGGGGTGAGGGGTGGGGAGGAATGGGGGGAGGGGGAGCCGTAGAATATATAAGCCTAGTCAATGTTTATCACTTGACCATGTGATAAAAGGTAAATTCATAAACTTGCCTAACACAGACATACACGGAGGCATACAGTAAACCCTAATACACGGATGAGAAAGAGAGAGAGAGAGAGAAGGAAAGACACATAAAGTACACCACTAAATATATACTATGAT
>CM064528.1:23898480-23992202 GCA_032716605.1 Paralithodes platypus
CTAAAACTAAAAGCGCATGGAATACAAGACGGTGTGTTGAAATGGATAGAAAATTGGCTCAGCAACAGAAAGCAAAGGTAGTCATAAACGGTAAGGCATCTAAATGGACCAATGTAAGTAGCGGGGTACCCCAGGGATCGGTACTAGGACCAATTCTCTTTCTAATTTACATCAACGACATAGATGAGGGTCTCACCTGTACAATCTCAAAATTTGCTGACGATACAAAAATTACAAATAGCGTACTCTCAAAAGAACAAGTTGACGATATGCAACACAATCTAGATAAATTGTCATGTTGGGCCCAAATTTGGCAAATGAGTTTCAATGCGGATAAATGTAAAGTACTACATGTCGGATACCTAAATGAGAAAGCAAACTATTTGATGAATGGCACTCAGCTTAAGAATGTAAACAGAGAAACCGATCTGGGAGTAACAATATCGAGTAACCTAAAACCGAGTCAACAATGTTCAGAAGTTGTTAAGAAGGCAAACAAAATAATTGGCTTTATAGGCAGGTCATTTGAGCATAAATCCAAAGAAGTTATCATAACCCTTTACAATTCCTTAGTCCGCCCTCTTCTGGAATACTGCATTCAATCATGGTGCCCTTATTACCAAAAAGATATAAACAAGCTAGAACGAGTTCAACGTAGAGTTACCAAAATGATACCTAGCCTAAAGAACAAACCATACGAAGAGCAGCGTCTTAGAGAATTAAATCTATTTCCCAGCGCAGATTAAGAGGTGACTTAATTAAAGTGTTCAAAATCATCAAAGGCATCGACAATATGAACTGTAGTAAGTACTTCACTATCGACCAATCTAATTACACATGGGGAAACGGTTTCAAAATTATTGGTAAATCTTTTAACTCGCACGAATCTAAGAATTTCTTCTTCAATCGAGTTGTCAACTTGTGGAATGGGCTTCCCCGAAACGTTATAGACTGCATCACCGTTGATGCATTTAAACTCCGCCTAGACAAATATCTCTCATCAAATCCGCGACTGACTGCGTTTGTAAATGAATAACTTTATTTTATCCCCCCCTCAGTTACTAACCCATCTGTCCTCTACTAACTTCCTAATCCTGCCACGGACATTAGTTCCAGGGCAGTAATTCCCTTTCCAATGTTCCCTTACCCACTCTAAACCACTGTTTGGACACTTGATCCTCAGTGTTTTGGAGGACAAGCAACCTAGAAGGGTCACTAGAGCTGTTGTTGCTTGATTTCCTTTGTACTCTCTGTCACACACTCAACGTATATCAAGTTTGCCCGAGACTAGTTGTGTGTGGGCTCTCCAATGAACTGTACTCCCCCCTCCCCCCCTTACTGACTAACTCTCACTCTATTTCTCTCTCTCTCTCTCTCTCTCTCGCTCTCTCTCTCTCTCTCTCTCTCCCTCACACACACACACACACACACACACTCATTCAACACGTATATTAACCCATTCAATACCAGGGACATCCTTAATATCATATTCTGGCAACTATTAGACGATTATATTCAGCTTAGGAAGGACCTCTAGCAAAAATAAGGCTTCACACTATCTCAACCAACCCTTTTAACTATCACAGATCCTTCCTAAGCTGCATAACATCGTCTAAATATAGCACACGTCGCTGGTACTCAAGGGGTCAAGGTGCTTGAGAATAGTAATGTTGTGCGATGGCCCCTCCAATTAACTGAGCTAGTTCTCTCTCTCTCTCTCTCTCTCTCTCTCTCTCTCTCTCTCTCTCTCTCTCTCTCTCTCTCTCTCTCTCTCTCTCTCTCTCTCTCTCCCACACACACACACACACACACACACAACACGTATATGAAGGTGCCTGAGACTAGATAGTACTGTGGAGGCTCTCCAATGAAATGTACTGCAGGGCCTGATGGAGGAGGAAACTAACTAAATGGCAATTCAGTGGAGCAGTGTCATAGGACGGGGAATTCAGCCGTAACATCACATTGCCAGCCTTACTCTATACATTGCCATAGTGAAATAAGTAAATAAGTAAATAAGTAAGGGGAAAAAAAAAAAAAAAAAGTCAATTTAAAGATGATGTAAATAAATTGCTAAAAAATCGTTTCGATTGTTTTTATGTAGTTTAGTGTTGTGTAAGGGTGTTTTGATGTGTGAAAATAGGCGTAAATGCATATTTACCCATTAAACAACAATCTAAAAACACGTCCCTTCACTCGCGAAAAATAACTATTTGGCCATAACCGTTTGCCGTTGGATACAAAATATGTAAATGGGGGGGGGGGGGGCAAGCCCCCCCCTCCCCCCCCCCAAGATTTATTGAAATCGTCATATATTTAAACAGTAGGGGGCAAAAACCAAATTTTCCCCACGCTTCTTCTTTTTCTTCTTCTTCGCGGCGGATGTAAAAACAAAGCCACCCGCCTCTTGCGACGTAGGCGATATAGGGGATATTTTGTTTTTTTCAGGATGAGTAATACATTTTTACGCGCATTTAGACACATATAGGAATTAAATACATGGTATAAGAAACTTGTAGGCCACGATAAAATCGATGTATGAATTTAATTACATCATCTTTATATTGTCCAAAAAAAAAAGGGAAAAGTGGGGATTGGGCCTGAGTATATAGAATAGAATAGAATAGAATTTTACAAACTAGGCCGAAGCAACTCTCCCTGCCAAGGCCTACGAGAACGATGACCGTAAACTGGAAAGTAGATGTTGAAGACGGTTTTTACGACTGGTATAATGGCACCAACCTCACCCTTGGCTATGTAACTCCAGCGCAACGAGAGATAAAACTTCCATAATACTTGATGTAAAAATACGTAAGTGTTATGCTTAACCTCTTCCGTACCGGTGACGTCCTTTTAACTTTATTCTGGCTACTATTAAACGATTTGAGTAAGTTCTAAAAGGGCCTCTAGCAATTAACAGACTTCGAACAAACTCCCGTAACTCTTTTTACTACCACAGATCCTTCTTAAACTGTACAAACTAGTCTAAATATACCAAGAATGTACTGAAAAGACGTCGCCGGTACAGAAGGGGTTAAGGAGGGTTATCTTGTATTTATTGACCTTGTATTAATATTATTTATACCTGTTTTAGTTTGCTCCGTAGACCTTCATCAAGCTATAACAAAAATTAAGACAAATGTCCAGGCCAAAGGCCGGTTTCTACTAAATTACAGGCTCGATATCGCTCACCAGGATAAATCGACATCTAAATAGCACGAAAGGTCTTACAATTGACAATGAAATGGGGCGAAAGGTGTTAAAATCGCCAAACTAATGGGTCGAACGTCTAAAATCTCAAAACTAATGGGGCTAAACATGAGGGAGAAGAGGATACAGGAAAACCCTATACCTCCCCTTAAGTTTATGCAGAAAATGTAAAGTCGGCCACATGCATTTGTATCCACTCTGTGATTTTATGTGTTGTAGTAAAAACTGTATGGCTGACTTGAAATAATAATAATAATAATAATAATAATAATAATATATAATAATAATAAGGAAATGAGTGTATAGATGTGTGATAACTGGATAATAAATATGGTACAGAAAAGATGGAAGACGAGGAGAGAGAGAGAGAGAGAGAGAGAGAGAGAGAGAGAGAGAGAGAGAGAGAGAGAAGACAAATTGATATAAAACCGTAACTGTATTTCATAAATTAACTACTGCATATCAAACTACACTCCTAATTCAACCATACTGTCTGTCCTTCCACACGCAAAATCACTGAGTGGATGCCAATTCATGTGACCAACTGGACTCACTGTTTCTGTTTGTGACTTACCTACACAGAGAGTACGGTAATCCAGCTAGCTCTCACCAACACCTCCTCCTCCTCCTATTCATTTCACTGCACTAAACATGCACACTACACTCCAAACCAAGACACAAACACAAATGAATAATAATAATACCAAAACTAATAAAAACGTGTAAAATAGCCACTACCACTCCTTCAACTTTGAGCGAGACACTTGTTACAGCCAGCTTTGCCTTGTGTCTCTCTTGCATACACATACAAACAGACACATGGAGAAATACTGAACACAAACAGAAAGGAGTGTGGCAAATATTGGATTCTTTAGTTATAGTAATAGTTATAGTCATGTTAAAAAGAACCCTGAACCAAAACTGAACACTGCTTGGATACAAAGAATCGGCTCATGCATGTCACGAATATCATTTGTACGAGACAACAGAAGAAAACCATGGTTAAGGGGGGTGACCTGTTTTTTGTTCTGTCCTTTTCTATCTTTCTCTGGCTTGTATCCATTTGGCCCCATTCAGCGTACTGTTTTAAGACGTTTATCCCCATCCAGGTGTCAATTTTTTACTGGTGAGCGGTAGCGAGCCAGCATATTTTTTATTTTTGTTTGACAGCAGGCTAAATTTGTAATTTTTTTGATTGAAAAATTTCTCCGGCGAAGCCGGATTTCTTCATATAATGCTGGCTCGCTATCGCTCGCCAGGAAGAAATCGACACCTAGATGGGGATAAACGTCTTAAAATAGTGGGCTGAATGGGGCCGAATGGATACAAGCCAGAGAAAGAGAGAAAAGAACAGAAATAACAAAAAGCAGGCCACCCCCCTTTAAGTTACAAAGAGGCCACACTTCTTATGCGTCACTGTAATTTTATCTGTGATCACTTACTTCAACAACAGTAATATCTCGTAAAGATATACGCGGACTTCAACATGTGTTCAGTATGTGAGTCTATTCATAGGAGTTTATATATACAGTATATAGATATCATTGCAAATATACGTGGGGACATAAGTCATGGAGTTGTTGGAGTTCTCGAAATGCTTAGATTAAGGGGAGGTTTTTAGTTTGGTCCCTAGATATCCTTCAAGCTTAAGATTACACCCCCTTGAGCCCCTTTCAAGATAAATTTGTAAATTTTTCGGTAGCAAAATGTCCCGGCTGAAAGCCGGTTCCTCTTAAATTACAGGCTCGCTATCGCTCGCCAGGATAAAATCGACACCTAAATGGCACGAAAGGTCTTAAAATTGACAGAAATTAGTTGAAAGCTCTTAAAATCGTCAAAACAATGGGGCAAACGTCTTAAAATTAGAAAAACAATGGGGCTAAACATGAGGGAGAAAGGAGTCAAGAAAATAATCCCTCAGGTGGATATCTCCCCTTAACCAACGAAACACATACATTATAGGTAAAGCATTACTGTGAAGATTCGATTATATTCGCAGTAGCATCCAAACATTGAGCACACGATTATGTCCATTTAATTAAACTTTCGAAATTTAAATCCTGCCTTAGAGTTTTGTAATAATATGCATATTGTTACGTATCTTGATCCTCAAGTGGTTAACTTGATGAATCTAGATAGCACAGAGATATATATTAAGGTATCAGTCAGCTGAAGGCAAAACAAAAGCAAAATCCAACAAAACAACTTCCTGTCGTTGCCTCCTTTCCTTTTGGATCTTAGGACTTGGTATCCTTTATTGACTGATACTCTTTACTTATGAAAAATACTGAAACTAATTAAAGTCATGTAGTATTTATAAAGAATTATTATTTAACCGAAGCTTAGTAGGCTATGGTTATGAACCGAATAAGTTATAGCTAAAGAAGGACTATTAATTTTATAAAAAGTCTTGAAAGATAAATATTAAAGTAAGAATATTTCTGTCTCTTACCCTTTTTGAAATGAATAGATAGTTTTCTTCTATGTCCTTTTATTTATATTTAATGTAATTATTCTTGGTTCTTGTCTTACGTTAATAGTATTATATTATTATTATCATCAGGAGTAATATCAAAGTCACATAAAAAGTTAGATATATATTTAATAATTAGTTAAATTTATTTCTTAACCACGTAACATTGAGGTTTGATTATGAGTAAATAAAGTTACAGGATCGTTTCATAGATTCGATTCAGGTCTCACTCAAATAATATGAAAAGCAAAATATAATATTTTGAAGCAAAAGAATTTTCTTCAGCTTAGAAAATCACTAGAAGTAATATTAACACAGCCATGTTAGTCTAAGGCGATATTACTAATAAGAGACAATAGCATCACCGTACTAAGCACCATTAAGCACTGTAAGCTTAATTCAAAGAAAATGAAAGAACTCGTAAGTATTAATATAAAACAATAGTATTACTTTCATCATAACCCAATTACTTAAAGAGTTGCTTTAGTCCACAAGTTAGTCAACTAAAATAGTTAAGTACATAATAATAGCGTTAACGTTAATTCCCAATCAAATAGTTAAGTACATAAATAGTAGCGTTAACGTTAATTCGCAATCAAATAGTTAAACACATAATAGTAGCGTTCACGTTAATTCCCAATTAAATAGTTAAACACATAATAGTAGCGTTCACGTTAATTCCCAATTAATAGTTAAACACATTACACACATTAACACATCACGTTAATTCCCAATCACATATCTCACTAACCAACATAACGTAAGTGTTTACACCGAACACACTTAACACACATTTATATAATCTGACTGACAGTCACAATCCCATTATAATACTTCACCCCGTCTTCCTCCAGCTGCAAGTTCACCTTCCCCAACTCCAAATGAGACTGCTTTGAATGCCCACAACTCGGGTCTTATATACCAAACAATGATGGTGTAGGAACGAATCAGGAGGCGAGTGATGGTGCGCGCTCCAATCATAGCTCCTCGAATCACATAACAGGTGTGTCGTCCACTCACAGCTCCTGGCGTCGATCATACGTCATAGCATCGGTCATCGAGGTATGGGGCGAGCTGGTATGGGGCGAGATGGTTTGCCCACTCGCTCGTTCTCTCGCTAGTCTGCTTCACCACTTGGGTAGTTTGGCTCCTTGAACTCTAATTCTAACTCTTAAATTAACATACAGGGCTCCGTATGTCAGACCTCCCCCCTAGAAAAGAGTTTAAGGAGTATAGTACATAATATTAAACATAATACATAAATAGATTCACCACCAGATTGGCAACAGCAAGATTATAAATGAGGATATAAGAAGGATATCACCCAAAGTAGGCAACGTCTCCAGGTACCACATCAGAACATAGCCGGAACGTAGCTGGAGCGTTATTCGAACTGCAAGGCATTATCTCACAGCTGAAGGCTTGAAAGCGCACTACAAAAGCATGATATTTACCTCGCTACAAGGGAGCTAATTGCCAAAATCCTCTCATTAATTAAACTTACTGCTGTATGAGGCCAACCTGGTAAATGCAATCTTTGATCCGTGGCAGTGGGTAGGTATCGTTCTTTGTGACAGCATTGACTTGCCTATAGACCCTACAAAACCTATGGCTCCCGTCTGGCTTTGGCACAAGTATGACCGGACTACTCCACTGGCTTAAGGCCCTTGTGATCAGCTGGTTTGAAAAAATTAAGTCAAGCTCGACCTGCAGTATACTCCTGCGTTGTGGCGAGACACGGTAGGGGGATAGTTTAATGGGAGTTACATCCCCTACGTCGATGTCGTGCACGGCCAAAGAAGTGAGCCCTGGAGTATCACGGAACACACTGGGAGACTGAGATAAAACAGAGATTAGTTGGTTCGCTTGATCAGAGGGAAGATGACATAGTTTAGATGGTAATTCCCTCAAAGCCACTGAATTATACTGAAAGTTGGATAGGCTACATGACAAGTCAAAGTCTGCATGGATACCTTCAGGCTCTGGAACAGTCTGTTGTGGGTCAGTAAGAGAACTGAAGACTTTGTCCGCACCAGGCTGCTCACAGGTCCTGACATTCACTGCCACAGTGGGAGAATCTGGAGGAGAGGAATCAGGGGACCTATGGTAGGGCTTCAACATATTTATATGGAATACTTGCGTGGGCTTTCTCCTGTCTGGGGTAGTTACTAGATAATCGGTAATGCTCACCCTCCGAATGATCTTATATGGGCCCCTGAACTTGGCAGATAAAGGTTGGCCAAAAAGGGGGAGCAGGACCAAAACCTCATCACCGGGCTTAAACTCCCTCTCACGGGCTTTTCTGTCATACCATTTCTTCATGGAGCTTTTAGCCACTGTCAAGTTTTGAGCGGCAAACTCACATGAGGATCTCAGCCGGGTTTTGAAATCTGAAACATACTTGAGGAGGTTTTGGTTCCCCTCCTGGCCAACTAGGCTATCCTGCAATAGTTGCAAAGGACCTCTTACCTGGTGACCGAAAACTAGCTCATTAGGGGAAAAACCCAGGGATTCAGTTGGAACCTCACGAGTAGCAAATAACTCCGGTCTCTGTACAATACTTACGTAACATTCCCTTTAATGTCTGATGATATCGTTCGAGAACCCCTTGACTCTCTGGGTGGTAGGTGCTAGACTTTACATGCTCGATACCCAACTCCTTCAGGGACTGCTGGAAATGTTAGAGGTAAAATTAGTTCCTTGATCACTTTGCACCTCATGGGGGAAACCCATTCTGGTGAAAAATTTGAGCAGTTCCTTGATTACAGTTGGAGCAGAGGTAGTCCTTAAGGGTATAGCCTCTGGGTAGCGAGTTGCCATGTCCATGATAGTTAATAAATAAATGTTACCTTGGGAAGTCTTAGGCAATGGGCCTACAATGTCCACTACCACCCGAGTAAAAGGATTCTCGAAAACGGGCAAGGGCACCAGAGGATGTACAGGCACCTTCTGATTGGGTTTTCCTGTCATCTGGCAAGTGTGACACACTCTACAACACTCCACTACATCTGCACGCATTCCTGGCCAGTAAAAGTGGGATCTGATTCTGTCTAGAGTTTTTCTCACACCTAGGTGTCCTGCCAATGGTATACAATGTGCCATTTCCATTATATCTCTACGACAAGGTTTGGGGACTACTACTTGATGGACGTCCCAAGCCCCGTCATCGATTGGTCTGTGTGGCGGTCTCCATCTTCGCCACAATACTCCTCCTTTGAGGTAGAAACATTCACCACCCTCCTTCTCGCATTCCTCTTCACTCACGGACCTGGCAGCTAACTCCTTGCATTTACAATCATCTCTCTGTAGCTCTACCAGGCCACTAGGACAATTTGGAGGGGTTTCATGGTCATCGTTAGGGTCAAGATGAGCCATAAAGGTGTCAGATAAATCCACCTCAGTCACATCATCAGGCACAGTTGGAGCATCATTCACACTCTCATCATCCCTTTCATCAACTCTTACATTCGGTACATTTCTGTCTGAGGGAACTGCTACTTGAGACATTGAACGTTTGTCAGCACACAGGGAAAACAGTTGGCAACTCCTTGTCGAGCTCACCGGTTAGTGGCTCGTTAACAGGGGAAAGTGACAAAATGGGGTCTGGTCGGACCTTCTCACCTGCTACATCATTCCCCAAAAGGAGTGTTACCCCAGGCACAGGGATATCTTGGGACCTACACAAAGCTATGGTGGCCTCACCCTGTAGTAACTCACATTCAATTTCGCCTTTTACCAAGTATGCATAAAACTGGCCTCCAGCACCTCTCATTACAACTGGTTCGCCAGGTGGGCACTCAGTGTAAGGATTCACCATGAGGGTGCTAGTAGAACCTGTGTCTCTCAGAATTTTTACCTCATGCATGCAACCATTTAATCTCACGTTGCCAGATGAAATAAAGGGACGGTAACTGTCCTGCACTGATGGTGAAATTATTATTGGCTTAACCCTTGTGGGTTGCACCACACATGCTACTACACCCCTGTCTAGATGATTTACGTTAGCTGCTAGGTACTCCTTCTGTCGAGAGTCCTGCATTAAAGGAACTTTTGGTGCTAGGTACTCCTTCTGTCGGGAGTCCTGCATTACAGGCACATATGGAGTTTGAGATACGGCGGCAACTCTCTGCCCCGATCTCTCGGTTCTCTCCTTGGCCCAGCACTGATAAGCTAGGTGGCCTCTCTTGCCACAAAAAGTACATACTTTAGGAGATACGGGAACGTTCCCTCTTTGAGCATTACTATTAGTTTGGGGCCCACCTCTGTTACCATTGCCCTGAGTCACATTTTTAGTTGGGGGAACATTTCTATTTCTATTTTGGCTAACTGGGGAAGACGTTATAGGCTTGTGACTGGGTCGGTCAGATTTGTGATTGGGATACTTAAAATTAGAACTAGAATTATCGTAGGGCTTCTTTCCACGAAATTTGTTGTTGAGCACGTATGTGTCAGCCATGTCAGCGGCGTCGTCAAGACAATCTACCTTTTTCCCCTTTAAATGATAGGATACAGAAGAATCAATTTTCCATAGGAAATTTTCTAACAGGACCAACTCCTTCAGATCGTTGTAGCTTGTGACTTTCTTACTCTTGACCCAATGATTGAAAGTTTTAGTCATGGTCCTGGCAAATACCTTATGGGTTTCTTCTACTTTCTTCTGGTTTTTTTCGGAAAGATTGCCTGTAAGCCTCAGGCTGCAATTGATAGGTTTTTAAGATAGCTTCTTTGAGATTGTCATAATCCTGCCTAACTTCTGCTACTTCTGACAAATACGTGGCTCGAGCCTGCCCTGTCAAAACAGTTTGCAACATAAAAGGCCATTGATCTCTTGTCCACTTCATACCTCCAGCAACTTCCTCAAACAAAACAAAGAAATCCTGCACATTATCCTCAGTGAAAGGTGGAATGACACTAGTCATAGTCAATCCCAAAGGGGGAGCAATTACGGGAGCATTTGTATTGACATTTAGTCGAGCCGTACGATATTGATATTCATATTGTTCGGTCATTGCACTGGCATTTAGTCTGACTTGTTCGGTATTTGCTCTGGCTTGTTCGGCATTTATTCTGGCTAGTTCTAAGTCGGTGTTGATCACCGGTCAAACCAGGTGGCAATTGTACATCAAGTTGGCTAGGTTTACTAGGGATCCCACCAACTGCTCCGTCACCCTCCCCGCCTTCTACAGGGAACAGGTGGGTTTTTATGATCTGAGCCACCTCTACTTTAGACATGTTTGAGACAGATAATTGGAGATGTGAGGCAAGCACTTTCAGTTCAGATTTTGACAGACAGTCAATATCAGGGGCTGTGGGTTCTGATTCTATGAAAACTCGAGCATCTTCTTCATTAATTAGTTGAGGCATGATTAATATTTGATTTTTAAGTAGTGAAACGGTAATGAAACTGAGTGAAACTGTATGAAACGAATCCTGGCAAGGTCGCCACTCTTCTGTTACGTATCTTGATCCTCAAGTGGTTAACTTGATGAATCTAGATAGCACAGAGATATATATTAAGGTATCAGTCAGCTGAAGGCAAAACAAAAGCAAAATCCAACAAAACAACTTCCTGTCGTTGCCTCCTTTCCTTTTGGATCTTAGGACTTGGTATCCTTTATTGACTGATACTCTTTACTTATGAAAAATACTGAAACTAATTAAAGTCATGTAGTATTTATAAAGAATTATTATTTAACCGAAGCTTAGTAGGCTATGGTTATGAACCGAATAAGTTATAGCTAAAGAAGGACTATTAATTTATAAAAAGTCTTGAAAGATAAATATTAAAGTAAGAATATTTCTGTCTCTTACCCTTTTTGAAATGAATAGATAGTTTTCTTCTATGTCCTTTTATTTATATTTAATGTAATTATTCTTGGTTCTTGTCTTACGTTAATAGTATTATATTATTATTATCATCAGGAGTAATATCAAAGTCACATAAAAAGTTAGATATATATTTAATAATTAGTTAAATTTATTTCTTAACCACGTAACATTGAGGTTTGATTATGAGTAAATAAAGTTACAGGATCGTTTCATAGATTCGATTCAGGTCTCACTCAAATAATATGAAAAGCAAAATATAATATTTTGAAGCAAAAGAATTTTCTTCAGCTTAGAAAATCACTAGAAGTAATATTAACACAGCCATGTTAGTCTAAGGCGATATTACTAATAGAGACAATAGCATCACCGTACTAAGCACCATTAAGCACTGTAAGCTTAATTCAAAGAAAATGAAAGAACTCGTAAGTATTAATATAAAACAATAGTATTACTTTCATCATAACCCAATTACTTAAAGAGTTGCTTTAGTCCACAAGTTAGTCAACTAAAATAGTTAAGTACATAATAATAGCGTTAACGTTAATTCCCAATCAAATAGTTAAGTACATAAATAGTAGCGTTAACGTTAATTCGCAATCAAATAGTTAAACATAATAGTAGCGTTCACGTTAATTCCCAATTAAATAGTTAAACACATAATAGTAGCGTTCACGTTAATTCCCAATTAAATAGTTAAACACATTACACACATTAAACACATCACGTTAATTCCCAATCACATATCTCACTAACCAACATAACGTAAGTGTTTACACCGAACACACTTAACACACATTTATATAATCTGACTGACAGTCACAATCCCATTATAATACTTCACCCCGTCTTCCTCCAGCTGCAAGTTCACCTTCCCCAACTCCAAATGAGACTGCTTTGAATGCCCACAACTCGGGTCTTATATACCAAACAATGATGGTGTAGGAACGAATCAGGAGGCGAGTGATGGTGCGCGCTCCAATCATAGCTCCTCGAATCACATAACAGGTGTGTCGTCCACTCACAGCTCCTGGCGTCGATCATACGTCATAGCATCGGTCATCGAGGTATGGGGCGAGCTGGTATGGGGCGAGATGGTTTGCCCACTCGCTCGTTCGCTCGCTAGTCTGCTTCACCACTTGGGTAGTTTGGCTCCTTGAACTCTAATTCTAACTCTTAAATTAACATACAGGGCTCCGTATGTCCGTATGTTTATATATAATTATACTAGCATAATTAAAACTAGCTCTGTAACCATTGTGTCTGTTAGTGACTGAACATGCATTTGCAGTACCGATAGTAATGGTGATCGCTTAGGGCATGATGGAGGGGGTAAGTGTGGTGAGGGGATTAGGGGGAAGGGTGTGGGACACATAAAAAACATTGACGACCCTGAGGCAAAGTCATACCAGCGTCATTCCCGAATATATATATATATATATATATATATATAAATTAGTTTTTTGTTTCAACGGAGAGAAAATGGAAGGTAGATGATGTTCAATAGTTATTTCATTAATATGTTTGTATTATTATTATTATTATTTAAAAACATTTATGGGTAAATTTCGGGTATTACTTGCACTAGTATCGGCATCTGGACTAGAGATAGATAATTTTCGAGGTATTATTATAATAGTGTTTCATAATATCCCAGAGTGTATATACCTGTATACAGTATATCAAGGGTCTGGAGTACTGTAATTGAAAAGGGGCTCCATTCCTGACGCTCTCCTTGACTTACAGTTACAGGGTTGATAACCTCTGAGGTCCTATTTTAACTATTTTAACTAACTGTATACAAGTACACAAATTTATGAATGTAATAAGTTTGCCATACTAATAATATCATACACAAACTAGAAAACAATACAAATGTAATCTATATATACTTTCGGATAGCTGTATTGGTAATAAAAGCAAAAACAAAACAAACATAGAAATCCACGAATTTTCATGACCGACAATACTACAGAAAATAAGCTTGAGTCAGGAGAAAATATTGGAGTACCGAAGCTCCGTATCAGCTGTGTTCCCTGATGCTCGAACATAAAGACTCAAATCAAGAAAATAATATAAAACCAACCTGCCAGTGTAAGGGGGCTCCGGAAAAAAGAGGTTTATCAGAACTTACGGTTGGCTTGACCTGGCGTGTGTGTGGCTGTGTGTGTGTGTATGTTGTGGTATCTTTCATCTATTGTGTGTGTGTGTGTAGTATATTTCGTCTATTTTGTTTTTTGTGTGTGTGTGTGTAGAATCTTTCGTCTATTATTTTGTATGTGTGTGTGTCGTATCTTTAGTCTACTTTGTATGTATGATCGTGTACTAACGTAGTATTTTGTGTCAATACATTGTGTGTATTTGGTATCTTTCATCAATTGAAAATTATGTGTGTGTGTGTGTGTGTGTGTGTGGTATAATTATTTCGTCAGGGTTACTGTTGGTCAGGTGGCCAATATTTCAATAGGTTTGTATTTTGCTTGTATTTTTTTACTTTGAGAAGAAGACAGGGGAACGAAAGGCTAAGTTATGAGCAAGATTAAGATTATCTATAATACACAGTATGCAGTATGGTGTATACTGTATATATATACAGTATATATATATATATATATATATATATACTGTGTATTAAAGATAATCTTAATCTTGCTCATAACTTAGCCTTTCGTTCCCCTGTCTTCTTCTCAAAGTAAAAATCCCAGCAGTGTTAATGGAAGGAATTATACTTCTCAGAGTACATTTACAAGGAGTTACATGGAACGGCTAGTATCTCAAACACATTGTGGTCTATTCCTAGGATATGCTCTAAATAAAACAAAAATTAGTACGCTTTATGGAAACTGAATAATACTATTTACACTCGTCTTAAGCCCTCCTATACCAACGTCGTCTTATTTATCTGTTTTTAGCTACAATTTGAGGATTTTATGAAGTGTAGTAAGAATATACGGTTGCTAAACTGATTAATTGAGATAGTTTGTAGCCTTTTAATTGGTAGATGTCATTCCTAAGCTTAATAAAATCGTCTAATAGTTGCTAGCATATAATGAAAAGGATGTCATCGGTACTGAATGGGTTAAACAGCTCTAACGAATAACTATTTGTAAATTCAAAGAGAAGTATATTCCAGTTGGAACAAACCTTATAATTATGTATAACACAGTTTCCACACATATTATAGTCGGGTATATTATGTATAACACAGTTTCCACACATATTATAGTCGGGTATATTATGTATAACACAGTTTCCACACATATTATAGTCGGGTATATTATGTATAACACAGTTTCCACACATATTATAGTCGGGTATATTATGTATAACACAGTTTCCACACATATTATAGTCGGGTATATTATGTATAACACAGTTTCCACACATATTATAGTCGGGTATATTATGTATAACAGTTTCCACACATATTATAGTCGGGTATATTATGTATAACACAGTTTCCACACATATTATAGTCGGGTATATTATGTATAACACAGTTTCCACACATATTATAGTCGGGTATATTATGTATAACACAGTTTCCACACATATTATAGTCGGGTATATTTCTTCTGACGGCAAATTTAATCCTTTAGCAGCTGATTTATCAATACCTATTCGAAAAATATGAAACTACTATGTCTCCGCATCATATGAAATTACTATGTCTCCGCATCATATGAAACTACTATGTCTCCGCATCATATGAAACTACTATGTCTCCGCATCATATGAAATTACTATGTCTCCGCATCATATGAAACTACTATGTCTCCGCATCATATGAAACTACTATGTCTCCGCATCATATGAAACTACTATGTCTCCGCATCATATGAAACTACTATGTCTCCGCATCATATGAAACTACTATGTCTCCGCATCATCTGAAACTACTATGTCTCCGCATCATATGAAACTACTATGTCTCCGCATCATATGAAACTACTATGTCTCCGCATCATATGAAACTACTATGTCTCCGCATCATATGAAACTATGTCTCCGCATCATATGAAACTACTATGTCTCCGCATCATATGAAACTACTATGTCTCCGCATCATCTGAAACTACTATGTCTCCGCATCATCTGAAACTACTATGTCTCCGCATCATATGAAACTACTATGTCTCCGCATCATATGAAACTATGTCTCCGCATCATATGAAACTACTATGTCTCCGCATCATATGAAACTATGTCTCCGCATCATATGAAACTACTATGTCTCTGCATCATCTGTTTGCCAAGTCTCATAATTAGCAGCATAATTCGCTACAAAATCTAAGGAATAGATAAGGTGAGATAGTTGAGATAGTTTGTAGCCTTTTAATTGGTAGATATCATTCCTAAGCTTAATACAATCGTCTAATAGTTGCCAGCATTAATAAAAAGGATGTCATCGGTACTGAATGGGTTAAACAGCTATAAAGATATGGCAATTTACCGTAGCTGGAACAATAACAGACTATACTATTATTATAAACTGCGTGCTATATTAACCCTTTGAAGATCGTGAGTCATTCTGATAGTTTATTCTGGCTTGCATGAGTCAATGGTATGCAGTTTAGAAAGGATCTATGGGATATATATGGGTAAGGACTGTCTCAATTAACCCTCTGACTTCCATATATCCTTCCTAATCTGAATAAAATCGTAAAATAGTAGTCTGTACTTCAGTACGAGTGACGACATTCTTCCTCATAACTATCAGTAGACTATTTTATACGGCTTAGGAAGGAGGCTTAGTAATCAAAGAGGCATGCTATAGCTCCTTTAATTATTAGGTTACCACAGATCCTTCCTAAACTGAGTAAAATCGTCTAATGATAGCTAAAAAGAAATCAAAGGAACGTCTTTGATACTGATAGGGTTAACAATGAGTTAACGTATTTTAATCCACTTTTTCATAGCCATTCCATATGTTAAATATACTATTAGACGATTTTATTAAACTTAAAACGGGCCTCCAGCAATGAAGAGCAGGCTTCGTACTATCTCACTTAACCCTTTTTACTTACACAGATCCCTTTTAAACTGCACAAAAGCGTATAAATATAACTAGAATAAAATTAAAAGACGTCGCCGGTACAGAAGGGGTTAACTGCTAATGCTCGTAAACAAATGAAGAAACCCAAATATTAAGGTGATTTTTTCTTTCTTGTTAATTTTTTTTTTCTGGACCCATCCTCGTGCTTAGCCCACTTAGTGTTGATATATTAACACGTTCGCCTCATTAGTGTGGCTATTTCAAGACCTTTGAACCCTCTTCTTTGTCAATTTAAGATCTTTCGTGCCCTCTAGGTGTCAAATGTTCATGGCAAGTGATAACCAGCCTGTAATATGGAAAAAAACTGGTCTGGGACCGAGACATTTTTTTCTACCGAAAAAATGCACAGATTCATCTCGAAAGAGGATCTTGGGGTTATTTTCTAAGGTTGATGGAGGTCTCCAGAGGATATTTACAAAATAATATCTATCTATCTATCTATCTCTCTCTCTCTCTCTCTCTCTCTCTCTATATATATATATATATATATATATATATATATATATATATATATATATATATATATATATATATATATATATATATATAACTAACAATGTATTACAGTTCAAGGTGCAGGTTGATCAATAATTCTCACTAGGCATAAGGTAAATATATGTAACTGTAAATAGAAATGTAACTTTTAACACGAAGTAACTAAAATTTGGTCGTAAAACAGTGACAGTAAAAGGTTATTTATTTGTTATCGCAGAGAAGAGGAAGGCATGAGAAGAGTAGAACAGGGAAGAAAAAAGAGGAGATGAGGAGAGCAAGAGGAAGAAGAGAGAAGAGAACAAAAACAAAAGGAGAAAATGTCATAATAGAAGCAACGAATTCAAATGAGAAGAAGAGAAGAAAAGAGAAGAGAAGAGAAAAAAAGGAAGACAAACACAGAAAAAAAGAGGAGAGGAGAGGAGAGGAGAGGAGAGGAGAGGAGAGGAGAGGAGAGGAGAGGAGAGGAGAGGAGAGGAGAGGAGAGGAGAGGAGAGGAGAGGAGAGGAGAGGAGAGGAGAGGAGAGGAGAGGAGAGGAGAAGAGAGGAGAAGAGAAGAGAAGAGAAGAGAAGAGAAGAGAAGAGAAGAGAAGAGAAGAGAAGAGAAGAGAAGAGAAGAGAAGAGAAGAGAAGAGAGGAGAAGAGAGGAGAATAGGATAAGAGGTAGAGGAGTAAGGCTGTAACAGTTGCAGTGATGGTGGTGGTGGTGGTGGTGGTAGCGACGCGGCGCTCCCCACAACATACAATTCCTGTGGTGATGGGCTGGTCTATCAGAATGAGAACTGAGCGATCTCTGCCATACCCATAGCTTACTCTGACTGTTCCTTTTACTTATATATTTTCTAGATCTCAAGTGACGGCGTCTCTTCCGTGGATTGACCTCCCAATCTACCAAGATTGGAAGCCAAAGCGTCACATTTTTCCTTTGTCCCTCAACTTTCTCTTCATAATTGCTGAGGGGCACAGGGCCCTGGGTGGGCTTTGGTTTCCCGGGCGTTTCTGTACCCTCCTCAGCTCCCCACCATGGAGTGGCTTCGGTCACCCAGGCTTTATTGTGGTCGGCAGGGAGGGTTCTGTGGGGGCGCTCGGTTATGGCCTTGGCCCTGCTCGGGGCCTTGGGGCTGTTCGGCCAGGCAGCTTGGGGAACAGCAACAACAACAACATACAATTCCATGTTGCCACGGTATGAGTAATTGGATAACATCATTAACACTTGAGAACACGATTAAGAGGAGAGCGTAAACGTGACAAGGAAGTAAAATAAATTAAATGAGGGAAACGAGAAAAGAGAAGCAGACATAAAAATGGAATATATGTGCATGGAGACGTTTAAAGAAATGAAGAAAAACAGAAGAAATGAGAATAGACAGAAGAGAAGAAATGAACAAAGTAGAGAATATATGAGAAGAGGAGAGTAGAAGAGAATAAGAGGAGCCGGAGCAGTGGGAGTGTAGTGGTGGTGGTGGTGGTGGTGGCGCGGCGCCCCCCACAACACACACAATACCATGTTTACACGGGCTGGTTAATTCAGTAACAGCATTAAGGGGAGGCAGACCGTTTCTCTGGACCCCTTTCTCCCTCATGTTTAGCCCCACTAGTTTTTGAGATTATAAGACGTTCGGCCCATTAGTTTGGCGATTTTAACACCTTTCGCCCCCATTTCTCTGTCAATTTTATGACCTTTCGTGCCATTTAGTTGTCGATTTTTTTCCTGGCGAGCGATAGCGAGCCTGACAATTTAAGAGGAACCGGCCTTCGGCCGGGAAATTTTTCTACCGAAAAATGTACAAAATTATCTTGAAGGGGGGTCTAGGATTTTTTTTTTTTAAAGCGCGATGGAGGTCTAGTGAGGAAACTAAAAAATAAAGGAATGAATGACCAATCAAACGGTCCGTCTCCCCTTAACCCCCTTCTGTACCGGCGACGTTTCTTTTTCATTATACTCTGGCAACTATTAGACGATTATATTCAGCTTACGAAGGACGGCTATACACTAAAAGGCTGCAGACTATCTTAATTAAACCTCTTAGCTGCCACATATCCTTCCTAAGCTGCATAAAATCGTCTGAATATAGCTAGAATAACATATAACAGACGTCGCTGGTACTGAAAGGGTTAACATTGAAAGACAGAATATTAATATAAGAAGAGAAGAGAAACAGAGAGTGAAAAACGCTAAAAGAATAGAAGAAAAGCAAGGAGAGAGAACTATATTAACAATAGAAACAGTACTAGAGGGGAGAAGAGAAGAACAGAGAAAAAGAGAGGCGTAGATTAGATAAAAGAAGAAAATAGAAGTAGAGAAGAGATATAAAAGAGTCCTAGGAAAGATAATAGGAGAACAGAGAAATAGAAGAGATACAACAGAGAAGAGTAAAAGATAATAAGAGAACAGAAGAAGAGAAGGGATAAAACAGGAAAGAAAAAAAAAGAGAATATGAGAGCAGAGCAGAAGAGAAGAGATACAACAGAGAAGAGAATAAGAGAGCAGCAGAAGAGAAGAGATACACAAGATAAGAGGAAGAGAGAATAAGAGAGTAGAAGAAGAGAAGAGATACAACAGAAAAGATGAACAGAGAATAAGAGAGCCGAATAAGAGGGGACAAATAGAAGAGAAGAGAAAGAGAAAAGTAGAACAGATAAAATGAGACAAAAGAATGAGAGAGCATTTACAACAGAGAGGAGGGAAAGAGAATAAGAGAGCAGAAGAGAAACGAAGAGAAAAAGAGGACAAGGGAAGGAGAAAAGTAGAAAAGATAAAAGGAGAACAGAGAATAAGAGAGCATATACAACAGAGAAGAGGAAAAGATAATAAGAGACCAGAAGAAGAGAATAGATGCAACAGAGAAGAGGAAAATAAAATTCAAGAGCAGAAGAGAAGAGATATACCAGAGAAGAGGAAAAGAGCATAAGAGACCAGAAAAGAGAAGAAATACAACAGAGAAAATAAGAGAGAATAAGAGAGCAGAAGAAGAGAAGAGATACAACAGAGAAGAGGACAAGAGAATAAGAGACCAGAAGAAGAGAAGATAATTAAAGAGAAGAGCCAGTGCAGTAAGGGTGTAGTGGTACCGGTAGTAGTGGTGGTGGTGCAGCGCCCCCCCCCCCCCCCCCCCACAACACACAATCCCATGTTTACACGGTCTGGGTAATTGAGTAACATCACAAGGCCTGGACCACTGCCTCTACACCTTTTTATTCTTCCACTTTCTTTTCTCTTGTTTACCTTTATTATTCACACCTCTTTGTCTCATTTACCATTTTATTCTCCCACCTTTATTTTGTCTTATTTACCTTTATTACTTACACCTTTTTGTCCTATATACCTTTATTACCTACACCATTTTGTCTTATTTACCCTTATTGTCTACACTTTTTTGCCTTACTTACCTTCATTAATACACTTTCTTGTCTTATTTACCTTTATTATCCACACCTTTTTGTCTTATTTACCTTTATTACCTACACCTTTTTGTCCTATATACCTTTATTATCTACATCGTTTTGTTTTATGTACCTTTATTACCTAACCCTTCTTGTCCTATTTACCTTTATTATCTACACCTATTTGTTTTATTGACCTGTATTACCTACACCTTTTTGTCCTATATACCTTTATTATCTACATCTTTTATCTAATTACCTGATATTGTTGGTATTTACTTTCTTTAGCTCTAAGAATGTCCCTTTTCTGGCCCTCTGCCTTTCTCTACGCTGTGCTACTCTAATGATTATTTTGCTTTGCGACTATATTTAACTTTATTTTCATCATATTTACTTTCATACGTTTGTTTTTCTTTACGCCTTATTACCTTGATACTCAACCTCTATTTTGCCTTACACCTTTATTTATCTCTATTGTCTATACGTTTTGCCCACACTTTTATTTACATTGTCTTACGCCTTCGTTTATCTTCATTATCTATGCCTTATTTACTTGCACCTTTAGTTTCTCTTTCACTCAAACTTTGTTTTCGTGTCCTACTCCTCTCTTCACCTATATTTGCTACACCTTTATATCCACCTACCATTATTAGCGCAATGCCTTTAATACCTTTATTTTCTACTAATTTTGCATCCTCTTACCTCTTTCATCGCACGCTTTTATTTACCTATATTTTCGTAAGAAATTGATGCATATACCAATTTGTCCTGCGTCTTTATTTACCTTTATTTTTACACCTTTTTACTGTATTACCTTTTTGGTCTTGCGCCTTTAATACATATATTTTCTACACCCTATTACTCACTTACCTATTTTGTCTTGCACATTTACTTATCTTTATTATCCTTTCACTTAAACATAACACTTTTCAGTGTGCAGTTGGGTCTGAGAATATGATTAAATTGATATATTATTCAGTATTCGATACATGGATATAAAATCGTAGTTATGTACTTAAACCTTTAACTGTCTTGATGGTGTAATGGTTAGAGTATTTAAGAGCTGTATGTGGTAACCCAGGTTAGAATCCCGGGAGGATCACATGATTTCATTAATTTAATTGAGAGGGGTTTGGTGTTTGGAGTTAAATTAATCAATTAGATTATTACCTTCCTAACATCACACCTATTGCTTTTATTTAGAGGGCCTTGTTTTACTTAGGTGTAAGTATCTTTTAATTAATGTTATATTTTTTATCAATTCTACACTTTACATTATCTTGTAAAATTCCTATACAGTTGCTTACTCTTATACCATTGTGTAAGTTATAATATTATCCTTGTTTTAGGGCCCTGTTCTACCCGCATATAATTATTTTATTTAGCTTTAGTTTTAGGGTGTTGTGAAATCCGATTTTGTGTTTATTTAATTTATCTTTATTTGAGGGTGCTGTTCTATCCGCTTATGTATTTTGTATTTACCTTATATTTATCTGTATCATCTGTATGCTATCCAATTTTCTATTCCTTTATTTATCTGTGTGTTAGGGTGCTGTTCTATCCAATTTTGTAATATATTATATTTATAACTAGTTTTAGGGTGCTGTTCTATCCAATTTTGTATTATTTTATTAAGGGGAGCTGGGTCGTTTTTCTAGATCACCTTCTACCTCATGTTTAGCCCCATTAGTTTTCAGATTTTAAGAGGTTTGCCCTATTAGTTTGTCGATGTTAAGACCTTCCGCACCATTTCCTTGTCAATATTAAGACCTTTCGTGCTATTTAGGTGTTTATATTTGTTCCTGGCGAACGATAGTGAGCCTGAAATTTTGGGAGAACCGGCCTTTGGCCGGGATATAATTTTACCGAAAAATTTACAAATTTATCTAGAAGGGGAATCTAATGGATGTTCTTTTAAGTTTGATGGAGATCTAGCGAGGAAAGTAAAAAATACATGGATACTCAAATAAATAGAACCCCCCCCAAACCCCCCCCCCCCCAGCAAATATCCCCTTAATTCTTAGTTTTAGGGCGCTGTTCTCTCCGATTTTGCATTATTTTATATATCTTTATTTTCAGGACCCTCTTCTACCCGTATTTATTCTGGCACGGTTTCACTCCAGTTCATTACAAACTCTCGCTGCCTCGTTCACACCCTCTCGCTCGCATTTTATTTTCATGCGTTTTTGCGTTACGCCGGTGTCACACGAGCGCTTTTTCCGGCGGCAATATTTTGGAGCAATTTTCGTCTGGTAACTTCAGATATTAGACTTTTATTCATCGTAAGCCACCATATATATTCTAATTTCAGACTAGTTTCCGCTACCAATGTAAGAAAACTCCGAAATATTGCGAGCAAAAGTTGCTCCTGGAAAAATGCCTGAAATACTACTCGTCTGACATCACCTTATTACACTACAGTTAACCTACCCTTCCAGGCTTCTGTTCTGCTTGTGTGTAAATATTTTTTCATTATTTTTACTTGAATTAATTCTAAAAAAATTGCTTTTCTGGTCATCTGCTAATATAGCTGTTTACTTCCATACAAGGGCGGGTGCCCAACCCCGAAAAGGGTTGAAATAGGGGAGCTATCCCCCCGCCAAAGGCAGCTTTCTAGGGCCTTTCCTAGCTGATGCTGAGAGGATTGGGTTCTAGTCATGTGGTGATGGGCTGGTCTATCAGAGTGAGAACTGAGCGATCTCTTCCATACCCATAGCTTACTCTGACTGTTCCTTTTACTTATATATTTTCTATATCTCAAGTGACGGCGTCTCTTGCGTGGATTGACCTCCTAATCTACCAAGATTGGAAGCCAAAGCGTCACATCTTTCCTTTGCCCTTCAACTTTCTCTTCATAATTGCTGAGGGGCACAGGGCCCTGGGTGGGGCTTTGGTTTCCCGGGCGTTTCCGCGCCCTCCTCAGCTCCCCGCCATGGAGTGGCTTCGGTCACCCAGGCTTTATTGTGGTCGGCAGGGAGGGTTCTGTGGGGGCGCTCGGTTATAGCCTTGGCCTTGCTCGGGGCCTTGGGGCTGTTCGGCCAGGCAGCTTGGGGAAAAACAACAACAACAACAACTTCCATACAATCTTATATTTTTTTCTAGTATCATATTTTTATATTTTCTTGGTACGGTTCTACTTTTGTGTAATTATATATTATTTTTTCCCTTTCATGCCTTCTAGAACATAATAATAATAATATCAATAAATGTAATAAAATATAAATCAATATTTTAATCAATTCTACACTTACCATGCTCTTGCCAAATTCCTATATACTTGCTGACGCTTTTACTTTTGTGCAGGCCATTGTATTTATCCTTATTTTAGGGCCCTGTTCTGCCCGTTATTAAATATTTTATCTAGCTTTAGTTCTAAGGTGCTTTTCTCGCTTTTACATTTTATTTTGTATTTATGTATTTACTATTATCATTTACTATTATATATTTATTATTATTATTATTATTAGTAGTAGTAGTAGTAGTATTTTATCTATTATTATTATTATTATTAGTAGTAGTAGTAGTATTTTATCTATTATTATTATTATTATTATTATTATTAGTAGTAGTAGTAGTAGTAGTAGTAGTAGTATTTTATCTATTATTATTATTATTATTAGTAGTAGTAGTAGTAGTAGTAGTATTTTATCTATTATTATTATTATTATTATTATTAGTAGTAGTAGTAGTAGCAGTATTTTATCTATTATTATTATTATTATTATTATTATTAGTAGTAGTAGTAGTATTTTATCTATTATTTATATTATTATTATTATTATTATTATTATTATTTATTATTATAATATATTTATTTGTTTATTATGTGTGGCTTTATTTACTTCAGTACAAAATACGCTTATTCTGGTTTACTATCTCTCACACTCTTTATGCTCAACATCAACACATTTCTGGGCTCCCTTTGTGTGCTTTAGTTTGCTTATATTTTTTCTTGCTAGCGTTATTATATATTTTGTTTTATACACACGTTTATATTTTCAAGGGCAATCTGTCTGTATTACTGTCTGTCTCTGTCTGGCTCTGTGTATGTGTATGTTTGTATGTCTCAGGCTCTGTCTACGTGTCTATTTGTCTGGCTCTGTTTATATGTCTGTCTGGCTCTGTCTACGTGTCTGTCTGTCTGGCTCTGTTTATGTGCATGTTTATATGTCTGTCTGGCTCTGTCTACGTGTCTGTTTGTCTGGCTCTGTTTATATGTCTGTCTGGCTCTGTCTACGTGTCTGTCTGTCTGGCTCTGTTTATGTGTATGTTTATATGTCTGTCTGGCTCTGTCTACGTGTCTGTTTGTATGTCTGTCAGGCTCTGTCTACGTGTCTGTCTGTCTGGCTCTGTTTATGTGTATGTTTATATGTCTGTCTGGCTCTGTCTATGTGTCTGTTTGTCTGGCTCTGTTTATGTGTATGTTTATATGTCTGTCTGGCTCTGTCTATGTGTCTGTTTGTCTGGCTCTGTGTATGTGTATGTTTATATGTCTGTCTGGCTCTGTCTACGTGTCTGTTTGTCTGGCTCTGTGTATGTGTATGTTTATATGTCTGTCTGGCTCTGTCTATGTGTCTGTTTGTCTGGCTCTGTGTATGTGTATGTTTATATGTCTGTCTGGCTCTGTCTACGTGTCTGTTTGTCTGGCTCTGTTTATGTGTATGTTTATATGTCTGTCTGGCTCTGTCTATGTGTCTGTTTGTCTGGCTCTGTTTATGTGTATGTTTATATGTCTGTCTGGCTCTGTCTACGTGTCTGTTTGTCTGGCTCTGTTTATGTGTATGTTTATATGTCTGTCTGGCTCTGTCTACGTGTCTGTTTGTCTGGCTCTGTTTATGTGTATGTTTATATGTCTGTCTGGCTCTGTCTACGTGTCTGTTTGTCTGGCTCTGTTTATGTGTATGTTTATATGTCTGTCTGGCTCTGTCTATGTGTCTGTTTGTCTGGCTCTGTGTATGTGTATGTTTATATGTCTGTCTGGCTCTGTCTATGTGTCTGTTTGTCTGGCTCTGTTTATGTGTATGTTTATATGTCTGTCTGGCTCTGTCTACGTGTCTGTTTGTCTGGCTCTGTCTATGTGTCTGTTTGTCTGGCTCTGTCTATGTGTCTGTTTGTCTGGCTCTGTTTATGTGTATGTTTATATGTCTGTCTGGCTCTGTCTATGTGTCTGTTTGTCTGGCTCTGTTTATGTGTATGTTTATATGTCTGTCTGGCTCTGTCTACGTGTCTGTTTGTCTGGCTCTGTCTATGTGTCTGTTTGTCTGGCTCTGTCTATGTGTCTGTTTGTCTGGCTCTGTTTATGTGTATGTTTATATGTCTGTCTGGCTCTGTCTATGTGTCTGTTTGTCTGGCTCTGTTTATGTGTATGTTTATATGTCTGTCTGGCTCTGTCTACGTGTCTGTTTGTCTGGCTCTGTCTATGTGTCTGTTTGTCTGGCTCTGTTTATGTGTATGTTTATATGTCTGTCTGGCTCTGTCTATGTGTCTGTTTGTCTGGCTCTGTTTATGTGTATGTTTATATGTCTGTCTGGCTCTGTCTACGTGTCTGTTTGTCTGGCTCTGTCTATGTGTCTGTTTGTCTGGCTCTGTTTATGTGTATGTTTATATGTCTGTCTGGCTCTGTCTATGCGTCTGTTTGTCTGGCTCTGTTTATGTGTATGTTTATATGTCTGTCTGGCTCTGTCTACGTGTCTGTTTGTCTGGCTCTGTTTATGTGTATGTTTATATGTCTGTCTGGCTCTGTCTACGTGTCTGTTTGTCTGGCTCTGTTTATGTGTATGTTTATATGTCTGTCTGGCTCTGTCTATGTGTCTGTTTGTCTGGCTCTGTTTATGTGTATGTTTATATGTCTGTCTGGCTCTGTCTATGTGTCTGTTTGTCTGGCTCTGTGTATGTGTATGTTTATATGTCTGTCTGGCTCTGTCTATGTGTCTGTTTGTCTGGCTCTGTTTATGTGTATGTTTATATGTCTGTCTGGCTCTGTCTATGTGTCTGTTTGTCTGGCTCTGTGTATGTGTATGTTCATATGTCTGTCTGGCTCTGTCTATGTGTCTGTTTGTCTGGCTCTGTTTATGTGTATGTTTATATGTCTGTCTGGCTCTGTCTATGTGTCTGTTTGTCTGGCTCTGTGTATGTGTATGTTTATATGTCTGTCTGGCTCTGTCTATGTGTCTGTTTGTCTGGCTCTGTTTATGTGTATGTTTATATGTCTGTCTGGCTCTGTCTATGTGTCTGTTTGTCTGGCTCTGTGTATGTGTATGTTTATATGTCTGTCTGGCTCTGTCTATGTGTCTGTTTGTCTGGCTCTGTTTATGTGTATGTTTATATGTCTGTCTGGCTCTGTCTACGTGTCTGTTTGTCTGGCTCTGTTTATGTGTGTTTATATGTCTGTCTGGCTCTGTCTACGTGTGTTTATATGTCTGTCTGGCTCTGTCTACGTGTGTTTATATGTCTGTCTGGCTCTGTCTACGTGTCTGTTTGTCTGGCTCTGTTTATGTGTCTGTTTATATGTCTGTCTGGCTCTGTCCACGTGTGTTTATATGTCTGTCTGGCTCTGTCTACGTGTCTGTTCATGTGTCTGTCTGTCTGTATATATGTTTTTGTTTCTGCCTTCCAGTATATCTATCTGTCTCTGTATATATGCCTATCTTTTTATATGTCTGTCTGTTTATAAATCTGATTAATGTCTGTCCGTCTCTTTCTGTCTGCCTCGCCATCATTATTCCCTCTCAGGACCACCACATTTATTTATTCCAACTGGATTATTTTTTTCGAGGGCCCTCTTCTTGCTAGTTCCTTGTTTTAGGATCTCATTAATTTGGAAGGCTATTCTGTCAGTCTGGCCTTGTTTTATCTCTCTGTATTAAACTTTGTTTATCTGTCTATGATCGAGTCTGTCTGTCTATTTGTCTGTCTGTCTATTTGTCTGTCCGTCTATTTGTCTGTCTTATTTGTCTGTCTGTCTATTTGTCTGTCCGTCTATTTTTCTGTCTGTACCCTATTTGTTTGTTCGTCTATTTGTCTGTCCGTCTATTTGTCTGTCCGTCTATATGTCTGTCCGTCTATTTGTCTGTCCGTCTATATGTCTGTCTGTCTATTTGTCTGTCCGTCTATATGTCTGTCCATCTATTTGTCTGTCCGTCTATTTGTCTGTCCGTCTATTTGTCTGTCTGTCTATTTGTCTGTCCGTCTATTTGTCTGTCCGTCTATTTGTCTGTCAGTCTATATGTCTGTCTGTCTATTTGTCTGTCCGTCTATATGTCTATATGTCTGTCTGTCTATTTGTCTGTCCGTCTATTTGTCTGTCCGTCTATATGTCTGTCCGTCTATATGTCTGTCTGTCTATTTGTCTGTCTGTCTATTTGTCTGTCCGTCTATATGTCTGTCCGTCTATATGTCTGTCCGTCTATTTGTCTGTCCGTTTATGTGTCTGTCCGTCTATTTGTCTGGCCGTCTATTTGTCTGTCAGTCTATATGTCTGTCCGTCTATTTGTCTGTCCGTCTATTTGTCTGTCCGTCTATATGTCTGTCCGTCTATTTGTCTGTCCGTCTATTTGTCTGTCCGTCTATATGTCTGTCCGTCTATATGTCTGTCCGTCTATATGTCTGTCCGTCTATTTGTCTGTCCGTCTATTTGGCTGTCCGTCTATATGTCTGTCCGTCTATATGTCTGTCCGTCTATTTGTCTGTCCGTCTATTTGGCTGTCCGTCTATAATTATGTCTGTCCGTCTATATGTCTGTCCGTCTATTTGTCTGTCCGTCTATTTGTCTGTCCGTCTATTTTTCAGTCCGTCTATATGTCTGTCCGTCTATTTGTCTGTCCGTCTATATGTCTGTCCGTCTATATGTCTGTTCGTCTATATGTCTGTCCGTCTATATGTCTGTCCGTCTATATGTCTGTCCGTCTATTTGTCTGTCCGTGTATCTACCTGCCTGTCTGTGTATCTGTTAGTTATTTTTTCTCTCCTAACCACTTTTTTTCCTTCCCATCTCCTCACCTGAATTTCCACGCTCGACTGCTCTTGCTTTTGTTTCAGAGTAATTCGAGTGAGGCGGTCTGTCTGTCTGTCCAAAAGCCATGGTCCAGTCAGTCTGTCAGTCTGTCAGTCTGTCTGTCTGTCTGTAAGTCTGGCTGGCTGTCTGACGCGCCTTTTACTCTTACCACAATAGGATTTTTTACACACCTTTACTTCCAGTTTATTTATCAGTTGAGGTATATGACGCGCTTTAGCAGTATATTTTGGCTATCAGTAAACGAATGTATGCAGTTTAGGAAGGCCTTCTAGGAATCTAATGGGCGAAAACCAACTCAATTATGCTTCCGACTGCCACAGGTCCTTCCTAAGTTGGATATAATCGCCAGAATTAAATGCTAAAACACGTCATAATGCTCAAGGGGTTAACTTAGTTTTGTTTCTCTTTTTTTCATATTGAGTCTGTTTGTGTGAGTGTTTGAAGGTTATAATAAAATGCCAATTCGTTGTTGAGTCTCTCTCTATCTGTCTCCCTGTCTCCCTCTCTCTCTCTCTCTCTCTCTCTCTCTCTCTCGTCATAATTGTCTCTAAAGCTTTTCATTTCGTATCCCCTTCTCTCTCTTCCTCTCTCCAACAACGGTTTCATTATATTTTGTTTTGTTTGTTTTGTTTGTTTAGTTTTGGCATCTTTGTTTATCTGCATATTTACCATTCCAGCTCAGTTCATCTTTTCGACTATTGTGTTATTTATTTATTGTATTGTATGCTGTGTTCTTTGTCATTATGTTCCCCCCATGTTCTCTTTTACGTTATATTCTTTGTGCCATTATGTTCTATGTTCTCTTTAATGTTATGGTGTTCTTTACGATATTATGTTCCCTCACGTTCTCTTTTACGTTATACTCTTTGTGCCATTATTTGCTCTCATGTTATATTTTATGTTATGGTTTTTGTTATGCCATAATATTCACCCATGTTCTCTTTAATGTTATGGTGTTCTTGCGCCATTATGTTCTCCCATGTTCTCTTTAATATTATATTTTTGTGTCATTATTTTCTCTCATGTTATATTTCATGTTATGGAGTTTTGCGCCTTTATATTCTCCTCTGTTCTCTTTAATGTTATGACGTTTTGCGCCATTATGTTCTCTTTAAGGGAAGGTATAGGGTTTTCCTGGACCCCTTTCTCCCTTATGTATAGCTCCATTAGTTTTGACATTTTAAGATGTTCGGCCCATTCGTTAAGCGATTTTACCACTTTTTGCTGCATTCCCTTGTCAATGTTAAGACCTTTCATGCCATTTAGGTGACGATTTTTTCCTGGCGAGCGATAGCGAGCCAGTATTTTTAAGAATAAAAATGTACAAATGTATCTTATCTTTAGGGAGTGTTTTGTTTAAGCTTGATGGAGGTCTAGCGAGGAAACTGAAAAATATATGTTTGAATAAATAAATAGACCAAAAACTAGCCACTACCTCGCCTTAATGGAAGGTATTTAGTTAGTTCCCTAGACCTCCATCAAGCTTAAAATTACACCCTCTAGGCCCCCTTTCAAGATAAATGTGTACATTTTTCGGTAGAAAAATGTCCCGGCCAAAGGCCGGTTCTTCATAAAGTACAGGCTCGCTATCGCTCGCCAGGAAAAAATCGACACCTAAATTGCGTGAAAGGTCTTAAAATTGACAGAAATGGGGCAAACGTTCTTAATTATGGGGCGAACGTCTTAAAATATCAAAAGCAATGGGGCTAAATATGAGGGGGAAAGGGGTCCACAAAAATATCCCCCCCAAGTGGAAATCTCCCCTTAATGTTATGGTGTTCTTTATGTCATTAAGTTCTGTTATGTTCTCATGTATGTTATGGTGTTCTTTATGTCATTATGTTCTGTTATGTTCTCATGTATGTTATGGTGTTCTTTATGTCATTATGTTCTGTTATGTTCTCATGTATGTTATGGTGTTCTTTATGTCATTATGTTCTGTTATGTTCTCATGTATGTTATGGTGTTCTTTATGTCATTATGTTCTGTTATGTTCTCATGTATGTTATGGTGTTCTTTATGTCATTATGTTCTGTTATGTTCTCATGTATGTTATGGTGTTCTTTATGTCATTATGTTCTGTTATGTTCTCATGTATGTTATGTTCTCATGTATGTTATGTTCTCATGTATGTTATGTTTTCTTTCTTTGTCAATAATTATGTTCCCTCATGTTCTCTTTACTGTTTTGGTGTTCTTTATGCCATTATGTTCTTTAAGGGGAGATTTCCACTTGAGGGATTTTTTCTGGACCCCTTTCTCTCTCATGTTTAGCCCCATTGCTTTTTAGATTTTAAGACGCTCGCTACCTTTAGTTTGGCGATTTTAAGAACTTTCGCCCCATTTCTGTCAATTTTAAGAACTTTCGCCCCATTTCTGTCAATTTTAAGAACTTTCATGGCATTTAGGTGTCAAATTTTTCCTGGCGAGCGACAGCGAGCCTGTAATTTGAGAGGAACCGGCCTTCGGCCGGATATTTTTTCTACCGAAAAATGTACAAATTTATCTTGAAAGGGGGAATAGGGGGTGTAATTCTAAGCTTGATGGAGTTCTAGGGAAGAAGCTAAATACCTCCCCTTAATGTTATCTTTTAGGATATGTTTTCTTTGTCATTATGTTCTCCCATGTTCTCTTTAATGTTATGGTGTTCTTTATGCCATTATGTTCTTTTATGTTCTCATTTATGTTAGGGTGTTCTTTATGCCATTATGTTCTTTAATGTTATCTTTTAGGATACGTTTTCTTTGTCATTATGTTCTCCCATGTTCTCTTTTATGCTATGATTTTACGTTATGTCATTAATTTATCTCATGTTCTCTTCTGGTGTTCCTTATGTGATTATGTTCTTCTATGGTCTGTTTTATGCTACGGTGTTCATTATGTCATTGTGTTCTCTTATGTTCTCTTTAATGTTATTGTGTTCTCTTATGTTCTCTTTAATGTTATTGTGTTCTCTTATGTTCTCTTTAATGTTATTGTGTTCTTTATGTTCTCTGTAATGTTATTGTGTTCTTTATGTTATCTTTAATGTTATTGTGTTCTTTATGTTCTCTTTAATGTTATTTTGTTCTTTATGTTCTCTTTAATGTTATTGTGTTCTTTATGTTCTCTTTAATGTTATTGTGTTCTTTATGTTCTCTTTAATGTTATTGTGTTCTTTATGTTCTATTTAATGTTATTGTGTTTTTTATGTTCTCTTTAATGTTATTGTGTTTTTTATGTTCTCTTTAATGTTATTGTGTTCTTTATGTTCTCTTTAATGTTATTGTGTTCTTTATGTTCTCTTTAATGTTATTGTGTTCTTTATGGTCTCTTTAATGTTATTGTGTTCTTTATGTGCTCTTTAATGTTATTGTGTTCTTTATGTTCTCTTTAATGTTATTGTGTTCTATATGTTCTCTTTAATGTTATTGTGTTCTCTTATGTTCTCTTTAATGTTATTGTGTTCTTTATGTTCTCTTTAATGTTATTGTGTTCTTTATGTTCTCTTTAATGTTATTGTGTTCTTTATGTTCTCTTTAATGTTATTGTGTTCTTTATGTTCTCTTTAATGTTATTGTGTTCTTTATGTTCTCTTTAATGTTATTGTGTTCTTTATGTTCCCTTTAATGTTATTGTGTTCTTTATGTTCTCTTTAATGTTATTGTGTTCTTTATGTTCTCTTTAATGTTATTGTGTTCTTTATGTTCTCTTTAATGTTATTGTGTTCTTTATGTTCTCTTTAATGTTATTGTGTTCTTTACGTTCTCTTTAATGTTATTGTGTTCTTTATGTTCTCTTTAATGTTATTGTGTTCTTTATGTTCTCTTTAATGTTATTGTGTTCTTTACGTTCTCTTTAATGTTATTGTGTTCTTTATGTTCTCTTTAATGTTATTGTGTTCCTTATGTTCTCTTTAATGTTATTGTGTTCTTTATGTTATCTTTAATGTTATTGTGTTCTTTATGTTCTCTTTAATGTTATTGTGTTCTTTATGTTCTCTTTAATGTTATTGTGTTCTTTATGTTCTCTTTAATGTTATTGTGTTCTTTATGTTCTCTTTAATGTTATTGTGTTCTTTATGTTCTCTTTAATGTTATTGTGTTCTTTATGTTCTCTTTAATGTTATTGTGTTCTCTTATGTTCTCTTTAATGTTATTGTGTTCTCTTATGTTCTCTTTAATGTTAATGTGTTCTTTATATTCTCTTTAATGTTATTGTGTTCTTTATGTTCTCTTTAATGTTATTGTGTTCTTTATGTTCTCTTTAATGTTATTGTGTTCTTTATGTTCCCTTTAATGTTATGGTGTTCTTTATGTTCTCTTTAATGTTATTGTGTTCTCTTATGTTCTCTTTCATGTTATTGTGTTCTTTATGTTCTCTTTAATGTTATTGTGTTCTTTATGTTCTCTTTAATGTTATTGTGTTCTTTATGTTCTCTTTAATGTTATTGTGTTCTCTTATGTTCTCTTTAATGTTATTGTGTTCTTTATGTTCTCTTTAATGTTATTGTGTTCTTTATGTTCTCTTTAATGTTATTGTGTTCTTTATGTTCTCTTTAATGTTATTGTGTTCTCTTTAATGTTATTGTGTTCTTTCTCTATATGCCACTATGTTCTTCTATGTTCTCTCATATGTAATGTTTTTCTTTCTTTGTGCCATTAATTTATCCCATGTTCTCGTATGGTTTTCTTTCTGTCATAATGTTCTTTCATGTTCTCTTTTATGCTACAGTGCTCTTTATGTCATTATGTTATCTTGTGTTCTCTTTAGAGGGATGTATTTAGTTTGTTCCCTAGACCTCCATCAAGCTTAAAATTACACCCCCTTGAGTCCCTTTCAAGGTAAATTTGTACATTTTTCGGTAGAAAAATGTCCCGGCCGAAGGCCGATTCCTCTTAAATTACAGGCTCGCTAACGCTCGCCAGGATAAAATCGACACCTGAATGGCACGAAAGGTCTTAATATGGGGTGAACATTCTTAAAATCGCTAAACTAATGGAGCAAACATTTTATAATATCAAAAGCAATGGGGCTAAACATGAGGGAGAAAGGGGTCAAGAAAAAATCCCTCAAGTGGAGATCTCCCCTTAATGCTATGTTTTAATGTCTTTAATTCATTATGTTCTTTCATGTTTGTTTTTTTGGCTACGGTGTTATTTCCGTCATTATGTTTGCTTATGTTTTCTTCAATGTTATATTTTATTTTATTCATTGTTATTTCATGTTATTTTTTATGCTACGGTGTTCTTTATGTCATTATGTTCTCTTGTGTTCTCTTTAATGTTACGGTGTTCTTTATTTCATTATGTTCTCTTGTGTTCTCTTTTATGTTACGGTGTTCTTTATGTCATTATGTTCTCTTATGTTGTCTTTAATGTTACGGTGTTCTTTATGTCAGTATGTTCTCTTGTGTTCTCTTTTATGCTACGGTGTTCTTTATGTCATTATGTTCTCTTGTGTTCTCTTTTATGCTACGGTGTTCTTTATGTCATTATGTTCTCTTGTGTTCTCTTTAATGTTACGGTGTTCTTTATGTCATTATGTTCTCTTGTGTTCTCTTTTATGTTACGGTGTTCTTTATGTCATTATGTTCTCTTGTGTTCTCTTTTATGTTACGGTGTTCTTTATGTCATTATGTTCTCTTGTGTTCTCTTTTATGCTACGGTGTTCTTTATGTCATTATGTTCTCTTATGTTGTCTTTAATTATATGTTTTTCTTGATATCATTATGTTCACTATCATGTTCTCAATAGTGTGAGTTTGTCTTTGGTTTGTACAGTATATACCGCATATCCTCACTCTGACTACCTTGATATCCCCCTCTCTACTTTAATCTCTTACTCTCTCACTCACTCACTCTCTCGCTCGCTCGCTCTCACTCACTCTCGCTCTCTCTCTCTCTCTCTCGTTCTTGCTCTCTCTCTTGCTCTCGCTTTCTCTCTCTCTCTCTCTCTCTCTCTCTCTCTCTCGCACTCACTCTCGCTCTCTCTCTCTCTCTCGTTCTTGCTCTCTCTCTCTCTCTCTCTTGCTCTCGCTTTCTCTCTCTCTCTCTCTCTCTCTCTCTCTCTCTCTCGCACTCACTCTCACTCTCTCTCTCTTAAATTACAGGCTCGCTATTCACCGCCAGGAAAAAAGTCGACACCTAAATGACACGAAAAATCTTAATGTTGACAATGAATGGGCCGATAGGTCTTAAAATCGTCAAACTAATGAGCCGATCGTCATAATATCTGAAAACAGATTGGTCTAAACATGAGGAAGAAGGGGGGAGGGGGGGGGGGGGGGGCAGAAAAACGACCCATGTCCCCTTAACCTTTTAGTATTCTAGGCCGCGCTAGACGATTTTCTTCAGCTTAGGAAGAATTTTAAAAGTCAGAGGATTAATTGATATATACAGTATTGTAACCCTTTTTGTTCCTCGAGAGCCTTCCGAAGCTGAGGAAAATCATCTAATGTTAGCAATAATAACATGAAGAAACGCGCCATCGTTTAACCCCTTCTGTACCGGCGACGTCTTATTAATTTTAGTCTTGCTATATTTAGACGCTTTTGTGCAGTTTAAGAAGGATCTGTGGTTGTACAAAGGGTTACGTGAGATAGTTCCAAGCTTGTTAATTGATGGACGCCCATTTTAAACTGACTACAATCTCCTAATTTAATTTAATATAATTTAATATAATTTATAATATAATATAATTTATAATATAATGTTTAATATTATTTATAAAATAATGTATAATAAATTGTAATATAATTTAACTAACGTTGCCGGTAGAGAAAGGGTTAATTAGACTAGTAAAGAGAGCGGTGTCACAATGCGGACAGGGTTAATGAACGTTATAATGATAAAATAAAATAAATTAAAGTTACTAAATGAGACGCCTCCCATTTTCTCCTTTTATATTTCTCTCTCCTGAATATCGCCCCCTCTAAATATCAATATTTACTCAGGCTTCCCCCTCACTGTCCCAAAAATAATTTCTTTTTGCCGTTCCAATGCTCTCGGGTTTTGTAATTTGGTTTCATAAAATGTTTTGCCCTGCAGCTTTCCTCCCTACCTTTTCCATAATTTCTAATTACCTTGTACTCCGCATCCCCCCCCCTCTCTCTTTTTTTGTCTTTCTTTCTTTCTTTCTCTCTCTCTCTACACACACACGCTCTCTCTCTCACACACACGCACACACACTCTCTCTCTCACACATGTACACGTACACACACACTCTCTCCCTCTCTCTCTCTGGCCGTTTGTAAGCAATATGCAATGTGTTTAATATTACCTGCCTTAAGTAATTTCTCAATATATGGGGTGGCAAGCTCGGTACATCACACATCAGGCGAGCATCTCCACCATAATGCTGTGGGTTACAGTCTCGCTTCCTTATGGGGGGTCACCAGCTTTTTTTGTTTATCTTTCTCTCCTTTTCTCTCTTTCCTTGGCTTGTATCTATTCTGCCCCACTCAGCCAACTGTTTTAAGACGTTTATCCCCATCCAGGTGTCGATTTCTTCCTGGCGATCGATAGCGAGCCAGCATTGTATGGAGAAATCCGGCTTCGCCGGAGAAATTGTTCTATCGAAAAATGTACACATTTAGCTTGCTGTCAAACAAAAATATATACAGTATATGCTGGCTCGCTACCGCTCGCCAGGAAAATATTGACACCTGGATGGGTGTAAAAGTCTTAGAACAGTAGGCTGAATGGGGCCGAATGGATACAAGCCAAAGAGAGGGAGAAAAAGAGCAAAACAGCGAGGTGGGCTCCCTTAAGGGGGTAGTGCTTGTTTTTTGGCCTATCTGATTTTGTTTATTTCGGGTTCTGTTAACCTCACGAAACGAAATCAGCAGAAACGAAGTGATTTGATCAAATGTACGGTATTAACTCCTTTATCACCAATTAATACTCAGTTCTTTCACCTTTGTTTAACATACTGTAGTGTTGGTAGTATCCTTCCACATATATAAAATACGGGGGTAAGTCCTCACCACCTTGCTTTGTTTCATAAGGTCTATGTAACTCACTTTAATTATCTTTCACTCTTACTCACTCTTTCTCTTTCTCACTTACTCACTCACTCAATCACACACACACACACACACACACACTCACTCACTCTCACACACACAGCCGCGCGGCTAGCTCAGTGGTACTATTTCCGCCTGCTACCTAGCAGACCCGGGATCGATCTCGCTCAGTTTGGTGAACGTTTTCCGAGACATAGCCGGCAGTTACCATGTTTCTTCAGCAAGGAGATGGGTAATTGTCATTGATGATAATATCTAGGAAGCGGGACAATACAAGCCAAACACTCAATTCCTGTCAAGTACAATTATGAATACACACCACACACACACACACAAACACACACACACACTCTCTCGCTCTCTCTCGCTCATGCCTCAGGGATTACTCTCAAAATCCGTATCTTTCTTTTTTTCACTCGATTACATTTTCCAATATCCCTTCGATTCATTTTTCCCGTAATCTCCATTTGCGTCTTCCGATATTTTTTCACGGCCGCCCTTTTTCCCTGCCTTGAGTTCTTCCCGCACCAAAGGGAGTGTTTTTTTTTTCTTCACGATTTTCGGATAGAATTTTTCTAAACCTTATTTTTATTTTTTATTTTACCAGATCCCACCATAACGTTTCCCTTAGAGACTGTTTTTGTTCCAACACAATCGTTTTTTTGTTTTCTTTTCTCCTGGAACCGCAATATCTCATTCTCATTTTTTTGTTTTGAGGTTTTTATTTTCTTAGAATAGGCCTTTCTTAGGGTGTTCTTCGTTAACTTTGCTTTTCCATGACCATATAATTACAAAACGTCCATCCTAAGCCTATGAAAGTTGCCTGGTGCTAACTAGACTATAATAAACCTTAACTAATTATTCTAATGAGGCAGTGGCAGCAGTTTCTTCCTATTTGAAATCCTTCTTAACCCTTTCACGCTTTTATGACGCAGAGGTTGCCAGATTAGCAATAATAAATAGAGTTCTCTCACTCTTATAATTACCTCTCCAAAATTAGTTTTCTGCCCACAGCTAACTCAAAGACAACTGCAGAGGTTGAAGTAACTAAACTAAAGGTTTCTAAATACCCCTGATGGTAACAAAGGCTTTAAAGTATCCCCAATAGGCTCAAAATCGCGTCATATGCGTGAAAGGGTTAAGCGTATTCAACTCATAATATATACTAATGTAATATTAAGAAAAATGTGACCTATGCTGAATGGTTTGTTTAATAGAAATATAGAATACGTTTGCTATCTCTCTTACTGTGAGCTAGTTGATTAAATTATATATTCCGGTGCACGATAACGCCTCCTTTCTTTGGTTCTGGCTAACAGTAGACGATTTTATTCGGCTTAGGAATGAGTTGGGTGAGCCAGAGAGTGAAATAAGAAAACACATTGTTCTCTAGACCTCCATCAAAAATAAAATACCCGCAAGACCCCACTTCGAGATAAATGTGTACATTTTTCGGTAGAAAAATGTCCCGGCCGAAGGCCGACTCCTCCTAAATTACAGGCTCGCTATCGCTCGCCAGGAAAAAATCGACACCTAAAGGGCACAAAAGGTCTTACAATTGACAGAAATGGGGAAAAGTTCTTGAAATCACAAAACTAATCGGGCGAACGTCTTAAAAACTCAAAACCATTGGGGCTAAACATGTGAGAAAAGGGGGTCCATAACAATACCTCTGACGTGAAAATCTCCCCTTAGATCGTCTAATGTTAGCGAGGATCGAATCATGTTGACAAGAATAGTAGTGATATTGTTAAAGGGGAGATGCAGCGTGAGTCCCCTTCAAGGTTATGTGTGGGACCAACATGTCATTATGGAGAGAGTGTGTGTGTGTGTGTGAGAGAGTGAGTTACATAGCGTTACACAGATAGCTCAGACCACACAGACCTTGCAGTCCCTACTAGGTGGTCCGGCCTTAATAATATTAAACAGGGACAGTTTATAGCACAAGAATAGGACAGCAAACTAGAAGGCTCTCTCTCCAACCTCAGAGAGAGAGAGAGAGAGAGAGAGAGAGAAAGAGAGAGAGAGAGAACGAGAACGAGAGCGAGAGTGAGAGCGAGAGCGAGAGTGAGAGCGAGACAGACAGAGAGAGACAGAGATAAAGACAGAGATCCCCCCCTAACATCAGCACCCCCAGCACGGTAGCTCAATATTTGCTCTTGTTCACCCTGGATTGCATGCATTATGTATCTCTCACCTCACACTAGCTACTACATTGATTCCCCCCTTACAGTTCACGGACCAAACCTCAACATTGATTCCCCCCTTACAGTTCACGGACCAAACCTCAACATTGATTCCCCCCCCTTACAGTTCACGGACCAAACCTCAACATTGATTCCCCCCCCTTACAGTTCACGGACCAAACCTCAACATTGATTCCCCCCCCCCTTACAGTTCATGGACCAAACCTCAACATTGATTCCCCCCCTTACAGTTCATGGACCAAACCTCAACATTGATTCCCCCCTCACAGTTCCCGGTCCATACCTCAACATTGATTCCCCCCCCTTACAGTTCATGGACCAAACCTCAACATTGATTCCCCCCCCTTACAGTTCATGGACCAAACCTCAACATTGATTCCCCCCCCTTACAGTTCATGGACCAAACCTCAACATTGATTCCCCCCTTACAGTACCCGGACCAAACCCCACCATTGATTCCCCCCCCTTACAGTTCATGGACCAAACCTCAACATTGATTCCCCCCCCTTACAGTTCATGGACCAAACCTCAACATTGATTCACCCCCTTACAGTTCATGGACCAAACCTCAACATTGATTCCCCCCCTTACAGTTCATGGACCAAACCTCAACATTGATTCCCCCCCCTTACAGTTCATGGACCAAACCTCAACATTGATTCCCCCCTTACAGTTCATGGGTCAAACCTCAACATTGATTCCCCCCCTTACAGTTCATGGACCAAACCTCAACATTGATTCCCCCCTTACAGTTCATGGACCAAACCTCAACATTGATTCCCCCCTTACAGTTCATGGACCAAACCTCAACATTGTATCATTTGGTTCAATCCAAGGTCAACCATTTTCAGCATTAAGGGGGTAGGGTTTTTGTTTTTTTTGGTATATTAATTCATTTATTCATTTAAGTTTTTAGTATCTTCGCTAGCCCTCCATCAAGCTTAAAGGAACACCCCTTAGACCCTCATTCCAGATGAATTTGTACATTTATCGGTAGAAAAATCTACTGGCCCTCCTAAAATTACAGGCTCGCTATCGCTCGCTAGGATAAATCAACAGCTAAATGGAACGAAAGGTTCGAATATTGAAAATGCAAAGGGCTGAAGGAGCTTACAATCGCCAAACTAATGGAACGAATGTCTTTAAATGTCCCAAAACTAATGGAGCTAAACATAAGTGAGCAGGGAGTCCAGCAGAAGCAACTACCTCCCCCTTAACCCTACAATAAACGGCTATTATACACGACTCTTATATAGTCCCATAGCAGCTGATTTCTTGATCATTAATGGGAAAATCAGAAACTGCTATGTCGCTCCATCGAATTAGTGACAATATTTCATAATGATAAACACAATTGGCTAAAACAACGTTATAATATACGAGTAATTGGCTAAAACAACGTTATAATATACGAGTAATTGGCTAAAACAACGTTATAATATACGAGTAATTGGCTAAAACAACGTTATAATATACGAGTAATTGGCTAAAACAACGTTATAATATACGAGTAATTGGCTAAAACAACGTTATAATATACGAGTAATTGGCTAAAACAACGTTATAATATACGAGTAATTGGCTAAAACAACGTTATAATATACGAGTAATTGGCTAAAACAACGTTATAATATACGAGTAATTAAGACAGGGTTAGTTTAATTCCTCGCCAGCTTTAAAACACAAAAATATATATATATACTGTATATATGAACGTGTTTGTATGTATGAGCTCGTATGCGTGTCAGTTTACATGCATGAAGGTATACTGTATGTGTAAACTGTGTACTTTAAGCCGGTATCACACGAGAGCTTTTATAGTCAACATTCGATGATCAACATTTTGCTGGCAACATTTCTGGAGTATTTGACACTGGTATCGGAAACTATACTGATGGTAGATGAATTTAGGTAACCGAAATCATCTAAATGTTTACCTCATAAGCTGCCAGACCAGTGTTAAGGGTAAATGTTGAGTGAAAAAGCGCCCGTGTGATACCGGCATTAGCAATCCATGAACGATGAAAGCAATTATCGGACAGAGTAGCAAATTAAGGGAGCCCACCTCGCTTTTTTTTCTCTTTCTCTCCCTCTCTCTTTGGCTTGTATCCATTCGGTCTTATTCAGCCTACTGTTTTAAGACGTTTACCCCCATCCAGGTGTCAATATTTTCCTGGCGAGCGGTAGCGAGCAAGCATTTATATATTTTTTGACAGCAAGCTAAATTTGTAAATTTTTCGATAGAAAAATTTCTCTGGCAAAGCCAGATTTCTCCAAACAATGCTGGCTCGCTATCGCTCGCCAGGATGGGGATAAACGTCTTAAAACAGTTAGCTGAATGGGGCCGAATGGATACAAGCCAGGGAAAGAGAGAAACGGAGAGAAATATAAAAAAACCTGGTGACCCCATTAAGCACACCATGATTTACCCGTGCAAGCTTAATTGCAGTACGGATTTAAACACCACTCTTCTTTATTTGGTCCATTTTTGTCCTGTATTCACTCTCCTTATTTAACCCTCTTTGGTCCGAGGGGGAACTTTTTTTACATCCACTGTTTTGCTCCATACGCTTGGAGCTTTTAAGACGTTTCACTCCATTAGTTAAACGATAACAAGACGCTTCGTCACATTTAGGTGCCGATTTTTTTCCGGGTGTGTGATAGGGATCCTGTAACATAGATAAGAAATCGGCCTTCGGTCGGGTCAATTTATATCGACAAATGTAGACATTTAGCTTGAAGCGGATCTTTCAGTTTGAAGGAAGTCTGGGAGGGCGTGTTTGTTAGCCGAAGAGACAAACTAAAATCCATTGCTCGAAAATGGCAAAAGCAAGCAATATCCTCAATAATAATATAAAATCATAATAACCCACAAGGCGCTGGAACAGAATGTTAAAGATTTGTTATGATGATAATACTATTTTAAATACGAGTCCCTGTGGTGTCTTGAATGACTTTGGGATGACACTTATTGTATTTAAAGTTGAATAATTTGATTAATGATAGAGTTATTATTCCGTATTGAATCAAGCGTCAAAAAAAGAATTGGGGACAAATTATACGAACATTTATATCCCACAAAGTCATTCATTCATGCATTCATTTATTCATTCTTTCTTTCTCTCTCTCTCTCTCTCTCTCTGAAAAAATGTAATTTATGTTAGCAGGTAAATGGAAGGGCCGTGACCTGCCTGCTTGTGCAATATACTGTTATGTAATGCTGCAGTAATACTGGCCTAATAACAAGATTCAACATGTAGAATACTCTTTCCACATACCGCACCAAAACGGGTTAGCAAAATACAGACAGACACACACATATATATACAGTATATATATATATATATATATATATATATATATATATATATATATATATATGTGTGTGTGTGTGTGTGTGTGTGTGTGATATAAGTTGGCTAATTTTCAACCAATTGTGAAACAGTTTATAAGCCTACTTCGACACTAATTCACCGGGGAATAACTCTGCGAAATATGTTGACGATCATTATGAACAAACCAGTGCTGTTGCAAGAGGAGTGCAGGATTTGTGTTTCCTCTCCTTTTTTTCTTTTTTTGTTATGTGTTTTAATTAAACATTTCCTCGTTCTCATTAAGCAACAAATAACTGAACAGAGGTGGAGAGAGAGAGAGAGAGAGAGAGAGAGAGAGAGAGAGAGAGAGAGAGAGAGAGAGAGAGAGAGAGAGAGAGAGAGAGAGAGAGAGAGAGAGAGAGAGAGATTCTTGCGTATTTTGCTCCCTAAAAGTTAATAACAACTTCGAAATGCAAGTATTGGGTGAAGTAATAATAATGAGCTACAATCAGTCTGAGATGGATTTGGATACAAAACAACAGTATTTACATATGAAGATGTATGTACACCAATGAACACAGTATATAATTATATACGTATGTAAAGTATACACTGCGTTCTATACAAGCTTTTTCTGGTGTATTAAATGAATACTCTCTTAAAACTGTGTTGAAACGTGCAACTACGATGATGTGTGCTTTACAAGGACGCTTACTGTATTTTCATGTCTGAGATTATATATATATATATATATAAATATTGACATGCAAAGCCTAATAAAGCCAGAAACACCACCACGCTAGCTTCCATAAAACTAGGATGTAAGTATACCAGCACCAAAGCTCTAGCACACTCTTCTTGCCCGGAGCAGCCTCCATTACGACGACCTCACTATCGAGAAGTCTATCACCAGACCTTAGAAGAAAACCACCACTGAGCGAGCCCTTTTTATTCTCACAAACACCATCATGGAAGTAGCAACCAATAGAGACACTACTACAGAAGACCAGAAGCAAGTATAACATTTATTCGGAATTACCCTCCGCTTTTTGGTCAGTTAGGTAGGCCTAATGCTACCACCCCCCCAGTGAGGCTCGATGGTCACATTGCTAAGCTCGATGCTACCACCCTCCCAGTGAGGCTCGATGGTCACATCGCTAATCTCGATGCTACCACCCCCCCCAGTGAGGCTCAATGGTCACATCGCTAAGCTCGATGCTACCACCCACCCAGTGAGGTTCGATGGTCACATCGCTAAGTTCGATGCTAGCAAACCCCCAGTGAGGCTTGATGCTCACAAAGCTAGGTTCAATGCTAGCAAACCCCCATTGAGGATTGATGCTCACAAAGCTAGGTTCAATGCTAGCAAACCCCCAGTGAGGCTTGATGCTCACAAAGCTAGGTTCAATGCTAGCAAACCCCCAGTGAGGCTTGATGCTCACAAAGCTAGGCTCAATGCTAGCAAACCCCCAGTGAGGCTTGATGCTCACATAGATAGGCTCGGTGCTATCAAACTCCCAGTGAGGCTTGAGGCTCACACATCAGTTGCTGAAATTATAGGAAGCGGTTCGAGGCTTTCCAAGAAGAAGACGTCCCCAGATTCTACAAATCTTAAAGGAAGCGGTTCGAGACCTTCCAAGAAGAAGACGTCCCCAGACTTCACAATAATTAAAGGAAGCAGGATGAGACCTATCAAAAAGAAAATATCCCCAAACTCTAGAATTAATAAATGAAACGGTTTGAGACTTTCCGCAGTGCCCAATATTTTCAAGACCTCCGATAGTGACACCTCAGTAAAGTTCCCCCTTAAGACCTCAGTCATAGGAGAATCTTTGAGTTCTCCCCCTATTCCCGTAAAATTGTTTGAAATGAAACAATGTAACTCCGTCTCTTCTTGTGTTCCTGTTAAACCCTCGAGTACCAACGACGCACGTTATGCGTCACCTATGTATGTAACGCTAAACCCCAGCGACGCATAGGCTGCGTCGGCGTTAATTAGTCTTGTCCTATAGCACCTAGAGGGTTCAGATTTGTATGGGAACTGCTTTAGTATCCCATGCAACACTACTGATGGTTGGAAACCCTCCAAGTCCAGCCGCGTGCGCGTGAGCATGCACGGAATGATTTTCCATTATTTTGCCTACTCATCTCCCCGTGTTAATTCCGACTTTCCGCCGCCCCCCCGCAGGACCCCTAAATAACCTAGGTGAGCGTTTTTTGTTTGTTGTTTCCTTCATTACTAACCCGTCCCATGTGTTTTTTCAGGAAAAAATATGTTGTTGATAACCTGCTGGGCCTGGAGTGTACATTTATTATAGATCAGTTGGTGTTCAGGGTGTTATATTTCACTAGGAAAACAAAAAACACATTTCTATCCTTGCAATCCCCTATCAAATATACATTTGGTTATCGTAGGACATTCTGATGTCAACATAACATAACTGAAGGTATTTGATAGTGGGAATATATTATCTACACCACAATATCAGAAATTACACCATTTCTCTGAAGGGATTTTTAGATAAGTTACCGTTCCTATGCGGTTGAGACGTTACACTGGTGTATCAGAAAACAAGCTAACTCCCTTCTCTATGATTCAAGGTGCGGGCAGACTAAGTTATTTGTGTAAATATTTAGTCTCCGTTTAATTCAGTTCCTACGTATTTACAAGACTATTTCCATTACGTATGATTGTATAACGTTGTCATCATTATATTATTCTATTCATTAACGAGAGTGTTACAACACACACAACTATTTAATTAAGGAACCCACCGTTCTTGACATTAATCCTCCATTACAAACCCCAATGTACTTGAATAAATTAATGAAAGCATATGATCTTCCCGGGATTCGAACTCGGGACACCACACCCAGAACATAAGCACCTAAACCATTACACCACCAACACAGTTACACCCATAATTACTTTGCATCTTATTATTACTATCAGAAATGTGTGCATGTAACATCTCGAGTTAAGGGGGGTCACCGGCTTTTTTTATATCTTTCTCTCCTGTTCTCGCTTTCCCTGGCTTGTATCCATTCGGCCCCATTCAGCCTACTGTTTTAAGACGTTTATCCCCATCCAGGTGTCAATTTCTTCCTGGCGAGCGATAGCGAGCCAGCATTGTATGAAGAAATCCGGCTTCGCCGGAGAAATTTTTCTATCGAAAAATGTACAAATTTAGCTTGCTGTCAAAACAAAAAATATATATGCTGGCTCGCTACCGCTCGCCAGGATATTTTGACACCTGGATGGGGGTAAACGTCTTAAAACGGTAGGCTGAATGGGGCCGAATGGATACAAGCCAAAGAGAGAGGGAGAGAAAGAGAAAAAAGCGAGGTGGGCCCCCTTAAGAAATACTTATAATCCTGACTATATAATTATACAACGTTGTCTTGTACTGATATGTATAACTCTCCTTGTGTTTGTACTGTACAGTGGCGCTAATAAGTCATGTCCCACCTGTCATTACGTTTTGCTAGCTCTGTGCTGTATTAATGTCTGTCAGATGTTGAATAGGGTGGGTAAGTGTAGGAACATGTGTGTATATTTCACTCGATATGAAGACATGCAGCTTAGATATTACTGATACCAATTATTGATCAAAACATACTTGGTGCCGAGACATCACTCATTAGCGCGATTGTACAGTCACGAGCATAAATGCTGCGACATCAACCAGATAACATCAACTCCTTAATCATGAGAGGTTGATACTAAGCTGAATAAATTCGTCTGACGGTAGCTAGAATGAAATATATAAATCAAATTGAGTTTGAATATAAAGTTTAGCAATGCCTTTGGAGACCAAGGGGCGAACATTATCCGGTTGGTGTCAAAGTATTTATGCTCGTGACTGTACTTGTAAATCGAATTACTGATTTCTTCTCGTTTAGTGAATCCACGCAGTTTGTTTTGACTACAGTCCGTTCATTCCAGGTTGGGCAGAAATCGTAACCTCTAACCTCTGTAACGCAAAAAGGGCTAGAGCAAATGAACTGTCAATTTCCACTGCTATTCCCTAGCCAAGTTTTCCTATTTGGTAGAAAAATTAGCTCGATTACTCTAGTCCTTTTTGAGTTATGAGGAGTTAGACATTACGATTTCTGCCCCACCTAGACTGAACAGACTATAGTGGCCGTTTCGTGGAATTAATTGGTACATATGGTCGTATTTATTTTGTTGCGGCTACCATTAAGCGATTGTATTCAGTTAACCCTTACTCGTTGGTGGCAGGTCTTTTTGGTCCCTCACTCCATTAATTAGAGGGGCAGTTTTTGGGTCCCCATTGTTCCTCATGCTTATTCCCATTAGTTTTGAGATTTTAAAACGTTTGCCCCATTAGTTTGTCGATTTTAACACCTTTTGCCCCATTTCTTCGTCAATATTAAGACCTTTCGTGCGATAGCGAGCCTGTAATTGTAGAGGAACCAGCCTTCGGCCGTGACATTTTTCTACCGAAAAATGTACAAACTTATCTCGTAGGGGGACCTAATTAATGTTTTTTTGTTAAAGTTTGATGGAGGTCTAGGGAGCAAACTAAAAGAGAAATTTATATATATATATATATATATACCGGTATATATACCTAACAAAATAGCCACTGTCCTCTTAAATTATAGGTTAATGAGTTTGTTTTGGGAATCATTAGCTCTCCCCGGTCGGAATTATAACGAGAACTTCGGTACGGCTTCTTCAAATACGTGGTTCATGCTATCAAAATATAGCTGTAATTGCTCATGATCTTTCACGGGGATATTTACAATTCATTTCGTGGCAGATCATTGACTTGCTGCATGGTTTAATGGGCATATAATATATATATTGTACATTAAGGGGATATGGGCCGTTTTTCTGGCTCCCCTTCTTTCTCATGCTTATAGTCCCATTAGTTTGATGATTGTAAGACCTTTCACCCCATTTCTTTGTCAATATTAGGACCTTTCGTGCCATTTAGGTGTAGATATTTTCCTGGCGAGCGATAGCGAGCCTGTAATTGTAGGGTGTCCCGGCCTTCGGCCGATGCCAGTGTCACATGAGGGCCTGTATCCGACACTATAACTGTACTTAGTATTACACAGACAACGCTACAAACCCTATATTTCCTGATGTTGGCCAACCTCCGTTTACATTAATGTCATTAGTTTATATAACTAGATTCAGATTAAAAGAGGGTATAAATTATGAAGCTCCAGACTGAAATATAAAGCTTCAGACTGAAATATATAGCTTCAGACTGGAATATAAAGCTTCAGGCAGGAATATAAAGTTTCAGACTGGAATATACAACTTCAGACTGGATTATAAAGCTTCAGACTGGAATATAAAGCTTCAGACTGGAATATAGAGCTTCAGACTGGAATATAAAGCTTCAGTCAGGAATATAAAGCTTCAAACTGGAATATACAACTTCAGACTGGAATACAGAGCTTCAGACTGGAATATAAAGCTTCAGGCTGGAATATAAAGTTTCAGACTGGAATATACTTCAACTGGATTATAAAGCTTCAAACTGGAATATAAAGCTTCAGACTGGAATATAGAGCTTCAGACTGGAATATAAAGCTTCAGGCAGGAATATAAAGCTTCAAACTGGAATATACAACTTCAGACTGGATTATAAAGCTTCAGACTGGAATATAAAGTTTCAGACTGGAATATACAACTTCAGACTGGATTATAAAGCTTTAGACTGGAATATAAAGCTTCAGACTGGAATATAAAGTTTCAGACTGGAATACAAAGATTCAGACTGGAATATAAGGCTTAATACTGGAATATAAAGCTTAATACTGGGATATAAAGTTTCAGACTGAAATAAAAAACTTCAGATTTGATGATAGAAAGCTGGAATCGCTTCAGACTGGAATATAAAGCTTCAGACGGATATATAAAGCTTCAGCCTTGGCTATAAAGCATCAGGAACAGCTTAACGGGGAGGTATTTACTTTTTTCTGGACCCCTTGCTCCCTCATGTTTAGTCCTATTATATATGATATTTTAAGATGTTCACCTCATTAGTTTGGTGATTTTAACTTTCGCCCCATTTCTTTGTCAATATTACGACCTTTCGTGCCATTTAGGTGTAGTAACCGGCCTTCGGCTGGAACATATTTCTACCGAAAAATGTATACATTTATCTTGAAGGGGGTCTTACGGATGTGTTTTTAAAACTTGATAGAGGTCTAGGGAACAAACTAGAAGAAATATATAATAATAAATAATATAGATATAAAATAGAATAACCTCCCCTTTATAGTTTGGTTCCGGCCGCCTCCAGCCACACGTACCTCCCCTGCCATCACAGCTCTATCACACTGTGTTAATGTGAGAGGTATCTTCATCATCACATATTTGCATACTCAGGTGTTCTCTCGCTCTCTCTCTCTCTCTTTCTCTATCTCTCTCTCTCTCTCTATTTTTCGATTTAATTCCAACTCTCTCTCTTTCACTCTCTATCTAATTCTAACTCTCTACCCTCCCCCCCCCTCTCTCTCTCACTAACTCTAACTCTCTCTCCCTTTTAATTTTCGATTTAACTCCAACTCTCTCTCTATCTAACTCTGACTCTCTCTCTCTCTCTTTCTCTATTTTTCGATCTAACTCCATCTCTCTCTCATCCGTTTTCTCTCTATCTAACTCGAACGCTCTCTCTCTCTCTCTTTATTTTCGATCTAACTCCAACTCTCTCTCATCCGTTTTCTCTCTATCTAACTCTCTCTCTCTCTCTCGTTCTCTATCTCTCTTCCATTAATTTAGCCAGCTTCCCCATTCATTGACTTGCTTTCAACTCTATCTCTCCATCCTTTTTGTAATCCATTGTCTCCCTCCTCCACCCTTCTCCATTGTCTCCCTCCTCCACCCTTCTCCATTTCTCCGGCTATTAAGGGGAGGTTTTAGTTTGTTCCCTAGTCCTCCATCAAGCTTAAAATTACACCCCCTAGGCTCCCTTTCTAGACAAATTTGTACCTTTTTCGGTAGAAAAATTTCCCGGCCAAAGGCCGGTTCCTCTTAAATTACAGGCTCGCTATCGCTCGCCAGGAAAAAAGTGACACCTAAATGGGACGAAAGGTCTTAAAATGGGGTAAAAGTTCTTAAAATCGCCAAACTAATGGGCGAACATCTTAAAATCTCAAAAGCAATGAGGGAGAAAGGGGTCCAGAAAATAATTCCTCAAGTAGAAATCTCCCCTTAACAGATTTCTTCTCTCCTTCCCTATCCCTCTCTTCATCCAGTTTCTCTCCCTCTTCCCCCCCCCCCTTCCTTCTTCTCTTCTTTATTCATTCTCTACCCGTCTGTTCTCTCATTCATCCGTTATTCTCGATTACTCTGTCGATGTTGTTTATGCTTCATTATATTGTCGTTTAATTATATTGTCGTTTCATTATATTGTCGTTTAATTATATTGTCGTTTAATTATATTGTCGTTTAATTATATTGTCGTTTAATTATATTGTTGTTTCATTATATTGTCGTTACATTATATTGTTGTTTCATTATATTGTCGTTCCATTATATTATCGTTTCATTATATTGTTGTTTCATTATATTGTCGTTTCATTATATTGTTGTTTCATTATATTGTCGTTCCATTATATTGTCGTTCCATTATATTGTTGTTTCATTATATTATCGTTACATTATATTGTTGTTTCATTATATTGTTGTTTCATTATATTGTCGTTCCATTATATTGTCGTTCCATTATATTGTCGTTCCATTATAGTGTCGTTCCATTATATTGTTGTTTCATTATATTGTCGTTCCATTATATTGTTGTTTCATTATATTGTCGTTCCATTATATTGTCGTTCCATTATATTGTTGTTTCATTATATTGGCGTTTCATTATGTTTCATCATATTATCGTTTCATTGTATTATCGGTAGGCTATATATTAATTCTCGTATTTTCCGTTCACCGTTTGCTTTCATCACCATTTTCTATATCTTCACTCATATCGTCTTTCCTCTGCCATTCTCTTCATTAGCACTATCTTTTCCTACCAATAAAGTTAGCCTCCTGCTTTCTGCAGTTAAAGTTAATGTATCTGTCTGTATATATTTTCTAAATCTAAAGTATTATATCATACAGCTTTTCAATGAAACAGATATTGCGAAAAGTGGTATAAAGTTATCTTACTCCTAATGAGAGTAGACATTTTCAGGAGGCTCACCCTTTGAACTATTATAACACATGTATATATAATTTAGCTAACATAAAAGGGCTAAATAGACATGTTCATCATATCTTTATCTTCACCTCATAGTTGTCCGTTCACTATTTGCTCGTATTACTCATTTCCTTATCTTCATTACTTGCCCTCATGTCCCATAGCTGTTCTTTCTTTTCATTAAGGGGAAGTATTAGTATTTTTTCTGAACCCCCTTGGCTTTCATGGTTAGTCTCATTAGTTTTCAAATGTTAAGACGTTCGCCCATTTATGCGTCAATGTTAAGACCTTCCGTGCCATGTAGGTGTCGATTTGTTTCCTGGCAGAGCGATAGCGAGTCCGAAATTTTTGTTCTACCGAAAAATGTACAATTCTATCTCGAAGGGGGTCTTTGGGATAAATATACAGTATATACAGTATACTGTATATATATATATATATATATATACAGTTTTATAGCTTGATATATACAGGTAATAATATATAATGTATAAATTAATTAAATAACGTCCCTTTAAGCCTACATATATCCATGCCTTCGTTGCTTCCCCTCAAATTCCGTTACCGTTTCCGTATCTCTATTTCTTGTTTTCACGTCCCATTCCGTATCTTTGCTATATATCGTCATTCTGGGTAGCTCTCTGTTTGCCAATCAGCGCCTCCCGTGTGTGTGTGGTGAAAAGGGTGGTGTGGTGATGGGAAGCGAGGTGCCTGGTGCTGAAGCCTGCATAATAAGCTGACGGAAGGTCGTAATGGGGTTCGCTGCTCAGGCGCCCAGAGTGAGTCCTAGAATCTCAAAAATGTTGGAAGTGGCTTGTCTATCTTGGTACTCGGCGGAATTAGCACATGACATAATTTGATAGAACATAATGGCACAGGTAATATTTCATAAGAAGAACGGCAGAGAAAATGTTTGTTTCAAAAGGAAAGGAAAATGGCGGACAAATGACGAGTAAAATGACAGGGGAAAATGACGAGGAAAATGACAGGAAATACGATGACAGAGGTAATACGACAGAGGAAATACAACACAGGAAACAAAACCTAGGCACCGTCTTGTTTTGTTAATTTGTCACACGGAAAGGGACTGAAGAGAAGCCGATGGCTTCAGCTATTCTAGTGTTTGGCCAGAGTGCTTCTATAGGTTCATGGTCTATCAAATTAATCGAATTAGTAACCCTAATCCATAGCAGGATTGATAAGGATATACGGTTCTTAAAGTTCTTAATTTCATGCAGTTATCCTTAAATATACATACATTCAAACAATAATGGCATATCAAGAATCTAATTTGTATTTTCCGAAATAAATACTGTATATATAGATGGATGATTAATCCTACATTATATTCATATACTGTATATTACATCAATTTCCTACCACCGACCCATCCTTGTTCATCTTCAGAGAGATAATAAGCAAAATAACTTCTGGTGTTATTTCAACGGGAGGAGGGGGTAGTTAGCCTAAAATAATGTTTTAACTAAACTTTTAAGTTTCTTAGAATCTGGCTTGTGTGTTGCAGAAAAATGTAAGTATTCATTTTGCAGTCGGTTTTCCATAGTATTCCAAAACAATAGGACTTAATTATGCATATTGTTTATATAATTATATTTGTCTGAGCCATTACCGGTACCTCACCTCATTAACTCCTACTCGCCTTTATGGTTTCTATTATTAACTGGACTTCACCACCAGGGTTCCTATTAACCCCTTCTGTACCGTCGACATCCTTATTAATTTATTCTGCCTACTATATATTGATTTTATTAAGTTTAGGAAGGATCTATAGCAATTAAAAGGCTTCGAACTATTTCAATCAAGTCTTTAAACTACCACAGATCCTTCCTGAGCTGCATAAAGTCGTCTAAATATAGCTAGCACGAAAAAAGGTATCGCTGGTACACTCACGCGTACTAAAAGCTGCTCAGGGGTGGGTCCTTCCTTCCGCTACTCCACCCTGGACAGGTGGAAGGGGGATTCGTGTCCATGTCTACCCCACCTTCTACCCCCAAACTATCGCCAACTCCCCCACCGTCCTCCTGTGGCTGCTAGTTAGTGATGAACAACGCATGTTTTCATGTCTTGTAAATTATAGCTAAACCACCATTGCAAACTAATACAATGGACAACATTTAAAATGTATTGGGAATTTAATATAATATGTAATTGTATTCTCAAAATGAGTTTACATACAACGACGGTTACATGAATTTCGGCTGTAGGGGTCTTCTGTTTCTCTCTCTCTCTCTCTCTCTCTCTCTCTCTCTCTCTCTCTCTCTCTCTCTCTCTCTCTCTCTCTCTCTCTCTCTCTCTCTCTCTCTCTACGTCCAAGGTTTACTGCGATTTGAATATGATGATCTATCTACCTATCTATCTATATATATGCTCAGGCCCAATCCCCATTTTGGGGGTAGCCGACTCAAAACAGAGCAAGAACAGGGAAAACACAAAAACAACATAAAACAACAAATAAACACAGATAAAAAGCACAAACTCACACACATCCAGGTCACCCAGGAGAAGACCCAGAGACCAGGGTCACCAAGGTCGCTCCAGCACTCCCCCGACCACCCGGAGAGGTTCCGATCTCGGCAGGCAGACATGCAGCGGAGCCAAAGCCACAAGCCCTCCCACCACACTTCCAGGCACACCCTTCATATTAGTCGTCTCCCCGGGCCAGGCGCCTGATGGACTATTATCTAGTCCAACTTGCGCCCGACCCCTTACTCCAAATGACCACGTGTTCACTCAACTATTCACAAGCATTCTCCATTCACTCCTGTCCACCACCACTTCCCCTGCCTGATCTATAGTCATTCCTCTATCATCCAAAGCCTTTCTTACACAGTCTCTCCATCTCAATGGGGGTCTTCCTGCCCTTCTATCTCCCCTTGTACCTGACTCACATATTCTCTTTGTAAGCCTTTCATCTCCCATTCGTTCAACATGACCATACCAGCTCAGCACCCTTCTGTCCACTCTGGCTGACAAATGTTCCTGCTGCCCCACTCTCTTACGTATCTCTTCATTCCTCAATCTGTCTCTACGAGTAACTCCACATACTCCTCAAGCAGCTCATCTCCATAACATCCAGCCCTCTTTTCTCCTTTTTCTTCAGAGCCCATGTCTCAGCCCCATACATCACTGTTGGCACAACAATTCCTTGATACAGTGCACTTTTTACTTTCACTCCGAGATTTCTCGTCTTCCACATACTTCCCATTACTCCGAAAACCTTCCTTCCTTCACACACTCTCTGTTTTACCTCCACTTCCATACCTCCACTCCTGCTTATCGTTCCTCCTAGATATTTAAAACACTCTACTTGTTCCAATATTTCCCCATCCAGCCTCACATCTAGATTCACCCTATGCTCTCCCCTATTACACACCATTACTTTACTTTTATTGACGTTCATATTGAATATGATGATACCATAATTAAATCCAATCTCATACAGTATTAGGGATAATATATTCACCATTATTGGCATACACATCTACATGCCCGCTACCATTTTTTTTTTTTTTTTTTTTTTAAGAGACAATGAACGGAGGAAGGAAAAACACAGATAAAACAAAAAGGTCCATGTGCCTAAAGGCATCCTCCATTCATAAAATGTTTGTAACAACTGGATTTAAACATTTGTTGATTGTAAGTTTGTGGAAAACAATTCGAGGGAAGTGAATTCCAAAGAGTAGTAGCTCTGGGGATAAATGAATTCTGATAAGCAGAAGTTCTGCATTGTGGAGGAGAAAGTGTAAATTCATGGGCGCTCTCAGCTGCCCTAGTTCTACGGGGAAAGATGTGGAGAGGCGGCACAATTGAAGCAAGTTCCTCGGAACAATTGCTGTGAAAATATCTGTAGAATAATGCAAGGGATGCAACGTTTCTTCGTATGGCTAATGTAGGAAGGTCCTGTGTGATTGCAGGGTTATTGATTAATCTAATAGCTTTATTTTGAATTTTGTCCAACTGCCTCAATGCAACCACTCCACTTCCACCCCACAGAGGTGAACAGTAATCCATCTGAGAGCGCACATGACTTTTATATATTACGGCCAACTGCTCGTCAGTGAAGAATTCTCGAACTCTGTACAGGAGTCCCAGTTTTTTAGAGGCATTCTTAGCAATGCTTCTAACATAATGTGTCCAGCTCAAGTTAGTAGTTAATGTTACACCGAGAATGTCAATACTAGGGGAAGTGGGAATATTTACATCATTAAAAAATATATGGGAGTCAGTGAGATTCTGTCGGTTAGAAAATTGAATGTACTTGGTTTTCTGTGCATTAAAGGAAACTAGATTCTCTTGTCCCCATTCATTAATTCTAGAAAGGTCCTGGTTCAGAGAAATTGCAGTGTTTATTTTTGAATTTATAAGATCGGGTTGGGTGAAAGAATTGGTAAATGTGAAGGAACTGTGGAGTGTTGAGTCATCTGCGTAGGAATGTATTGGATTATGAGTGGTAGATATGAGATCATTGATATGAATGAGGAACAGAGTTGGGGCCAAAACTGATCCCTGGGGAACACCAGCATTTATTGAGTGAAATTGAGAATAAAGGCCATCTACCATTACACATATTTTTCTGTTATGAAGATAAGAAGAAATTAGTGGAACTAATGATGCAAGGCCGTAGTGTGACATCTTCGACAGTAAGGAGTGATGCCAGACTCTATCAAATGCCTTTGATATATCCAGTGCTATTGTATGTGTTTCACCATGTTGGTCTGTAGCTTGGTTGATTTGATGCGTAAGAAGGCAAAGAATGTCTGCAGTTGATCAACATCGTCTAAAACCATATTGCCTATCACTGATTAATTTATTATTCTCCAGATGCTTAATTATGTGATTATTTAATATAATTTCAAAAACTTTGCCAAGAGTGGAAGTTATAGCTATTGGTCTGTAGTTTGATGGATCTGAAGAGGCACCTTTTTGAGGAACTGGATGGATGTTTACTTCTTTCCAGGGTACTGGGAAGCATGAGGTATGAGTACACAGACGGAAAAAATTTGCCAATACAGGAGCGAGCACCAAGGAGCAATTCTTAAGTACTATTGGAGGAATTTCATCTGGACCAGGAGCCTTATCTACTGAGAGATTCTGCAAAATAGTTTTGACATGTCTGGTGTGGATCTTAAGTGAGGGAATTTCAGGTGAATTAAAATTAAGTACAGGGACATCTTGATTTATGTCATCTAAGGTTGAGTTGGTGGAGAAAATATCTGCAAGAAGGTTAGCTTTACCTCGTGGGTCACTTACAAGATTGCCAGTCGGAGATTTTAATGGTGGAATGGATGAAGCAGTAGTGAAGTTGGATTTGAATGAGTTAAGAGTAGACCAAAATATTTTGTTATCATTTGGATTATTTAGAAGTTTATTTGCCTGCTTATGGAGAAAGTTTGATTTAGTTAGGTTTAATACAGTTTTGGCATGATTTCTGATGTTTCTAAAGTAATTAAAGGCTTCATGTGTTTTTGATCTTGTGTATGCATTGTAGGCTATTGCTTTTTGTTCAGTTACTCTAGCACAATTATGGTCAAACCATTTAGGTGAATTAGATCTTTTACTGTACTTTTGATGAGGAATAAAAGTTTCCATTCCAATTTTTACAAAATCTTGTATGTGGCTCAAGGTGGAGTGTGCATCATTAGAAAAGAAAGAGGTCCAGGGAATATCAATAAAGAAACCTTGAAGACCCTCCCAGTCTGCCCTATCGTAATGCCATTTAGTCACCAAAACAGGTTCAGAGTGGGAAGGTGTGGTAGGTGATAGACAGGTGGCCTGTATCAGACAGTGATCAGAAGATCCATCTAATCATAGGTTCTTAAATAATTGGCTGGAATAGTGTTGCGACTGTTACTGATTGTTTTGTTCATGTCTCGGACCATTCACCCAGGCTGCTAAGATCCATCCTGAGTTGTTCGACTCTCATTCGGTCTAAGGTTATTGTCATCCGTAGACTTGAAGACCACACTCAACAGACCAATATAATTATCATGTCATTGACATAATCTATCACAAACAGCAGTGGGCCAAGGCTAGATCTTTGTGGATCTCCAGAAGTGGAGTCCACTCTGAGAGAGAGAGAGAGAGAGAGAGAGAGAGAGAGAGAGAGAGAGAGAGAGAGAGAGAGAGAGAGAGAGAGAGAGAGAGAGAGAGAGAGAGAGAGAGAGAGAGCGCGCAACAGCCAAAATTTATGTAACTCACATTGCATGTATAGAGACTCATTTTGAAGAATACAATTACATATTACAGTATATTAAATTTCCAATACATTTTAAATGTTGTCCATTGTATTAGTTTGCAATGGTGGTTTAGCTATAATTTACAAGACATGAAAACATGCGTTGTTCATCACTAACTAGCAGCCACAGGAGGAAGGTGGGGGAGTTGGCGATAGTTTGGGGGTAGAAGGTGGGGTAGACTTGGACACGACTCCCCCTTCCACCTGTCCAGGGTGGAGTAGGGGAAGGAAGGACCCACCCCTGAGCAGCTTTTAGTACGTGTGTCTGCCGGGATGGTTAACCATTACAGTATCGGTGCCATCCATTTAACTTTATTCTGGGTACCGTACTATTAGATAATTTCCTTCAGTTTAATATAAGCCTCCAGCAATTAACAGGCTGCGAACTATCCCAACTAATCCTTTTAACTACCCCAGATCCTTCTTAAGGGGAGGTTTTTAGTGAATTTCCTAGACTTCCATCAAGCTTGAAATTACACCCCCTTGACCCCCTTTCAAAATAAATTTGTACATTTTTCGGCAGAAAAATGTCCCGGCCGAAGGCCGGTTCCTCTTAAATTACAGGCTCGCTATCGCTCGCCAGGAAAAAATCGACACCTAAATGACACGAAAGGTCTTAAAAGTGAAATAAATGGGGCGAAAGCTCTTAAAATCGCCAAACTAATGGGGCGAACGTCTTAAAATCTCAAAAGCAATGGGGCTAAACATGAGGGAGAAAGGGGTAAAGAAAAAAATCCCTCAAGTGGAAATCTCCCCTTAAACTGCACAATATAATGTAAATATAGCTAGAATATAATAATTATAAAGACATCGCCGGTACGGAAGGGGTTAACATAATTAGATCTGCCTAGTACATAATTATCACCGCCTGCTCTATAATAACAGACATCGGCCAACTTCCGCCATATTGGAGCCACTATAGTCTTTTCAATATAAGTAAGACTGAAACTCTAACCTTTGTAACTCAGGAAGGGCTGGAGCAAAGCGGCCAATAATACCCCACATGTATTTGCTAGTTAATTAATTCCATATGGTAGAAATAGCAGCTCAATTGACCACTTGCGAGTTTCAGGCTATAAGTAAGTTGGATTTTTTCTGTCGATATTTAGCAGATTTACGAGCTAAACTATGGTTGTACTGCATAATTATATAAATACATAAAACCAAATTAATCATACTTTCTATCCATCTGAAACCTACATTATAATTGCATTTCTGTTTGATGTCAATGTGTATGGCTCTAACTTCCTTATAGCGTGCAACTCGGAAGTGGTTAATTACTCATGTCGTTGTTGAGTTATGAGAGGTTGGGGTCAGGATTTCTGGCCAACCTTTAATAAACAAGGTATAGTGTCATTAGCCCCTCGCCACGCACCGTTACAGCCATACCCGTAAGAAGCAATCGGCAATATTGGCACAGGATACATAGTTTAGTTTTGGGATACAGCAGAATTTAAGGGCAGATTTTAACTCAAGGAATTATTGTTCGAACCTCCTTCTCCCTCATGTTTAGCCGCATTAGTGTTGAGGTTTAAGACGTTCGTCCCGTTAGTTTGGCAATATTAAGATATTTCGCCCAATTTATGTTAATTTTAAGACCTGTTGTGCCTGTAGTTTAGGAGGAACCGTACTTTAGCTGAGAAAATGTTCTACCGAAAAATGCACAAATTTATCTCGAAGGGGGTCTTAGGGATTGTTTTGAAGCTTGATGTAGGTTAAGGGAGCAAACTAAATATATACATGTATAATACTAAAAAAAGTGACAATACAATATCAGATAACCTCCCCTTAAATCGCGGTGTGTGAATGAATTTGCACATATCACGCCGGGCCAGACAGTCCTATTTGTTCCTCTATTGGCAAAGCGTCTCTCTCTGTTACCCAAAAATATTTATAGTATCACACGAGAGCATTAATTGGCAATTTCCGGCAATCAGTCTTTCCCCGGCCACAATTCGGCGATCTTATACATTGGTGACGGAAACTAAACTGAAGAGAGAGGGTCTTATCCGGCTGAAATGTTGAAGAAAGCTAAACTCATAAGCTGCCAGACCAGTGTTGATGATAAATGTTGTGGGGATAAGCGCTCGTGTGACACCTACTTTAATCTAGGGCTGGATCTGACTTGGTAATTTGCGAGGTGTGAGGTGGGAGAGGAATTTTGTTGGATTATTGGGTTTCGGTCACTGGGTAATGGTGGGGGCTTGTGTTATCATGGAGAGGAACTAACAGCCACACGTGTAGTATATAGAGTTTATACAGGTACATTCGTTTATTTACCTTTAATAATGTGATGATTATATGCACATACACATACACATACACACACACACACACACACACACACACACACACACAATAATTGTATTAGGTAAATACAATTAGGTAAATACACACACACACACACACACACCCACTAATTCATTTACATAGACCTAATTAGGCATAGACGAATAAACACATATACCCCCCCCCCCCCCGACACACACAGACACAGAAACACACACACACACACACACCCGAATAGACGAATAAACACACAGACATACCCCTCCACACACACACACCCGAATAGACGAATAAACACACCGACATACCCCTCCACACACACACAAACACATACACACACAAACAGGAAGTACGTTACCAGGGGAAAACATCCACTTGTGGGGACGTACTCGCTTCTTATGGACCCCCTTTTCCCTCATGTTAAGCATGTTAGTTTTGAGATTTTAACACGCTCGGCCCATTAGCTTGGCGATTTTAACTCCTTTAGCTCCGTTTTGTTGTCAATTTTAAGACCTATCGTGCCATTTAAGTGTCGATTTTTTCCTGGCGAGCGATAGCGAGCCTGTAATTATAAGAGGAATCGGCCTTCGGCCGGGAAATTTGTCTACAGAAAAATTTAAAAATGTATGTCTAGGGGGTGTTTTTTTTAAAGTTTGAGGGAGGTCGAGCGAGGAAACTAAAACAAAATATGAATAAATAAACAAATAGGCGAAACAAACGGACACTAGCCCCTTAAGGCACAAGCATGGGCCCCTTGTGATTCCTTGTCCTTATTAACAACGCTACGAGTGACTCAAACCTACGGTGGAAAAATGTGGATGACTCGACCCTCTGAGTCAGTATTGATAACACCGCCCCGACTTCAACACACTCCAGGACAACGTAAACGGATTTCAGGAGTGGACTTAGGGGGAGTCACCGGATTTTTTGTTTATCTTTCTCTCCTTTTTTCTCTTTCCCTGGCTGGTATCCATTCGGTCCCATTCAGCCAACAGTTTTAAGACGTTTATCCCCATCCATGTGTCGATTTCTTCCTGGCGAGCGATAGCGAGCCAGCATTGTATGGAGAAATCCGGAGAAATTTTTCTATCGAAAAATGTACAAATTTAGCTTGCTGCCAAAACAAAAATATATATATGCTGGCTCGCTACCGCTCGCCAGGAAAATATTGACACCTGGATAGGGGAAAACGTCTTAAAACAGTAGGCTGAATGGGGCCGAATGTATACACACCCAGAGAGAGAGGGAGAGAGAGAGAAAAAAAAGAAGCGAGGTGGGCTCCCTTAAGCCAACGACGTCACCATCAATAGTGATAACACGGTAGCGATGTACATCTGTGTAGATTCAGAGAAGATAAAACCACCTCTCAATACACTCGGATCAAACCACCTCTCATCACACTCGGATCAAACCACCTCTCATCACACTCGGATCAAACCACCTCTCATCCCACTCGGATCAAACCACCTCTCATCCCACTCGGATCAAACCACCTCTCATCCCACTCGGATCAAACTACCTCTCATCCCACTCGGATCAAACGTCCTACATGTTCAAACTATTAGGGGTTATCATAGACAATATTCTAATTGTGAAACCTCATATCAGTGAAGTAATCAAGGTCTCTGGATTCAAACTATATACCTTCTCCGTCGCCTCAAATCACTTGGCGCTCCCTCACCTGTCCTCACATAATAGTATACTGTCTATTCCGTCACCTGTTCCCCTCATAAGCACCCCCCCCCCCCCCCGCCCCCTACACACACACAGAGACCACATAACACAATAACACAGTTCTCCCTAGCCGAGCGAGAACCCAAAGGTACCAAAACAGTCCCATCCCTTACATCGTCAACCTGATGAATAATAAGTCATGTAGCCAACAATTACAACCCAAGCACAACACAATTCGTACCCAGCAAACATTTGAGTAAATGGTGTTCTCCCTGCTTCCCGCCTTAAAGGGAGATGAGCCGTTTTTCTGGTCCCCCTTCATACTCATGTTTAGTCCCATTAGTTTTCAGATTTTAAGACTTTTCACCCGATTTCTTTGTCAATATTATGACTGTTCGTGTCATTTAGGTGTCGATTTTTCCTGGCGAACGATAGCAAGCCTGTTATTTAAGAGAAATCGGCCTTCAGCCTGTGATTTTTAACCTTGATGGAGGTCTAGGAAGGAAACTAATAAAACAATAAATACATAAGCAAATAAATACGACCATCTCCCCTTAACTCATAAGTTTCAACATTAATAACATTATATCAAGCCCAGTTCACATTATCACAAACCATCTCTGTAATAAACTGGTGCGTAAAACAAGTACTTCAACATAAAACTTTTCAGCTTAATCTTTCCCTCGTTCCCCGGTCTAATCTCACATCAAATATATACAGTAAGTATACACACACTGGTGCCTCCTAAACATTAAAATATATACAGTATACACACACTGGTGCCTCCTAAACATCAAATATATACAGTATACACACACTGGTGCCTCCTAAACATCAAATATATACAGTATACACACACTGGTGCCTCCTAAACATCAAATATAAACAGTATACACACACTGGTGCCTCCTAAACATCAAATATATACAGTATACACACACTGGTGCCTCCTAAACATCAAATATATACAGTATACACACACTGGTGCCTCCTAAACATCAAATATATACAGTATACACACACTGGTGCCTCCTAAACATTAAATATATACAGTATACACACACTGGTGCCTCCTAAACATCAAATATATACAGTATACACACACTGGTGCCTCCTAAACATCAAATATATACAGTATACACACACTGGTGCCTCCTAAACATTAAATATATACAGTATACACACACTGGTGCCTCCTAAACATCAAATATATACAGTATACACACACTGGTGCCTCCTAAACATCAAATATATACAGTATACACACACTGGTGCCTCCTAAACATTAAATATATACAGTATACACACACTGGTGCCTCCTAAACATCAAATATATACAGTATACACACACTGGTGCCTCCTAAACATCAAATATATACAGTATACACACAGTGGTGCCTCCTAAACATCAAATATATACAGTATACACACACTGGTGCCTCCTAAACATCAAATATATACAGTATACACACACTGGTGCCTCCTAAACATCAAATATATACAGTATACACACACTGGTGCCTCCTAAACATCAAACATATACAGTATGTACACACTGGTGCCTCCTAAACATCAAATATATACAGTATACACACACTGGTGCCTCCTAAACATCAAATATATACAGTATACACACACTGGTGCCTCCTAAACATCAAATATATACAGTATACACACACTGGTGCCTCCTAAACATCAAACATATACAGTATACACACACTGGTGCCCCTAAACATCAAATATATACAGTATACACACACTGGTGCCTCCTAAACATCAAATATATACAGTATACACACACTGGTGCCTCCTAAACATCAAATATATACAGTATACACACACTGGTGCCTCCTAAACATCAAATATATACAGTATACACACACTGGTGCCTCCTAAACATCAAATATATACAGTATACACACACTGGTGCCTCCTAAACATCAAATATATACAGTATACACACACTGGTGCCTCCTAAACATCAAATATAAACAGTATACACACACTGGTGCCTCCTAAACATCAAATATATACAGTATACACACACTGGTGCCTCCTAAACATCAAATATATACAGTATACACACACTGGTGCCTCCTAAACATTAAATATATACAGTATACACACACTGGTGCCTCCTAAACATCAAATATATACAGTATACACACACTGGTGCCTCCTAAACATCAAATATATACAGTATACACACACTGGTGCCTCCTAAACATTAAATATATACAGTATACACACACTGGTGCCTCCTAAACATCAAATATATACAGTATACACACACTGGTGCCTCCTAAACATCAAATATATACAGTATACACACACTGGTGCCTCCTAAACATCAAATATATACAGTATACACACACTGGTGCCTCCTAAACATCAAATATATACAGTATACACACACTGGTGCCTCCTAAACATCAAATATATACAGTATACACACACTGGTGCCTCCTAAACATCAAATATACAGTATACACACACTGGTGCCTCCTAAACATCAAATATATACAGTATACACACACTGGTGCCTCCTAAACATCAAATATATACAGTATACACACACTGGTGCCTCCTAAACATCAAATATACAGTATACACACACTGGTGCCTCCTAAACATCAAATATATACAGTATACACACACTGGTGCCTCCTAAACATCAAATATATACAGTATACACACACTGGTGCCTCCTAAAGATCAAATATATACAGTATACACACACTGGTGCCTCCTAAACATCAAATATATACAGTATACACACACTGGTGCCTCCTAAACATCAAATATATACAGTATACACACACTGGTGCCTCCTAAACATCAAATATATACTGTATACACACACTGGTGCCTCCTAAACATCATATATATACAGTATACACACACTGGTGCCTCCTAAACATCAAATATATACAGTATACACACACTGGTGCCTCCTAAACATCAAATATATACAGTATACACACACTGGTGCCTACTAAACATCAAATATATACAGTATACACACACTGGAGCCTCCTAAACATCAAATATATACAGTATACACACACTGGTGCCTCCTAAACATCAAATATATACAGTATACACACACTGGTGCCTCCTAATCATCAAATATATACAGTATACACACACTGGTGCCTCTTAAACATCAAATATATACAGTATACACACACTGGTGCCTCCTAAACATCAAATATATACAGTATACACACACTGGTGCCTCCTAAACATTAAATATATACAGTATACACACACTGGTGCCTCCTAAACATCAAATATATACAGTATACACACACTGGTGCCTCCTAAACATCAAATATACAGTATACACACACTGGTGCCTCCTAAACATCAAATATATACAGTATACACACACTGGTGCCTCCTAAACATCAAATATATACAGTATACACACACTGGTGCCTCCTAAACATCAAATATATACAGTATACACACACTGGTGCCTCCTAAACATCAAATATATACAGTATACACACACTGGTGCCTCCTAAACATCAAATATATACAGTATACACACACTGGTGCCTCCTAAACATTAAATATATACAGTATATACACACTGGTGCCTCCTAAACATCAAATATATACAGTATATATAAGGGGAGGTGTGGTGGAGTGGTCTTGCCACTGGCCTGGTAATCCAAAGGTCCCGGGTTCAAATCCCGATGTATCAATGGGAAGATATTATTGGGATGGAATTTGTGCTGTGCCTAGTATCAGTGCATTACCACAAGCCCACCGAAACGTCAATAAAATACCCTCATTGTTCCCTGATTAAATAGTACTGTATGAATATTCCCATATTCAAAATATGCTATAGGGGTGCAATGCCTGGTGAGTTATCTGCTCAACAGGTGGCGTTGTGTGTGTGTAAGTGTGAGAGTCCGAGTGTAGGGGTGAGACAGTGAAGCACGGGAACGAGATGGCTTCAGAGATGGGGTCGTTTCGGGCCATGAGTGAGCACCGTGCCTCATGTGAAGGCAAGATGGCAGGTGTTCGTTGTACTCTACGTGCTTCACATGTCTCACTCCCTAGACTGGAACAAGACCTCACGGGCTTCACTGTTCATTGTAAAGCGGTGAATGTTAAGGCTCTCAGCCTATGCCCGAGAGGAAGTAAGTTGGAATAAAAAAAAAAATAAAAATAAAAAAAAATAAAAAAAGTATACACAGTTACACACACTGGTGCCTCCTAAACATCAAATATATACAGTATACACACACTGGTGCCTCCTAAACATTAAATATATACAGTATACACACACTGGTGCCTCCTAAACATCAAATATATACAGTATACACACACTGGTGCCTCCTAAACATCAAATATATACAGTATACACACACTGGTGCCCCTAAACATCAAATATATACAGTATACACACACTGGTGCCTCCTAAACATTAAATATATACAGTATACACACACTGGTGCCTCCTAAACATCAAATATATACAGTATACACACACTGGTGCCTCCTAAACATCAAATATATACAGTATACACACACTGGTGCCTCCTAAACATCAAATATATACAGTATACACACACTGGTGCCTCCTAAACATCAAATATATACAGTATACACACACTGGTGCCCCTAAACATCAAATATATACAGTATACACACACTGGTGCCTCCTAAACATCAAATATATACAGTATACACACACTGGTGCCTCCTAAACATCAAATATATACAGTATACACACACTGGTGCCTCCTAAACATCAAATATACAGTATACACACACTGGTGCCTCCTAAACATCAAATATATACAGTATACACACACTGGTGCCTCCTAAACATCAAATATATACAGTATACACACACTGGTGCCTCCTAAACATCAAATATACAGTATACACACACTGGTGCCTCCTAAACATCAAATATATACAGTATACACACACTGGTGCCTCCTAAACATCAAATATATACAGTATACACACACTGGTGCCTCCTAAACATCAAATATATGCAGTATACACACACTGGTGCCTCCTAAACATCAAATATATACAGTATGCACACACTGGTGCCTCCTAAACATTAAATATATACAGTATACACACACTGGTGCCTCCTAAACATCAAATATATACAGTATACACAGTTACACACACTGGTGCCTCCTAAACATCAAATATATACAGTATACACACACTGGTGCCTCCTAAACATTAAATATATACAGTATACACACACTGGTGCCTCCTAAACATCAAATATATACAGTATACACACACTGGTGCCTCCTAAACATCAAATATATACAGTATACACACACTGGTGCCTCCTAAACATCAAATATATACAGTATACACACACTGGTGCCTCCTAAACATCAAATACATACAGTATACACACACTGGTGCCTCCTAAACATCAAATATACAGTATACACACACTGGTGCCCCTAAACATCAAATATATACAGTATACACACACTGGTGCCTCCTAAACATCAAATATATACAGTATACACACACTGGTGCCTCCTAAACATCAAATATACAGTATACACACACTGGTGCCTCCTAAACATCAAATATATACAGTATACACACACTGGTGCCTCCTAAACATCAAATATATACAGTATACACACACTGGTGCCTCCTAAACATCAAATATATACAGTATACACACACTGGTGCCTCCTAAACATCAAATATATACAGTATACACACACTGGTGCCTCCTAAACATCAAATATATACAGTATACACACACTGGTGCCTCCTAAACATCAAATATATACAGTATACACACACTGGTGCCTCCTAAACATCAAATATATACAGTATACACACACTGGTGCCTCAAATATATCAGTATACACACACTCAAACATCAAATATACAGTATACACACACTGGTGCCTCCTAAACATCAAATATACAGTATACACACACTGGTGCCTCCTAAACATCAAATATATACAGTATACACACACTGGTGCCTCCTAAACATCAAATATATACAGTATACACACACTGGTGCCTCCTAAACATCAAATATATACAGTATACACACACTGGTGCCTCCTAAACATCAAATATACAGTATACACACACTGGTGCCTCCTAAACATCAAATATATACAGTATACACACACTGGTGCCTCCTAAACATCAAATATATACAGTATACACACACTGGTGCCTCCTAAACATCAAATATATACAGTATACACACACTGGTGCCTCCTAAACATCAAATATATACAGTATACACACACTGGTGCCTCCTAAACATCAAATATATACAGTATACACACACTGGTGCCTCCTAAACATCAAATATATACAGTATACACACACTGGTGCCTCCTAAACATCAAATATATACAGTATACACACACTGGTGCCTCCTAAACATCAAATATATACAGTATACACACACTGGTGCCTCCTAAACATCAAATATATACAGTATACACACACTGGTGCCTCCTAAACATCAAATATATACAGTATACATACACTGGTGCCTCCTAAACATCAAATATATACAGTATACACATACTGGTGCCTCCTAAACATCAAATATATACAGTATACACACACTGGTGCCTCCTAAACATCAAATATATACAGTATACACACACTGGTGCCTCCTAAACATTAAAATAATAAATCAGACCCAATTAAGATAAAAACTGCCATATACTGTATATTGTACAGCAATCAACACTATGCTATGTTTTAATGCGATTGTAACTTATGTATCTATTCGGTATATATATGTGTTATGTATATACTTACGTACAAGTATATAAAAGCGGATATTTGTGTATATGTGAATATGTATATATATATATATATATATATATATATATATATATATATATATATATATATTCTATTTTAAACAGACGAGGTTAAAGGCAACAGCAGTTTCAGCATTCAGTATTTTATTGTTACAGCTTTCAATAGTTCTAACAATTTTCCTCTGGGGTTCAGAGATGAGGTACAACAGGTTAGCAAAATTCATGGTGGATCCAACGTTTCACAAGTAAACATCTTGCATCTTCAGGGAATGGGCAGAATAAGGACAAAGCAACATATTTATACAAAATTCGAGGATCAAGAATAGGTAGGTGGGCGGAGCTACTGGGTGTGGGGTGGCTGTTCATTGGTGGAAGGCAGTCTATTTGCGAGACGGGCACTAAATCTTATCGGTGGTTGGTTGTTGGCTGTGGGTGGCTGTGATTGGTTGGTGTTGTCAGTTGTGTGCTGAGCGCGGAAAGGTAAGGGAGGGGGGCACAGGGCGAGAGGAACGAGGGCAGTATGCCTGTAGCGCTTGCCTGAAGGAAGAATTTGAAGGTCTTGTGTTTGGTTGTTGATGCTGGGGTTGAGCGTTTGGATATATAGAGCTTCTAAAATAGCTAGTCTTCTGGGTTCTGATTCTTTGTCGAGTATGGTAGTTTGTTTGTCTAGGTCGGCGCGAGTTAGGGCAAGATGGTGGGGGGCTTGATAGTGATCTTTTATAGCGCCAGATTGAAGGTGGAGGGTTAGTCGACGGGAAAGGCGAGTCTGTGTCATTCCAACATAGGATAGGGGTCCACAGTCCCCAGAGGTGCAAATATGCTGGTATATCACATGATCGTCTTTCGGTTGGTTGGTGGAAATGGGGCGGTTACGGAGGACAAGGTTGGAGGTCTTAGGAGATTTGTAGTAAATAATGAGTTTTATTTTATTGTCAGGGTTGGTGGGGAGGACGTTTTTGTGAATTATTTCTTTCATAATGGATTCGTCTGTTGTGTGGTCGGAAGATATGTAGTTTCTGTAGAAAAATGTAATGTCATTGGCCGGGTTGGTGCTAGGGGGGTCTTGTTTGTACCATTTTTCTAGGTGGTGGTTGATGGCATTGGTGACGTCAGTGTTAGAATTCCCATTGTTGACTAGGACCTGGGTGAGCCTTTCCAATTCATTGTGTGTGTCATTCCAGGTGGTGCAATGGGTGAGGGCTCTCCTGACATAGGCGGCGATGGTGGACTGATGGTATCGTTTAGGGTATTCACTTTCCCCATTAAGACATTGGCCATTATTAGTAGGTTTGGTGTACACTGTAGTTTTGAAGCCGTGGTCGTGGAGGGAGACAAGGAGGTCGTTGGATCCACCATGAATTTTGCTAACCTGTTGTACCTCATCTCTGAACCCCAGAGGAAAATTGTTAGAACTATTGAAAGCTGTAACAATAAAATACTGAATGCTGAAACTGCTGTTGCCTTTAACCTCGTCTGTTTAAAAGAGAATCTATTACCTGGCTATACTAACATATATATATATGTGTATGTATGTAGGCATAATGATACGTTGGTCTGTATGCACTGTGTGTGTGTGTGTGTGTGTGTGTGTGTGTGTGTGTGTGCGTGCGTGTGTGTGTGTGTGCGCCTGTGTGGGTGTGTGTGTGTGTGTACATGCAGTATATGTACATGTATTGGTACGCACAGTACATGCACATGTACTGTGCATATATACAGCACTGTTGCATGTATACTGTATATATTGAATAATGAAGCCTACATTAATGCAGATAAATATAAGTCAGGGCAACTGTACGTATTTCTCACATGTATATTTTTAGCCTCTGGCTGCAATTCTAAATAAACCATTTATTATTACATGCACACACACACACATATATATATCTATCTTTAATACTGTACCACACACACAAACACACACACATAATACATATAAATAGTGTCACTAAAATATCTCATGACCCTTCCCATTACCATTTGAAAAGGCAGACAAAACACTGAGCAATAGCGCATATACCGTATATACCGGTATATATATATATATATATATATATATATATATTTATAGCTGTATACTGTAGAGTATATACCATGGACGACACAATCTGTGTCCAGCCAGGCAAGCTAAGGTATTCTCTTTGAAGGACCAGGGAATGTGAAATCGGATATCAAAGGTCTTAGTGAAGCTGGGAGGACAGCTTATAAATTCACTATAGGGTCAGGGTCTCCATTAATTAACCCTTTACAAAAATACGACGCCTTTTTTACGTAATTCAAGCCATCATCAGACGAGTTTTACTCTGCTCTAATATAGATAGGAAACACATATGACGTGATATCATAATAAGAATAATGGATGAGGAGTTTATACCAGCACACATGCACACATTCATATTTTTACTCACAAACACGCATTCATTCACATTTTCAGTCAATAACACAAACACATTTTCACACCCAACCAATATAATTCATATGACTATCCAAATTACATTTGAAACTTGCCACCGTTTCTGGGCTAATAAAATAATGTACTAAGCAATCCATTCCACATAGGCTATCCACAACCCTATATCCAAACCAATGTCTACTAATGTCTTTTTTTAAAGCAAAATCTAGCTAGTTTAAAACTATTTGTACAGGTTATTTCACAATCATTCAGTTTTGATCCTCTACTATTGTCCCCTTTGCTGAAGCAGTCATGCAGAATGATATCTCACGCTTTAAACCACTTGGCAACGGCGTGGTAAAAGCTTACCAACCTAGTTTTAATCGTGCGAAAAGTGTATTAAAAGACCAAACTATATATCCTGTACTTGTAATTCCGAATGTTTAGTATGGGTGTAGAGATTCATATTATCAACTACCCATCAATTAACTTACAAATATACATAATTAATGAAACCAATGAAACTAATGAATACATTGGTACTCTAAGGATTCGAACCTTGGATACTCACACCAAAATTCAGTGCACTAACCACTACGCTATCAAGACAGATATTTGAGTGTAAAGAGAAGAACACATCACCAGTGGCACCAAATTGGTGGAGGTTAGTCAATCTCTGTTATTATACGGTCTCTACCCCTTACAAGGTCCCCAGTTTATCTCGGTCTAAAGCCAGGGTCGAGCGCATTTTACGGAAAATTTAAAAAGAAAGTTTTTCTCGTAATACTTTGAGGTTCTTTCGCATTGGAATCGTCAGCTGGACTAAAATTAGACTATGCTAGGTGGCTAAATTCTGATAAAACTTAATTTTGAAGATCCCAGATCACAATTGCCCGTTAAATTTGACAGCAAAAGAGGTCAAGTAACATCGCCTTCACCCCCTGATAACTTGTAACGCACCCTGTCTAGCCATTCCTAAATTAACACACTCTGTAAAATCATAACTGCCTCACCCTTAGCATATTTAACCCCTTCTGTGCCGGCGACGTCTTATTATCTTTATTCTGGATACTATTAGATGATTATATTCAGCACTGTAACGCCTCTAGCAATGAACAGGCTTCGTACAGTCGTACTATCTCCTTCTTAAACTGCACCATATCGTCTACATAAAACTAGAATAAAATGTAAGAAAACGTCGCTGGTACAAAAGAGGTTAAGTAACTATAAGTTAGACTGCCTAACCCTGCCTACCCATCTGTTCAACCAAGGAGGGGTGCCAGTGTCTTTGATCCAACCTACTTTCTCTAGCTTGCCTGTTCCATTCCCTTCCTACCCTTGTCTGTTTACCCTTATCCCCTCATCCCCCTGCCTGTTTACACCTATCCCCTACCTTCCCTAGCTTGCCTTCCCCAGCATGCCTGTTCCATTCCCTTCCTCCCCTTACCTATTTAACCCTATGTCCATCCCCTTCACCCCTCCTCCCCTACCTGTCTACCCCTATCTTCTCCCCATCCACCCTTCCCCCACCCGTCTACCCCTATCCCCTCCTCCCCCAGCCTGCCTACCAATTTCCCCTACCCCTGCATGTCTACCCCTATCCCCCGCCCCTCCTCCCCTGCCTGTTTACCCCTATCCCCTCCACCCCTCCTCTCCTTGCCTGTTTACCCCTATCCCCTCCCCCTCCTCCTCTGCCTGTCTACCCCTACCCCCTCCTCCCTGCCTGTTTAACCCTATCCCCTCCCCCTCCACCCCTCCTCTCCTTGCCTTTTTACCCCTATCTCCTCCCCCTGGCTGTCTACCCCTACCCACCCCTCCCTCTGCCTGTGTACCCCTATTCCTCCCCCTCACGCCCGTGTCTGTCTACCCCTATCCCCAGCCTGTCTACCGCCCCCTCCTCCCCCTGTCTGTCTACCCCTATCCCTCCCCCTCCTCCCCCTGCCGGTCTACCACTATCCTCTATACCCATCCTCCTGCCCACTCCTAGCCCAGCCTGTCTACCCCTATTCCTATCCCATCCCCCTGCCTGTCTGTCCCCTACCCCCCCCCCCCCCCCCCCGCCGGACGTGTGGTATTTACCGATGTTTAGGGGTGGGTGGCACCGGTGTTCTCGTTACCGGTGGCGCCGTGCCGGGAATAGTGATCACCCCCCCCCCCCTCCCTGATCAGCGGGTGTGGGTGGGGAGGGGGGTGCAGGGAGGAGAGGGTGGTATTAAAGGGATAGTGGTAATTTTTTTTGGTCTATTTATATATTATAGACCAATATTATAGTAACTTCGCTAGACCTCCATCAAGCTTACAAATAAACACCCCCTACACCACCCTTAGATAAGTTTGTATATTTTTCTGTAGATAAATGTCCTTGCCAAAGGCCGATTCCTTCTAGAATTACAGGCTCGCTTTCGCTCGCCAGGAAAAAAATCGACACCTAAATGGCAGGAAAGGTATTTACTGTATATTGACAAAGAAATGGGCGAAAGTTCTTAAAATCGCCAAACTAATGGAGCGAACGTCTTAAAATCTAAAAGGTAATGGGACTAAACATGAGGGAGAAAAAGCAGCTACCTCCCTTTTAAAGGATGGTAGCGGAGGGAGTTTATGAGAGGTGATGGAGGGTGGCCTTGATGGTGGCTAACCCCTTCAGTACCCTTGCCGTCCTTTTAACTTTATTCTGACTACTATTAGACGATTTTATTCAGTCTAAAAGGGGACTCCAGCAATGACCGGGCTTCGAATACTCCAGCAATGACCGGGCTTCGAATACTCCAGCAATGACCGGGCTTCGAATACTCCAGCAATGACGGGGCTTCGAATACTCGCACTTATCCCTTTTTGACAACCGCAGATCCTTGTTAAATTGTACAAAATCGTCTAAATATACCAAGAATATAATGAGAAAGGCGTCGCCGGTACAGAAGGGGTTAAGAGACTGGGAGGGGATGGGATGGATGGGTTGACAGGGGCATTGGGGGAGGGATAGGGTGGTGGAGAGCAAATAGAATGGCGAAGAGAGGGAAGGGTGCAATAATGAGAAGGCCAGAATACCGTATAGTGAAGGCGAGGTGGATAGATGGAGAGGTAAATAGTGTTCGACAGGGAGGGGAGGGAGAGGGGGAGGAGGAGGGAGAGGGGCCGGAGGAGGAGGGAGAGGGGCCGGGGGAGCGGGGAGAGGGGCCGGAGGAGGAGGTGGGGGGATGGAGGAGGAGGTGGGGGGTGGAGGAGGAGGGGGGGGGGGGAGGAGGAGGAGGGGGGGGGAGGAGGAGGGGGGGGGGGAGGAGGAGGAGGAGGGAGTGATGATGGGGGAGGAGGAGGAGGCGGCGGTAGAAGAGGGGGGGGGAGGAGAGGAGGAGGGGGATAAAGGAAGAGGGAGTGATGATAGGGGGCGGAAAGCAACAATGAGAGGAAGGTGCTCTCTAAAAAATAATGAGAACAAAAACTGTCAATAATAATCTTTCCTTAAATTGTATATTAATAGTTATAATCCCATTTAATATAAACAAATGTAAATCACTATCAAACAAAAGATTATTGGTTCATAAGTTGAATTAATGCAATTGATGAGAGCCCAAACATGTGAACAGTAAATAATAAATCTTAACTATGTACCAAGGGAGATCTTTTTGGACCTTCCCTGTTTCGGTCCATTAGTTTGGAAATTTTAAGACTGTTCACTCCATAAGTTTGGTGATAAGAAGACGCTTGACCCCATTAGTTTGGTGATAATAAGCCGCTTCACCTTATTCAGGATTTGAATTCATATTCTGGGTGAGCGATATCGAGCTTGAAACTAAAAAAGTAATTGGCCATCGGCCGGGACATTAGTCTCCCCCCCCCCCCCCCCGGGCAAAAACAAATGTACACATTTTCCTTGGAGGGGGTGTGGCTTGAATGAAGTCTGGGAAGACATTTTTGTTAGCGTAGGGGACAAACAAATACATTGCTCGAAAATTGAAAACCCAAGCAAAATTATCAATAACAATTAAACAAAAGAGCATAATAACCAACAAGAAGTCGGACCAGATGATGTTAAGTCACTGAATAATACCTAAGAACCCCATGATATTATATACCTTTTTCCTCTTTTTATGTCCTTGATTTTTTACAATGTACGGTATCGAGAGGGAGAGGGGAGAGGTGAAGAGGGAGAGGGGAGATGATATGGAAGAGAGAGGGAGGATGAAGGGAGAGGGGAGAGAGACGGGTGATGAAGGGAGAGTTGAAGAGAGAGTGGTGATGAGGGGAGTAGTGAAGAGGGAGAGGGGAGAGGTGAAGCGGGAGAGGGGAGATGATATGGGAGAGAGTGGGGTGATGAAGGGTGAGGCGAAGAGGTGAGAGGGTGATGGAGGGAGAGAGTGAGGAGAGGTTGAGTGAAGAGAGGTAGGTGGGTGATGCGGAGTGTCGAGAGGGAGAGGGTGGATGATATGAAAGCGAGAGAGGTGATGGAAGGAGAGGGAAGAGGTGAGGAGGGAGAGGGGAACGTTAAAAGGATATGAGGGACGAAGAGAGACAGGGGGATGGGGGTGACAGGTGGGGAGTAATGGAACAGTTGTTAACCCCTCGAGGATTATGATGCGTTTTTGTAGTTTAATTTAACTGTCACTAAGCTATTTCTGTACAGCCTAAGCAGGATAAGTGGGAGTCAGAGGTATAATTAAGTTGGCTTTGACCCCTTAGATTCCTAGATATCCATCCTAAACAGCATGCAATCATCTAATGCTAGCCAGATTAAGATGAAAGAGTGTTGCGTTCTGATATTCTGAATGGGCTAAGGAAGGTAAATGAAAGAAGGGGAGTAACACGTGGATAAGAGAGAGATAAATATAATGTGAGGGGGGAGTGGGTATAGAGAAGGGGCTGAGGAAGGTGAGGGTGTAAGTGTGAGGGTGGTGGTAAGGGAGGGAAAAAGAGAGAGGCGGGTGAGGGAGACAGGGTTATGAGGAGGAGAGGGGGGAGGGGAGAGAAGGGGGCGAATGGGATAATCGTGGGTGATGGGTAGTGATCACAGGGAGAGGAGGTGGATGAAGGGGAGAAGGGGGCAAATGAGTGATGGGGAGTGATGAATGGGAGAGTGAGGAGAGAAGGAGGTCCATGGGTGATGAGGGGGGGGGGGTTGGGTGAGGGGGAGAAAGTGGCGAATGGATGATAGGTGGGTGAGTAGGAGGGATGATGGGAGAATGAAGGTAAAGAGGAGAGGGAATGGGTTAGGTAGAGATGAGGGATAAGAGATAATGGATGAATAAAAATAAGAAATGTGGATGAAGGAAAAAATAATAGGTTGGATTCAATGGTTGTGGTGGTACAAAAGAAGCCAAAAAAAGGTATTTTGGATTGCTTAGTAAATGGGGGCAGGAATCTTGAAACAAAGCTGAATAACATTCGTATTGGTCACTAATGGAGTTACTGATCGAAACGTGGAGCTGCATGTTTCCTGGTGTGCATACACTACATACATAAGGGTCTGATAGATTCAAATAATATATGCAGATTGTAAAAACATTGCACAGACGTTTATGAACTGTTTATTCATCATATTATAGTTAACCTAGACAGATTATCTAACTGGGCTCAACTCTGGCAAAACAGTTCCAATACTCAAACATGTACTATTGTGGACATCATTCCTGCTACACCTGCCTCACAGAGGATCGCGAATTGTGTTGGTAACATTGCCGCTCCCCCCCCACCCACCATTCCATCCCCACTACACCACCCTCTCTCAGCCAAGCGCCTCCTTCCCCCTCTACAACTTTCTTTCTTGTTTCATGTCTATAAGCCCCTCCCCCTGGTTTAGTTTCCAGCAATAACCTCTCTCTCCCTACTGTCTCAAATTATTCCCTTTCATCGAATCATTGCATTTTTATGCACGTTTTCCAAAGTTTCTTCCTATCATGATATATCATGTCGTTAAATTATCATTACGTTACATAGTTCACGCTCGTATTAGCCATTGTATAAAAAACTAGCACAATATATAGATTTATCATCCATTCGAAGGTGGAAGTTTATTAAACATATGTGTATATAGTCGGATACAATTGTTATTTGAATTTACTTTTGTATTCTCATATCTCAATTCAGTTATATTTATATAAGCCCATATATATCACTATCTTGAGTAAGGATGGATTTCATAGTTGAAATATCTTTGAAAAGTTGACAGAATGAATATATACACCATATGAGGAGGAGCACTTTATTGAGAACGTTTCGCAGATACCTGAAGAAGCTATCTGCGAAACGCTGTCAATAAAGTGCTCCTCCTCATATGGTGTTTATCATTCATGTCTATATATTAATAAAAGAGATCACTGACACACACGTATAATAGGTTCCTTGATTCACTTAATTGAATATCAAAAGTTATAAAATTTGGTTGCGTGTGCATTTGCCTGTCAACCCACCTCCCCCTTAACTACAGTACACGCATACTTATCCAATCATGTTTAGTAACTAGTGGACTTAAACACACGGCCACAGACATTTAATGTGATTCACATTACACATTCTTGCATGTTATTGAATTACTTGAGAATATGTGGCGTCTTTCAACTGCCTCAGCGAGAGCTGCTCCCTCCGAGATTAACCCCTTCCATACCGGGGTTGTGCTAAATTATATATTAGTTATATTTGGGCAGTTTTGTGCAGCTAAGAAAGTATTTGTGGTATTTAGAAAAGTTTATTTAACTAGTATGAAACCCTTTTAATTGTAACACTTACTTCATTAACTGAATACAAATGTATACTTATAGCGATATTCCATTTACTCGAACCATATGCATGTGGCCCCTAACCGGTGCATGTGTCGACGCTCATGATTCACCGTCTTATTAATACCCTAACTCACAGACCAGAAAGAGTCTCAGAGCTGATAAATTCTTCATAATTATATATATTCTTCCTTATTTATTCATTATATTCGATGTTTTATTAAATTTAATTATTAATTAATATTCTACAGTGCTATCCGAATCTTAAGAGTCATAGAATATCACATAAAACACATTAGTAACGTATACACTACAAAGTAAACCCAAGCCAGAGGTGAACACTGACTGACTCGGTGAAGACTGACTGACTCGGCCCACGCGACTTAACCAATCACAGACGTTACTTTACTTATTACATATTTCAAATAGACAGTGACGAGATTTCATCCCTTGGTTGTGTTTACTTTATTATCTCTACCTTTTTATGTGTTCCATGTAATACTTTATAGCACATGAGGTTCGGATATCGATGTAGATTTAATTATAATATTATCATTTGCATTACTTAAACTTATCTTTATTGTTCCATATAATTAAATAGTTAAACTAGATTTTTGTTATGTGAATGAAGAAGACAAAAGGCAGAACTACCTGTGACGAATGCCTCCCCCAGAGTTGAAAGAGAGACAGGGCCAAAATCAAGGAATGTTAGAGCCAAAATGCCTGGACACACAAAGTTTGAAGCAATTCAAAGTCATAGGATGAGTGGAAGATGGATTCAGGGAGAGAGTTTCAGAGTTTAGCTGTTGAATTAAAGAAAGTTGGGGAATATCGTTTCACTCTTGGGTTGGAGAGTTGCACAGAGTAGGGGTGGGATTGTGTTGCAAGATGGGTGCAACATTCTCTACGTAAAGGAGGTGGTATATATTGAGAGAGCTCTGAGGAACACTGATTATTGTAATAGTGCTAGAATAGGGAGAGATGCAACATTGCGGCGAAGAGAGAGAGATTGCAGAGATTCGGTGAGTGGACGTGAGTTAATGAGGCGAAATGCTTTCTTTTCTACTTTGTCAAGAAAGGCTGTGTGAGAGAATCCTTCCCAGATATGTGAACAATACTCAATACTTGGACGCACTGTGCCTCTGTACAGAGCAAGAAGCTATGCAGGGCTAAAGAACCCCCGGAGGCGGTTGAGCACACCCAGCTTCTGGGAGGCTGTTTTAGCAAAGGTGATAATATGGTCGTTCCAAGTGAGATCAGAAGAAAAGGAGATACCGAGAATACTGAGAGAAGATGAGGGGTTGATTTGTGTATTGTTGAAGTATAAGGGAAAGTCCTAGTTTTAGTAATTCTAATGATAATGATATAAGTGATATCCGAACCTTAAGAGCTATAAAATATCAAACGAAACACATAAATAACGTGGATATACTGTAAACACAAGCAAGGAAAGAAATGCCGGCACTGCAATATTTAAATGTGTAAATGTGTGGTCGAGGTAATAAGTGTTGAATACGGAGCTAAAATGGTTTGAATGAGAGAATTACCTTGTCCGAAAGGAAGAAGATATTCTTTGGCATTCCTTGCAACATGTTCAACTACTTGAAATTCATGACGCATTTTGACAGTTTATTGTGGCTCCCTTCAGACGATTTTATACAGTGTAAGAAGGACCTGTATGAAATAAAGGGGCAAAGAATACCCCAATTAACCTTCTGACTTCCATATACTCTTCCTATGCAGAATAAAATTGCCTAATAATAGCCAGAAAAATGCATCAACTATCCTGATGGGATCAAGTCAAGTATGAGGATCAAGTCAAGTAACGCACCAAACTAAATCCCATTGAGTCTGTGTTGGGCAACATGGTCAACAGCTGGGGAACCGAGATGGAGCGGACCCGGCAGCAGCTTCTGCAGCACACTGCACGGGTTTGGGATGGGCTCCGATTAAAGCCATACCTCATGTACGGCCTGGTCTCTTCCATGCCCAGCCGACTACAGGAGTTAATCGATCGTGAAGGCTGCTGGACTCTCTACTAGGACGATTTTGTTATATAGACTTTATGTTAAAAAAATGCATGCAAGTCAATTATTATGTTAATTATTCCTATGAAAACTATAATTATTTAACTATGATAACATTATAGAAATAATATATATATATATATATATATATATATATATATATATATATATATATATATATATATATATATATATATATATATATATATTAACCACGAGTGAAGTAGTTTAAGTTATGCAGGAGGGAGGTCTTGTGATTGCCACAGGCCCTTCGTAAGCATAATACAATAACCTAATAGTTGCCAGACTATAACGAGAAAGACGTCACCGGTATTGAAAGGGTTAACTATAGATGGCCTTGTTTTACCAATTACTCAAAGAACTACTTAATTAAGGGGGGATGAGCGTATTTATTTGCTCATTTATGGATCTTTTTATTATGTTTTTAGTTTCCTCCCTATACCTCAAGCTTAATACCCTCCCTCCCCCCCCCCCCTTCACACACACACACACACACACAAACGTCGCCTCCGACGGACCGGTTTGCCTCGGTCGGGGTAAAGTGTGACGGAGTAGGGGTTCAGTTTGACAGGGTGGCTGTCCATCGCCGCCGTAGTATCTATCGGCGCCGCCCTACTTCCTATAGGCGCTGCTTGTCAGGAGCATTGTCGCCAACCAGTTTGCACGCTACTCCGCATGACGCCGCCCCAGCGGCGTCATTTATCTTCCTTAGGTCTTGCATGGTTGCCGCTCGACCCCCTCCAGTTGCCGTTAGGCGGCATGCCCGTCCATACTGCCCGCCGTGGGCGTCCCGCCCCTCTATCACCCACGATACTCGGCAGTAGTCTTCCCCTTGTATCGCCACTCCTTAAGTCGTGGAGCGTCGGCAATTAAATCGGCATAGTGTGACACTTGCTTAAGCGAAGACTTATTATTTTCGTTGTTTAGAACAGGTTCGGACCTACATGGACACTCTTTGCATACAAACTATTCGAACGTGTGAACATTGGGTATTTATTTATCTAAATCCATTCATTTCACGTGCGAGAAAGAAAAGGGTATTTTATAATATGTAACCAACTCTAGCATTTATTATTTACAGCATGAATTGAGAAATGTTGGCTTGAGAATAATGTTCACCAAATTAATGGTGTAAACAGCTAGTAGTTACACAAAATATAATGATAATTAGAAACAAAATATATTTTCACAAATATATGCTACTGTTTATTAATAAGTTTATATCAATAGTGCTCGTAGTTTTATGACGTATTGCATGGGAAATCATAAACTATACCGGTACTCTCATTGTTGGCCAAGACGATAATATATAATCAAACCCGAAATATTTCCGCTGCGTGTTTAACCCCTTCTGTTCTGGAAACATATTTATAATGTTATTCCTACTATACTGTATATAAACGATGGTGTGCAGTTTAAGAAAGATCTGTGAATGTATACAGGGTGAAGTGAGATTGTTCGAAGCCTGTTTCCTGCTGGAGGCCCTCTTTATCTTAATATAATCGCCTGCTAGTAGCCAGAATAACGTTAATAGGACGGCACCGGTACTGAAAGGGTTAACAATACCTTTAACCATTACACTGTAAATCTAATATCTTCGGACAGCTTAATTCTAGTATTATTACTACCGGTACTATAAAAAATAATTAATTTTGTTGTATTGTCTTATTGTCTATTTGACTCAATATCAATAACGTTGATACACCCATATACTAACTAGACATTAATTATTTAATGTCATAAAGGGATGACAATCATGTTCTTTACATTAGGTGAATTTCCATATTTTAATATTTTACAAGATTCCTTAACCATTACATCTACAATATAACCTATTTCATGATCCACGAGGTTGTTGGTTTATTGAATATTTTACTTGTTTGGTGTTTATGTAAATGGTGTGGGTATGAATATATTCATCCTATTAACGCTACGATTATGAGATGTTAACTCATTAAATACCGGTGATATCCTTTTCAAAATATTCTGGCAAATATTAGTCGATTTTATTTAGATAAAGAAGGGAAGAAATGCTACAGCCTATTGCAAATATAACCTTACCTGCCACAGACCCTTTCTAATCTACATACAATATTTTGAATATAGCTATAATGAAATATAATATATGTCCCCGGTACCAAAAGGGTTAGTAAAAAAGTCTCCATTCATGGCCTAGCTAACGTTCACCAAGGTCCTCTGTTCTATGATATAGAAATGTACCTACTATACGCAACGACATCCCTTAATGTACCTACTATACGCAACGACATCCCTTAATGTACCTACTATACGCAACGACATCCCTTAATGTACCTACTATACGCAACGACATCCCTTAATGTACCTACTATACGCAACGACATCCCTTAATGTACCTACTATACGCAACGACATCCCTTAATGTACCTACTATACGCAACGACATCCCTTAAGCTACTTCACCAAGGTCCTCTGTTCTATGATATAGAAATGTACCTACTATACGCAACGACATCCCTTAATGTACCTACTATACGCAACGACATCCCTTAATGTACCTACTATACGCAACGACATCCCTTAATGTACCTACTATACGCAACGACATCCCTTAATGTACCTACTATACGCAACGACATCCCTTAATGTACCTACTATACGCAACGACATCCCTTAATGTACCTACTATACGCAACGACATCCCTTAATGTACCTACTATACGCAACGACATCCCTTAAGCTACTTCACCAAGGTCCTCTGTTCTATGATATAGAAATGTACCTACTATACGCAACGACATCCCTTAAGCTACTTCACCAAGGTCCTCTGTTCTACGATATAGAAATGTACCTACTATACGCAACGACATCCCTTAATGTACCTACTATACGCAACGACATCCCTTAAGCTACTTCACCAAGGTCCTCTGTTCTATGATATAGAAATGTACCTACTATACGCAACGACATCCCTTAAGCTACTTCACCAAGGTCCTCTGTTCTATGATATAGAAATGTACCTACTATACGCAACGACATCCCTTAATGTACCTACTATACGCAACGACATCCCTTAAGCTACTTCACATGCGGTTATAGATATAGACATATTGATATTATGCATTATTTGTATCATAGTTAACAAATTATAGTCTCTTTTATCTTACGTATTATCACCGCCTTATGTTCGACTTATTAATTCGTGCATTCATAAAAATACAATGATTTGATGAGAGATGGAGAAATAGAGAGAAAGAAGGGAGATAATCGTCATTCCGTGGTTCTAGTGGTGGAAAGTGATCCAAGGGAAGGGGTTGCAATCGTGAAACAAGAAAAGAATTATAGAGAGGGAAGGAGGGGCTTAGCTGAGAGAGGGTGGATAAGCGGGGATGGAAGGGGGGAGGGGGGGGCACAATATTACCAACACAATTCGCGATTCTCTGCCAGGCATGTGTAGCAGGACTTATGTCCACAATAGTACATCTCTATTATAGCAACCTCATAATAATTAACGATAACATCGATGTTTGCCTTCATCTACATCCTTTTGTAAATCATAAAATCAAATGTTAGTTAGAATATTACGATAGGCCTAAATACATATTTGTACTAAAATGCTGAACCCTTTCAGTATACCATGAGGTGTTCATTAATTGTATTCAGGCTATTCCTAGATGATATTATTAACCTAAAAAGGGCCTGTGGGACTCAAAGGAATAATTAAGGTTGGTTACACCCCTTTGATTACCAGCAGTCCTTGTGTGTGTATGTAAATGTGTATATATTGTATAGGCGTTTATGTGTATGCGATAATATGCCAATATACAATTATTGTACTTGCTAGTACTTACTGTGTTAATAATATATCGGATAAAATATTTCATCAAACATGATGAATTTACAGGAATATATTATTTTTGTATAATAAATGCTAAGATTATCCTACATTTGAGTTTGATTAATTCAGGTGTCATTTAAGAGTGGCAACTCCTAAAAAGGTATAGCCAATGATGCACAGCGTTAATAAGTAATTTAAGTGTATCTTTTATTTATAGTGTTCTAGTGACTGAAAATGTTGAACCAAATTAAGCTATAAACTGTTGTTTAGTGCTAACAATAACAGTATGGAGAATATACCATTGTGCTCAAATGGTTAACATGAGTTGAAGGCAGACCATAATATAGGGAGTGTCAGTGGGAGACAAAGCCTGACAGACGGGCAGATATGATGTGTTTTTAATGTAATAAGAGAAACACACCTGAGGCAGTGGAAGGGGAGGCCGGATATGTGTGTGTGTGTGTGTGTGTGTGTGTGTGTGTGTGTGTGTGTGTGTGTGTGTGTGTGTGTGTGTGTGTGTGTGTGTGTGTGTGTGTGTGTAATAATATTAATTGTCGGTTTAGTGTTCACTTGCAGCCGTGAGGTTGAACATCTACAGAGTTTTTTGCTTAACCTAGGTACAGTACAATGCTTAATGTACCTTATTAACTACAAGGCCACATGCGACCTTTGGCGACCGTGAGGTGTGTGTGTGTGTTTATGTGTGTGTGTGTGTGTGTGTGTGTGTGTGTGTGTGTGTGTGTGTGTGTGTGTGTGTGTTTAGTTGAGATACACAAACACACATATATACGCATATAATACACACACAAACCACAGACACACATAATAAGAGCATGACATAAGGGGAGGAATTATGTGTTCTTAACGTATTAAGAACCTCCCCACCTCCCCAACACACACACACACACAATTAAAAGGAGTAACCTGCAGTAAACAATATAGGGAGTGTGACTGGCAGACAGGCCTGATAGACGGGTGAACATGTGCTTTTAATGCAATAAGAGAACCACACCTGGGGCAGTGGAAAGGGCAGTGGGGTGTAAGTGTGTGTTTGGGATTGAGACACATATATACAACAAACATACACACACAAACCTTCGCAAACACACAAGTATATATATATATATATATATATATATATATATATATATAATATATATATATATATATATATATATATATATATATATATATATATATATATATTTACATATATACTGTATACCACCTCCTTTACGTAGGGCACGTGGTACCCGTCTTGCAACTCAATCCCACCCCTACTCTGTGCAACTCTCCAACCCAAGAGTGAAACGTGACTCTCAAACTTTCTTTTACTCAACAGCTGAGCTCTGGAACTCTCTCCCAGAATCAATCTTTCCTTCTTCATATGACTTAAATTGCTTCAAACTCCGTGTGTCCAGGCATTTTGGCTCGACCGTCCCTTGATTTTGGTCCTGTCACTCTTTCAACTATGGGGGAGGCACTCGCTATAGGCAGTTCTGCCTTTTGCCTCCCTTAGTCACATAGAAAATAAATATATATAATATATATATACTGTATATACAGTATATATATATATATATATATATATATATATATATATATATATATATATATATGTTGGTAAAGCCAGGTAATAAATTTTCTTTAATACATACGAGGTTGAAAGAAATGGCAATTTCTGCGTTGGAAATTTTATTATTCAAAGTTTCCAGGTCTCTGATGAGTTTTCGCTGGGTGGCAGGAAGTAGATGAAGGAGATGAGCAAAATTCATGGTGGTACAGGGTTACATTAAAGTACATGATGATACAGGATATACGACGCGTTTCACTGGACAACCAGCATTATCAAGTAAGGAAGGAATGATATAAAAGGTAAACAGGAAGGGTATATATAGAGGGTGGAGGATCAGAGGAGGCGGAAAACAGGGGGCAAAAGTCTGCTATTGGTGGAAGGGAAAACTAGGAGAGAAAAAGGGGGTAACCGCTTCACGCATGCGCACTGGATGCGGGATGGTGGTCGATAGGTGGGGTCGAAGCTGATTGGCTGCGTGTCGAGGGGCGTGGCCTAAGATGTGTGGCGCCTGCAGAAGACGAAGCTGAAGGAGGTAGCGCGGGGGGCTGCGTCAAGGGCACCGGGGGGCGAGGAGGGGTGTTAGGTCCTGTAGGGTAGTGCCTTTTGGCAGAAGGAAGGATCTGAAGGTCCAGAGTTTGGTTGTTGATGTTGGGATGTAAGGCTTGGATATATAAAGCTTCGAGTATAGGTAATCTCCTTGGGTCACTTTCTTTATCGAGTATGGTGGTGTGTTTCTCTAACTCGTTGCGTGTGAGGTGAGGGTGGTTAGGGGTGAGATAGTGGTCTTTGATGGCTCCAGCCTGAAGGTGAAGAGTTAACCGACGTGAAAGACGAGTCTGCGTCATACCAATATAGGAATGAGGTCCACAGTCCTCATAATTACAGGTATGTTGGTAAATGACGTGATCGTCGGTCATCGGGCTCTTTATCTTGGTGGAGGCTGGTTTGTTGCGGAGAACGAGGTTGGAGGTCTTGGGGGATTTGTAATAAATTATTAATTTGATTTTGTTTTCCGGGTTGGTTGGGTGGACATGCTTGGAGATTATTTCTTTTAAGACGGCCTCGTCATTTTTGTGTTCAGAGGACATGTAATTGCGGTAGAAGATCTTAATTTCATTGGGGGGGTCAATGTTGGGAGGGCTTTGGGTGTACCATTTTTCAAGATGGTGGTTGATGGTGCTGGAGATGTCGGAGTTGGAGTATCCGTTATTTACTAAAACTTGGGATAGTCTTTCTAGTTCCTGGTGGGTGTCGGCCCAGGTAGAGCAGTGCGTGAGGGCTCTCCTAACATAGGCGGAGATATCTTCTATCCTCCATCTCCGCCTATGTTAGGAGAGCCCTCACGCACTGCTCTACCTGGGCCGACACCCACCAGGAACTAGAAAGACTATCCCAAGTTTTAGTAAATAACGGATACTCCAACTCCGACATCTCCAGCACCATCAACCACCATCTTGAAAAATGGTACACCCAAAGCCCTCCCAACATTGACCCCCCCAATGAAATTAAGATCTTCTACCGCAATTACATGTCCTCTGAACACAAAAATGACGAGGCCGTCTTAAAAGAAATAATCTCCAAGCATGTCCACCCAACCAACCCGGAAAACAAAATCAAATTAATAATTTATTACAAATCCCCCAAGACCTCCAACCTCGTTCTCCGCAACAAACCAGCCTCCACCAAGATAAAGAGCCCGATGACCGACGATCACGTCATTTACCAACATACCTGTAATAATGAGGACTGTGGACCTCATTCCTATATTGGTATGACGCAGACTCGTCTTTCACGTCGGTTAACTCTTCACCTTCAGGCTGGAGCCATCAAAGACCACTATCTCACCCCTAACCACCCTCACCTCACACGCAACGAGTTAGAGAAACACACCACCATACTCGATAAAGAAAGTGACCCAAGGAGATTACCTATACTCGAAGCTTTATATATCCAAGCCTTACATCCCAACATCAACAACCAAACTCTGGACCTTCAGATCCTTCCTTCTGCCAAAAGGCACTACCCTACAGGACCTAACACCCCTCCTCGCCCCCCGGTGCCCTTGACGCAGCCCCCCGCGCTACCTCCTTCAGCTTCGTCTTCTGCAGGCGCCACACATCTTAGGCCACGCCCCTCGACACGCAGCCAATCAGCTTCGACCCCACCTATCGACCACCATCCCGCATCCAGTGCGCATGCGTGAAGCGGTTACCCCCTTTTTCTCTCCTAGTTTTCCCTTCCACCAATAGCAGACTTTTGCCCCCTGTTTTCCGCCTCCTCTGATCCTCCACCCTCTATATATACCCTTCCTGTTTACCTTTTATATCATTCCTTCCTTACTTGATAATGCTGGTTGTCCAGTGAAACGCGTCGTATATCCTGTATCATCATGTACTTTAATGTAACCCTGTACCACCATGAATTTTGCTCATCCCCTTCATCTATTTCCTGCCACCCAGCGAAAACTCATCAGAGACCTGGAAACTTTGAATAATAAAATTTCCAACGCAGAAATTGCCATTTCTTTCAACCTCGTATGTATTAAAGAAAAAAAAAATATATATATATATATATATATATATATATATATATATATATATATATTATATAGCCTATGTATATACAGTATATATATAAGAACATAAGAACATAAGAAAATGGGAATCTGCAGAAAGCCGATTGGCCTAAGCAAGGCAGATCCCTGTCCCACACAACCACAATTACAAAGCCCAATTATAGGCTCAACACTCTAATACCCTGAGGATCATCTTACCAAATCGGTTAGAGATTAACGCAGGATTACGGGGGTCTGCAGAACGCTGATTGGCCCAACCCTGCTGATCCCCCTTCACACCCAACCCTTCTCGTCCATATGCTTATCCAATTTTATCTTAAAGCTCCCTATCGTTTTTAATCCCACTATAGCACTTGGTAGTCCATTCCACCCATCTACAACTCTGTTACCAAACCAATATTTGCCTATATCTTTTCTGAAACGAAATTTATCTAATTTGAAACCATTGGTACGAGTTCTTTCGCTATCACTGAGCTTTAGTACATTTGTCCATGTCCCCTTTGTTAATCCCACTAACCCACTTGAACACCTCTATCATATCCCCTCTAACTCTGCGTCTCTCTAACGAATGTAAGCCTAATTTCTTCAACCTTTCTTTATAAGGAAGATTTCTAATATTATGGATCATTTTTGTCATTCTACGTTGTACTCTCTCCAATGAATCTATGTCCATTCTGTAATAAGGACACCAAAATTGAACAGCATAATCCATATGGGGTCTCACTAATGACAAGTAAAGTTTTAAGATAACATCAGCAGTTCTGTTACTCACACTCCTTGAGATGAACCCGAGAATCCTGTTTGCCTTGTTTCGAACGCTTATACACTGTTGTCTAGGCTTCAAATCATTGCTAACAAACACACCTAGATCTTTCTCACAATTCGAGTTTTCTAATTCCACATTAGCTAGTTTATATTTAACATTTGTATGCATCTTCCCTATCTTTAATACCTTGCATTTGTTAATGTTAAACTTCATCTGCCAATTTACTGACCATTCGTGTAAGGTATCTAGATCCCTTTGGAGGCACTCTATATCTCTATCTGAATCAATTGTTCTCCCCATTTTGGTATCGTCTGCAAATTTACTTATCCTACTAGTTATACCTAAATCAAGGTCATTTATGTATATAACAAACAACAGAGGACCTAATACAGATCCCTGGGGGACACCACTTTTGACTGCTCCCCATTCTGACTTCGTACCATTTATGCTGACTCTCTGCTTCCTACCAATTAGCCATGACCTAATCCATCCCAACAACGCCCCACCTATTCCATGCGCCTCAACCTTTCTCATCAATCTCTCATGGGGACTCTGTCGAAAGCTTTACTGAAATCTAAATATATTATATCATATGACTTGTCATTATCTACTGCTTCATATACCTCTGAGAAAAAACTAAGCAAATTAGTAAGGCAAGAACGTCCCTGAGTGAATCCATGCTGAAAAGAATTTATTAAATTAAATGTATCTAAGTGGTTTCTAATTTTACTAGCAATAATTGACTCTAGTAGCTTTCCTATGATTGATGTAAGACTAATGGGACGGTAATTGGATGCTATTGATTTGTCACCTTTTTTGAAGATCGGAACTACGTTTGCAAGCTTCCAAGCTTCTGGAACTATACCTGTCTCCAATGACTTTTTAAATAAATTTTTTAATGGGTAACTTAACTCATCCCTACATTCTTTTAATACTCTAGCATATACCTCATCAGGACCAGGCGATTTATGAGGTTTCAGTCTGTCAATTTCCTTAAGCACATCATTTCTACTTATAGTAACCGTACTTAACCTATTTTCTATACTATCGCTATATACCTTACGGACTTCTGGAAACTGTGCCAAATTTTCATTAGTGAAAACGGAAAGAAATTGACTATTTAATGTACTGCACATTTCTAAATCATTTTCTGTCAGAAATATCAGACTATATATATATATATATATTTATTTGGCATATGTCACAAATACTGTCGGTGGTTCGAAGCTTGCTGAGAGTATAAAATATATATATATATATATATATATATATATATATATATATATATATATATATATATATATATATATATAGATTATTCTGTATGTGAATGAAGGAGACAAAAGACAAATCTGCCTGTAACAAGTATCTTTCAAAAAGTTAAAACAGTGACAGAGAGCAAAAATCAAAATACGTTGAAGTCAAACTTTCTGGACACACGGAACTTGAAGCAATTCAGATCATAGGATGAGGGAAAGATATATTGAAGGAGAGAGTTCCAAAGCTTGCTTATCGAGTAGAAGAAAGTCTGGGAAAAAAATCAATCTTGGGTTTGAGAGTTGGACAGAATAGAGGTGGGAGTGTGTTGAAAGGTGGGTGACCCCCACTCTCCGTAAGGGAGGGGTTATACACTGAGAGAGCTCTGAAAAACATTGATTATTGAAATAGCGGTATAAGAGTGAGAGAGATGCAACATTGCGGGTGTAAAGAGAGATTGTAGGGAGAGGAGGGGAGTTGATGAGACTAAATGGTTTTGACTCCACCCTTTTGAGAAGTGCAGTATGGGGGTGAACTTCCTCACACATGCAAACAATACTCGATACATGGGCGCACTGTGCCCCTATACAGAGCAATAAGCTGTGCAGGGGTGCAGAACCCACGGAGACAGTTCAGAATACCTAACTTCTGGGAAGCTGTTTTAACAAGAGTGGTAATATGAACTTTCCAAAGAAAACCAGAAGAAAAAAAACAAAAAAAAACAAGAATACTAAGAGATCAAGGGTTGAATTGTGTACTGTATTGTTGAAGTATAAGGATCAGGGTTGGCATGATTCAAATCAAACGATTTTAATCCAGTGAATATAATTATAATCAAAGATTTTTTTTTTTTTATTAAAATCAAAATTGATTTTTTTATTAAAATATCACATTTCAAGTAATTAGAAGACATTTTGCGCTAATCTTAATAGTCTACCAACATTTTTACCCTCTTAAACATTATATAGTAACCTACAGTATATCAACAATATTTTGCATATTTCTAGTACACTTTTGCTCTAGCTCAAGAATTTAAGAAATGAAAAAAATTGAATTCTTGCATAGAAAATTAATTATCTTTGCTCCTTAACCCTCCTCGCCCGGCTGAACTCCATAGCTCCATATCGAGTTTGCCACGTACTGCCCGGCTGGCCTACATAGCTCCATAGCATTATTTCATAGCTTATAACCATTCTTGAGAAAGTTTTGTTGTCTTAGCGGATGGTCCTTATAACCAACAAGAACAAAAACACATAGCCAGTCAGTAAGGTGACTCCTGCTTGTGTGCAGGCCTAAACAAAGCTTCTACTGATTTAGTGAGTCTCAAACGATGCATGAAAGCAGTCGACAGTGAAATAGGAATACTTACAATGGTGAAATCAATCTATAATCAATATTAATATAGAATACATAATCAATAATCAATTGTTGAACGAATGTAAATAGACCGTAGCCGTAGCTGCCAATACTGCATTGTCGCATTTGAAAATTTCTCAGTAGCATCACAAAACAGCCATCCTATTTCTCACCTCACACAATAACCGCTTAATGTACAGTTCTAGTCTTCACCCTTCGTAAGATAACGCCGAGTACTGCCTCTGGTATGTATATAACCTAGGTTAAGCTATTTATATGCAGAGATATGAGTATCTGTAAATGACGAAACTCTGTAATTTACACGGTTCTAGGCTCGCAGCGGCCAAAACTGACCTACACATTTTCACAATAAAAACTGAACCTCTTGGTCTAGTTTCTTCTAGTTTTCTTCTAGTTTTCACTCATCGCAAGATAACGAGTACTGCCTCTGGATATATAAATATATAACCTAGGTTAGGCCGTTTTTGGGCGTATTTATAAGCACGCCAAAATCCTGAGAATTCGACGATTCATCCAAATTCAGCATTGGCGGGAAGGTTTAAATGGCTGTTTGGCGAGGGTTAAATGACTTTGATTTAATAGTTTTTCTAACATAATATAATTAAAGAAATAACATTTAAGATGTAGGAATATATATACTTACAATATTATACAAGTTTTGTGCAATATGGAAGTTTGTATAAGAAAAATCGAAAACATCGATTTTAATCAAATAAATCCGATTATAATAAAAACAAATATATATTTTTATTTGTATTATATAAATCGATTTTTTTTCCAACCCTGATAAGGATAGGCTTGTGGAAGTTCTTGAAGGGTAGATACATGGAGAACTTGGGTCTTAGAAGTATTGCAAGTAACAAGATTGTCTCTGCCACAATCGGAATCAGTTCATAGATCAGAAGATACGTGTGCTATGGCCTCATCGCATGAGTTTTTGAGTGGTTGCTTGATGGGTTGTTCTGAGAAACTAGCTGAATAGTGCAAGGTAGTCATCAGCATATGCATGAAGAGGACTGCAGGTACAGTTGAGAAGATCATTAATGAATATCAGAAAGAAATCTGTAGACAGGACAGAACCCTGAAGAACAACAAAGTTGATAGGTTGAGAAAGTGAGTGATGGCCATCAATAACCGCAGTTATGGAACGACCCGAGAGGAATTAGAGACAGCTGAGCTCTGGAACTCTCTCCCAAAATCAGTCTTTCGCTCTTCCTATGACTTAAATTGATTCAAACTCTGTCTGTCCAGTTATTTTGGCTCAAACGTCCCTTGATTTTGGCCCTGTCACTCTTTCAACTCTGGGGGAGGCACTCATTACAAGGCAGTTCTGCCTTTTGTCTCCCTCACTCACATAGAAAACAAAATTCCACAGATGGAGTAATAGTACCGTAGAAATGTTGTTTGGTGATTAGAGATTTGTGCCAGACTCTATTGAAAACATTTGATATGTCTAGCGCAATAGAAAAGCTCTCACCGAAGTCCCAAAAGGAGGACAACCAAGAGTTAATAAGATAAGAAAAAAGATCACCAGTGGAGCAGCCCTTAAGGAAACCATACTCACAGTCTGAAAGTAGATTATGGGAAAATAAGTGCTTGAGAAATTTTGAATTAAGAATAGTTTCAAAAACTTTAGAAATGCAAGAAATGAGAGCACTTGGACGATGGTTAGAGGGTTGAGAGAGATCACCCTTCCTTGGGATAGGTTGAATGAGAGCAAATTTCCAGCAAAGAAGAAAAGACGTTTTTTGGCTAGATGCCATAAAGCTTGGGAAGAGCTAGAGTTGGAAAGTTCAGAACATTTATCATAAATGAAAGAGTTTTTGGCAAGTATAAAGAACAGATTTAGCTCCCGGGAAAAAAACATAAAAAGAGCGACATTCTTGAGTTTGAAGGCGACAGCACCATTTGCATGCTTCCTCCATATTGTGGACAACAGTAGAACAAATGTGAGTAAACCAAGATTTTTGTGCATTAGACTGAGAGAAAGAAAATGGAATGTATGCCTCCATGCAGGAGAGGATTACCTCGGTAATGCGCTCAGTGCACTTCATGGAAGCAAAAAATAATTCCACAGAAAATTATAGAAGTACTGCCGAAGAGCATCCCAGTCGGCAGCGTCAAAGTGAAAACAGATCTTGGAGGATCAGATGGTCGTACTGGAGAGATTTTTTTTTTTTAAAGGTTTTCAACATAAGTATAAGGATTAGAGGCTAGAAATAAGTCTATAATGTTGGAACAATCTCCAAGGCGGTCAGGAATTTAATTAGGGTGCTGAACAAGCTGATAATAATAGGTCATCTAGGTTAGACAAGATGTAGGCTTGTTCACTAGGTTGGTTAGTGAAATGGGAGGAGAGCCATTGGTGGTGGTGAACTTCAAAATCTCCTTAGATGGAGATTTCTGTGAAAAGGAGAGCTTGATAGAATGTGTTCCACTTTAGAAGTTAGATAGTCAAAGAATTTTGGATAGTCAGTAGAATTAAGGGAGAGATAAACAGCGCACAAATATTTAGTTCGAGAGTGACAAGAAAGCTTTAAAAAGAAAGTTGAGAATTCAAAATTGGGAACCCAAAAGAAAGCAAGACTGTTGCACACATATACACAACTTCCACCTTTGGTTTGAACCTGAGGATAAATATTGTAAAAGAATACAGAGAACAGTTTGCTGTCAGTAGTCCCAGAAAACTGGATTTCGGTGAGAAAGAGAAGATCAAGGTTAGCAGAGGAGAGGTGGTTTTCAACAGTATAAGTTAGAGGAAAGGCAACGAATGTTGCAAAAGTTTATAGTAAGAGTGTCAGGCCGCGGTCCGAGACATTTAGATGGAGTCCCCCATGGGGACTCCGATTCTGGCCCTTGTTTTGTCATCCTCATTTTACAATTTTGGTGTATTGCACATAAGTATTGTGTGGTGTTAAGGAGAGAAAGTGTTTATGAGAGCTAGTTGGATTACTTAGTGTGTAAGTGAGGGACAAAGAAAATCAGTATGAGAGGCCAAGCAAAATTATGAAACAGGAGTTCTAGCGACTCTTTGTCACATGCCTATAACCTCTCGTGGGTCTAGCCCTGTTCGATTGGTGCCTACAATCTCCCCTTCATAGAGAGTCTGATAGAGAGGGAAATGTGATCTGCATTAATGTAATGAGAGAACCACACCTGAGGCAGAAGGAGAGGTGTGGTTGTGTGTGTAATAGATTGAGACACATATACAATACACACACAACCTATACACACGGAGACTTAACCCTTTCAGTACCGGTTCCGTCCTTTTAACTGGCTACTATTAGACGATTTTATTCAGTTTAAAATGGGCCTCCAGTAATTACCAGCATTCGAAATATCTCACTTAACCATTTTTACTACCACAGATCCTTCTTAAACTGCACAAAATCGTCTAAATATAGCTACAATAAAATGTAAAAGTCGTCGCCGGTACAGAAGGGGTTAATATGAGTAAGAAACAATGCATTACATAAAATAGAGAGTGTCAGTTGGAGACAAAGCCTGACAGACGGGGAGATAAAAAGTGTTTTTAATGTATTAAGGGAGCCCACCTCGGGTTTTTTCTCTTTCTCTCCCTCTCTCTTTGGCTTGTATATATTCGGCCCCATTCAGCCTACTGTTTTAAGTCGTTTACCCCCGTACAGGTGTCAATATTTTCCTGGCGAGCGGTAGCGAGCCAGCATATATATATTTTTGTTTAGACAAGCTAAATGTGTAAATTTTTCCATAGAAAAATGTCTCCAGCGAAGCCGGATCTCTCCATACAATGCTGGCTCGCTATCGCTCGCCAGGAAGAAATCGACACCTGGATGGGATAAACGTCTAAAAACAGTTGGCTGAATGGGGCCGAATGGATACAAGCCAGGGAAAGAGAGAAAAGGAGAGAAGGATAAAAAAAAAAGCCGGTGACCCCTCTCAAGCGAACCACACCTGAGGCAGTGGAAGGGGAGGTGGGATGGCACTGTAAGAGATTGATACACACACACACACACACACAAACACACTTACATACGT
>CM064528.1:23992302-24069802 GCA_032716605.1 Paralithodes platypus
TGTAACAAGTTATCTTTCAAAAAGTTTAAAACAGTGGGACAGAGAGACAAAAAATCAAAATACGTTGAAAGTCAAAACTTTCTGGACACACGGAAACCTTGAAGCAATTCAGATCATAGGATGAGGGGAAAGATATATGAAGGAACCGGAGAGTTCCAAAGCTTGCTTATCGAGTAGAAGAACAGAAAGTCTGGGAAAAAAAAAAAATCAATCTTGGGTTTGAGAGTTGGAACAGAATAGAGGTGGGAGTGTTGTTGAAAGGTGGGGTGACCCCCACTCTCCGTAAGGGGAGGGGTTATACACTGATGAGAGCTCTGAAAAAAACATTGATTATTGAAAATAGCGGTTAATAAGAGTGAGAGGAGGATTGCAACATTGCGGGTTGTAATAGAGAGATTTGTAGGGAGGAGGAGGGGAGTTTGATGAGACTAAATGGTTTTGACTACACCCTTTTGAGAAGTGCAGTATGGGGGTGAACTTCCTCACACATGCAAACAATACTCGATACATGGGCGCACTGTGCCCCTATACAGAAGCAATAAGCTGTGCAGGGGTGCAGAACCCACCGGAGGACAGGTTCAGAATACCTAACTTCTGGGAAGCTGTTTTAACAAGAGTGGTAATATGAACTTTCCAAAGAAAACCAGAAGAAAAAAAAAAACATAAAAAAAAACAAGAATACTAAGAGAGATCAAGGGTTGAATTGTGTACTGTAATTGTTGAAGTATAAAGGATCAGGGTTGTCATGATTAAAATCAAACGATTTTAATCCAGTGATTTTAATCGATTATAATCAAAGATTTTTTTTTTTTATTAAAATCAAAATTGATTTTTTTATTATCACATTCCAAGTAATTATAAGACGCTTTGCTCTAATCTTCATAGTCTACCAACATTGTTGCCCTCTTAAACATTATATAGTAACCTACAGTATATCAACAATAGTTTACATATTTCTAGTACACTTTTGCTCTAGCTCAAGAATTTAAGAAATGAAAAAAATTGAATTCTTGCATAGAAAATGAATTATATTTGCTCCTTAACCCTCCTCGCCCGGCTGAACTCCATAGCTCCATATCGAGTTTGCCACGTACTGCCCGGCTGGCCTACATAGCTCCATAGCATTATTTCATAGCTTATAACCATTCTTGAGAAAGTTTTGTTGTCTTAGCGGATGGTCCTTATAACCAACAAGAACAAAAACACATAGCCAGTCAGTAAGGTGACTCCTGCTTGTGTGCAGGCCTAAACAAAGCTTCTACTGATTTAGTGAGTCTCAAACGATGCATGAAAGCAGTCGACAGTGAAATAGGAATACTTACAATGGTGAAATCAATCTATAATCAATATTAATATAGAATACATAATCAATAATCAATTGTTGAACGAATGTAAATAGACCGTAGCCGTAGCTGCCAATACTGCATTGTCGCATTTGAAAATTTCTCAGTAGCTTCACAAAACAGCCATCCTATTTCTCACCTCACACAATAACTGCTTAATGTACAGTTCTAGTCTTCACCCTTCGTAAGATAACGACGAGTACTGCCTCTGGTATGTATATAACCTAGGTTAAGCTATTTATATGCAGAGATATGAGTATCTGTAAATGACGAAACTCTGTAATTTACACGGTTCTAGGCTCGCAGCGGCCAAAACTGACCTACACATTTTCACAATAAAAACTGAACCTCTTGGTCTAGTTTCTTCTAGTTTTCTTCTAGTTTTCACTCATCGCAAGATAACGAGTACTGCCTCTGGATATATAAATATATAACCTAGGTTAGGCCGTTTTTGGGCGTATTTATAAGCACGCCAAAATCCTGAGAATTCGACGATTCATCCAAATTCAGCATTGGCGGGAAGGTTTAAATGGCTGTTTGGCGAGGGTTAAATGACTTTGATTTAATAGTTTTTCTAACATAATATAATTAAAGAAATAACATTTAAGATGTAGGAATATATATACTTACAATATTATACAAGTTTTGTGCAATATGGAAGTTTGTATAAGAAAAATCGAAAACATCGATTTTAATCAAATAAATCCGATTATAATAAAAACAAATATATATTTTTATTTTTATTATATAAATCGATTTTTTTTCCAACCCTGATAAGGATAGGCTTGTGGAAGTTCTTGAAGGCTAGATACATGGAGAACTTGGGTCTTAGAAGTATTGCAAGTAACAAGATTGTCTCTGCCACAATCGGAATCAGTTCATAGATCAGAAGATACGTGTGCTATGGCCTCATCGCATGAGTTTTTGAGTGGTTGCTTGATGGGTTGTTCTGAGAAACTAGCTGAATAGTGCAAGGTAGTCATCAGCATATGCATGAAGAGGACTGCAGGTACAGTTGAGAAGATCATTAATGAATATCAGAAAGAAATCTGTAGACAGGACAGAACCCTGAAGAACAACAAAGTTGATAGGTTGAGAAAGTGAGTGATGGCCATCAATAACCGCAGTTATGGAACGACCCGAGAGGAATTAGAGACAGCTGAGCTCTGGAACTCTCTCCCAAAATCAGTCTTTCGCTCTTCCTATGACTTAAATTGATTCAAACTCTGTCTGTCCAGTTATTTTGGCTCAAACGTCCCTTGATTTTGGCCCTGTCACTCTTTCAACTCTGGGGGAGGCACTCATTACAAGGCAGTTCTGCCTTTTGTCTCCCTCACTCACATAGAAAACAAAATTCCACAGATGGAGTAATAGTACCGTAGAAATGTTGTTTGGTGATTAGAGATTTGTGCCAGACTCTATTGAAAACATTTGATATGTCTAGCGCAATAGAAAAGCTCTCACCGAAGTCCCAAAAGGAGGACAACCAGAGTTAATAAGATAAGAAAAAAGATCACCAGTGGAGCAGCCCTTAAGGAAACCATACTCACAGTCTGAAAGTAGATTATGGGAAAATAAGTGCTTGAGAAATTTTGAATTAAAATAGTTTCAAAAACTTTAGAAATGCAAGAAATGAGAGCACTTGGACGATGGTTAGAGGGTTGAGAGAGATCACCCTTCCTTGGGATAGGTTGAATGAGAGCAAATTTCCAGCAAAGAAGAAAAGACGTTTTTGGCTAGATGCCATAAAGCTTGGGAAGAGCTAGAGTTGGAAAGTTCAGAACATTTATCATAAATGAAAGAGTTTTTGGCAAGTATAAAGAACAGATTTAGCTCCCGGGAAAAAAACATAAAAAGAGCGACATTCTTGAGTTTGAAGGCGACAGCACCATTTGCATGCTTCCTCCATATTGTGGACAACAGTAGAACAAATGTGAGTAAACCAAGATTTTTGTGCATTAGACTGAGAGAAAGAAAATGGAATGTATGCCTCCATGCAGGAGAGGATTACCTCGGTAATGCGCTCAGTGCACTTCATGGAAGCAAAAAAAAATTCCACAGAAAATTATAGAAGAACTGCCGAAGAGCATCCCAGTCGGCAGCGTCAAAGTGAAAACAGATCTTGGAGGATCAGATGGTCGTACTGGAGAGATTTTTTTTTTTAAAGGTTTTCAACATAAGTATAAGGATTAGAGGCTAGAAATAAGTCTATAATGTTGGAACAATCTCCAAGGCGGTCAGGAATTTAATTAGGGTGCTGAACAAGCTGATAATAATAGGTCATCTAGGTTAGACAAGATGTAGGCTTGTTCACTAGGTTGGTTAGTGAAATGGGAGGAGAGCCATTGGTGGTGGTGAACTTCAAAATCTCCTTAGATGGAGATTTCTGTGAAAAGGAGAGCTTGATAGAATGTGTTCCACTTTAGAAGTTAGATAGTCAAAGAATTTTGGATAGTCAGTAGAATTAAGGGAGAGATAAACAGCGCACAAATATTTAGTTCGAGAGTGACAAGAAAGCTTTAAAAAGAAAGTTGAGAATTCAAAATTGGGAACCCAAAAGAAAGCAAGACTGTTGCACACATATACACAACTTCCACCTTTGGTTTGAACCTGAGGATAAATATTGTAAAAGAATACAGAGAACAGTTTGCTGTCAGTAGTCCCAGAAAACTGGATTTCGGTGAGAAAGAGAAGATCAAGGTTAGCAGAGGAGAGGTGGTTATCAACAGTATAAGTTAGAGGAAAGGCAACGAATGTTGCAAAAGTGTATAGTAAGAGTGTCAGGCCGCGGTCCGAGACATTTAGATGGAGTCCCCCATGGGGACTCCGATTCTGGCCCTTGTTTTGTCATCCTCATTTTACAATTTTGGTGTATTGCACATAAGTATTGTGTGGTGTTAAGGAGAGAAAGTGTTTATGAGAGCTAGTTGGATTACTTAGTGTGTAAGTGAGGGACAAAGAAAATCAGTATGAGAGGCCAAGCAAAATTATGAAACAGGAGTTCTAGCGACTCTTTGTCACATGCCTATAACCTCTCGTGGGTCTAGCCCTGTTCGATTGGTGCCTACAATCTCCCCTTCATAGTGAGTCTGATAGAGAGGGAAATGTGATCTGCATTAATGTAATGAGAGAACCACACCTGAGGCAGAAGGAGAGGTGTGGTTGTGTGTGTAATAGATTGAGACACATATACAATACACACACAACCTATACACACGGAGACTTAACCCTTTCAGTACCGGTTCCGTCCTTTTAACTGGCTACTATTAGACGATTTTATTCAGTTTAAAATGGGCCTCCAGTAATTACCAGCATTCGAAATATCTCACTTAACCATTTTTACTACCACAGATCCTTCTTAAACTGCACAAAATCGTCTAAATATAGCTACAATAAAATGTAAAAGTCGTCGCCGGTACAGAAGGGGTTAATATGAGTAAGAAACAATGCATTACATAAAATAGAGAGTGTCAGTTGGAGACAAAGCCTGACAGACGGGGAGATAAAAAGTGTTTTTAATGTATTAAGGGAGCCCACCTCGGGTTTTTTCTCTTTCTCTCCCTCTCTCTTTGGCTTGTATATATTCGGCCCCATTCAGCCTACTGTTTTAAGTCGTTTACCCCCGTACAGGTGTCAATATTTTCCTGGCGAGCGGTAGCGAGCCAGCATATATATATTTTTGTTTAGACAAGCTAAATGTGTAAATTTTTCCATAGAAAAATGTCTCCAGCGAAGCCGGATCTCTCCATACAATGCTGGCTCGCTCTCGCCTCCCAGGAAGAAAATGACACCTCGACGGGGATAAACGTCTAAAAACAGTTGGCTGAATGGGGCCGAATGGATACAAGCCAGGGAAAGAGAGAAAAGGAGAGAAGGATAAAAAAAAAAGCCGGTGACCCCTCTCAAGCGAACCACACCTGAGGCAGTGGAAGGGGAGGTGGGATGGCACTGTAAGAGATTGATACACACACACACACACACAAACACACTTACATACGTATATATTCACATACATACAGAGAGAGAGAGAGAGAGAGAGAGAGAGAGAGAGAGAGAGAGAGAGTAGAGAGAAGAGAGAGAGAGAGAGAGAGAGAGAGAGAGAGAGAGAGAGAGAGAGAGAGAGAGAGAGAGAGAGAGAGAGAGAGAGAGAGAGAGAGAGAGAGAGAGAGAGAATGGCAGAAAACAAACACCTCCACTATAAACAGACCTTTCAAAGTCAATCAATACACTCAAGCCAATCAAGTCCAAAACTTTGCCAGCCAGAACCCAAATGAAGCATATTGAAAAACATGCTTCCACAAAAAACAACTTGAAGGTCTGTCGCTGCGTTGCGTATAGTGTGGAGTCATTTTGCTTCCACGCCTTTTCGAGGAGTATGAAATAGATGTGTGTATACTTTGAAGATACATGGTTAGTTTTGTTGTTGTTGTTGTTGTTGTTCCCTAAGCTGCCTGGCCGAACAGCCCCGAGTCCTTAAGGAAGGCCATGGCCACGGTCGGGCTTTCCCACAGAGCTCTCGAAGAGTGTAAATTGTGTTGTTGGCGTAAGTGGTTGTGTGAAATGCAGTCTTCTATGATGTGTTTAATGGTATGGGGTGCTGTGTTACAACCCGGGCAGGTGTCGACGAAGGAGTCATTCAGTCTCTTCTGATAGCTCAGAAGAGCTGGATGGTGTCCGCATCTCAGCCTGGCCAGGTGGACTCTGTCCTCGCGAGGAAGGGAGGATTCAGAAGGATGGATTTCGGGAGGTCGTGCTTGCAGCTGCGTGTTGTCTATGAGTGAGTGGATGGAACGGCGAGTGATATGAGTATGGATGTGCTTCCGGAAGTTGGTTTGGGGTGGGCAGGGAGGGAGAGAAGACAGTATTTGTGTGTGATAGCGTGTGCTGGGTGTTGTTTTGATATTTCTTGGTGTCTGTGGGTGTGCTGCCATGTAGTGTGGTGGGTGGTATTGATTCGTGGAGGCTGCTGCCAGGAATTGTGTGCTTCTCATGTCTAGATGATCTTTGACTTTGTGGACTTTGGTTTCCCGATGTAGGTGATCTGTGGGTGTCGTAGCTGTGCATCCTGTGATGATTTTCAGGGCTTTATTTTGAATAGTCTGTAAGGTCTTATGATGTGTTTCAGCTAGGTTAGAAGCCCAGGCCGGGCTTGCGTATTCCATAACTGATCTTATGTATTGTTTGTAGACTGTGGTGGTGGTTTCTTTGTTGTGTCCAAATTTCGTGTGGGCAAGTGATGTGAGGACGTTTAGTCTGGGTGTCAGTTTCTTTTTCGTGTTTGTGGTGTGCTGTTTGAATGTCATTTGGGTGTTGTATGTTACTCCTAGGATTTTGTGTGTGTGTGTGTGTGTTAGGGGTGTGTTGTTTATGTTGAGTCCCGGGACGTAATCGTGCTCCCCTGTCCAGGTTGTGAGGAGGGTTGCAGTGGATTTAGCTGGGGCTAAATTGAGTCTGTTTGTAGTGCACCATTCATGTAATGTGTCGAGATAGTCTTGAAGGAGTCTTGTTGCTGTGTCTGGGTTTTGGTGCGTGCTTGTGAGTGTTATGTCGTCTGCGTAGGAGGCTATGGTTATTTGGGGTGAATTTGGTGTATTTATATCATGCACGTACAGATTGAAGAGTGCTGGCGACAGGACGGATCCTTGCGGGACTCCGTTTGGGATATTTCTAATGCTAGATGACTGACCGGCAAAAGATACGTGTGCACATCTTCCTGCTAAGAAGTTGGCCAGCCATCTTTTTGTGTTGTTGTGCATGTGTGTGTTGTAGATTTTGTTTGTTAGGTTGTGGCGGGGGATGGCATCGAAGGCTTTACTAATGTCGAGTGTGGCAAGTACTGATCTGTGCGGTGGTCTAGCTTAGTTGATGCCGTCAAAAGCTCTTTGTGTAAGGTCTGTAAGAAGAGTGTTTGTGGAGTGCAATGGCCTGAAGCCGTGTTGTGTTGGAGAAAGGGGTAAGTCAGGTGTCATCAGTTGTAGTACAAGGTGCTCTATGGCTTTGGAGGGGGTGCAAAGGAGTGTGATAGGGCAGTGCGAGGAGGATAGCGTGGGGTCTTTGTTAGGTTTGGGGAATGTGATGATGATACCATGCTTCCAGATGTCTGGTATTGTGTTGTGTGAGTAGCTGTAGTTTGATATGTTAGTGAGTGCTTGTATGCCTTGTGGTCCCAGGTGTCTGAGGTGAATGTTGCTTATGTTGTCTAGGCCACAGGCGGGTGAGAGCTTGAGATTGTTGATGATATGCTTTGTCTGGTTGTTGGTGAAGGGTGTATAGTCAGGGTCTGTGGGGAATTGTCTTTTTCGTCGGATGACACGTCGGTCGTCTTTGTGGGGTTTAGGTGGCTGACATGAGAGAAGTGATTGATGAGAGTGTTTGCTTGTTGTTTACGTGAAGGAGTAGAGTCTGTTGTTGTGATTGCAGCATGTGATTGTGTTGTGTTGCTGTTTGAAAGTGTGATGCTGTTTAGTGTTTTGTAGAGTTTTTTGGGGTTTGTTTTGTGATCGAGTGTTTGTAGGAAGTTATTCCAATTTAGTGTTTGTTGTTCTTATATTTTGTTGTTAATCTGGATGTTGAGTGCTTGAATTTGTTGATTGATGTCTTGTGTGTGGGGTGCTGGGGAGTGTTTCAGTGTGTCGCGTTGTATGATGAGGTTTTGAATTTCTGGTGAGAAGTTGGGGTTGTGTTTTTTTATGTTACCTCTTGGAATGTGTTTCTTGTCGGCGTTTTGAATAGTCGTGTATAATGTGTGTACAGCATTGTTGATGTTAGTGATGGGTGTACTGTTTAAGGTTTCAAAGTGTTGTTCTGTCTCGTTTGTGAAAGCTTCCCAGTTAGCTCTTTTATAGTTAGTGTAAGTGTGTCTGTGGCTAGCTGGGGTGAGTCTTGTTTTGGTGGTGATAATGATCGGGAGGTGGTCTGAACCCAAGGTTCTGACCACCTTCCAGGATGTTGTGGGGGCGAGTTCAGGGGAACAAAAGGTGATATCAGGAGATGATGGGGTGTAGAGGGCTTGGTGGGGAGTATGGGTATGCTGATGAATGTTATTGAGGATATATAGGTTGTCTGTTTGGTGTTGTAAGACCAGCCCTCTGTCTGTGTCGAGGTTGTCGACAAACCAGGCCGACGTCTTCGCATTGAAATCACCACCCAGGATGATGTGTGGGGTGTTTGTGATGTGTTGTATTTGTGGTCTGTAATCGTTTGGTACTGTAGGGGATGTTTGGGGAGGGATGTATGTATTTATGATGGTAATGTTGGAGCTGTTGCCAGTGCGTATTTTAATTGATTGTATTTCTGTTGTGTTATCGTTTGGGGGGAGGAGGGATTTGGTATGTGCACTGGTGTCTATATAATTATGTTATATTTTTGTGTACCAGGGTGATGAGTCCACCGCCAATGCCGACGGCCCAGTCTTGTCGTATGGTGGTCAAATTGTGAAATGTAGGTGTTTTTTGTGTTGTACAGAGTTTTGTTTCTTGTAAGATGGCAATGTGTATGTTGTGTTGTTTGATGAAGTGTGTGAGTTCGTGTTTCTTTGTGTTGATGCCATCTATGTTTAGTTGAAGGATATTAATGTTGTGTGCGCGGTGTATGTTGGGTGCTGCTGCACGAGGATGGGGTGGGGGTGGGGGAGGGGGAGGGGGTGATGGTGGGGGTGGGGGTGGGGATTGGGGTGCAGGAGGTGAGGGTAGGAATGGATTAGGTTGGGGTGTGGATGGGCTGGGTGGGTTGGGGAGGGGAGGTGGACGGGTTTTAGGAGTGGGAGTGGATGTTATGGGCAGGTTATGTGGATTGGGGAGGAGACGTGGATGGGTTTTAGGAGAGGGAGTGGATGGTATGGTAAGGTTATGTGGGTTGGGGAGGAGAGGTGGATGGGCTTTAGGGGAGGGATTTGACTGGGAGAGGGAGGGGCATGAGGAACATGTCCAGGTGTTTGTGTAGTGTTTCATGGAGGCAAGTGTTGTGCAGGTGAAATGGGTCCTGTTCCCACATGAGTTGCAGAGAACTGAACCCTTAGTTTGGCGGCTCGAAGTAATGGGTTTTGAGCAAGTTGGACATGTGTATTTGTAGGTGGGTCCTGGGTTGCTCTCAATGTCTCCGGCTAGAAGGAGTCTTCGAGAAATGACAGCCGGAAAGTCATTTCTCGGTGTAGGAAAAACTGTGTATTGTGTGTGTGTGTGTGTGTGGTGTGAGAGGTTTGAGAATTGCCCGGGGCGACCGCAGCCGCTTATGGTTAGTTTTGTTGTTATCTATGTTAGGCTACACTGTGTTACGAAGTGGAGAGAGAAACACAATATAGGCTGTTCGTATATTAAAAACTGATGTCTACAGTCACCTAAAAATCAGGTTTAAGGGGGGTCACCTGCATTTTTTCGCTTTCTCTCCTTTTTTCTCTTTCTCTGGCTTGTATCCATTCGGCCCCATTCAGCCAACTGTTTTAAGACGTTTATCTCCATCTAGGTGTCGATTTCTTCCTGGCAAGCGATAGCGAACCAGCATTGTATGGATAAATTTGCCGGAGAAATTTTTCTATCGAAAAATGTACAAATTTAGCTTGATGTCAAAACAAAAATATATATATGCTGGCTCGCTACCGCTCGCCAGGAAAATATTGACACCTGGATTGGGGTAAACGTCTTAACACAGTAGGCTGAATGGGGCCGAATGAATACAAGCCAAAGAGAGAGGGAGAGAAGGAGAAAATAAAGCGAGGTGGGCTCCCTTAAGAAAACTAGTATGACACATTACAGACTTCATCTAATGACTAATGTAGCAAAAATAAATACAGGAACTTCCGGACGCAGAATAATACATTATAACCTACTTAAGGCAAGATTTTTTTTTATTCGCAATATAATTTTGTTTTGAAATAAACTAGATTACTGATGCAACGCATAATATTCAAGCTTAAAATAATATACTTAACCAAATATTTTCTTACAACTACATAATTATTGTAAAACTATTATACTATACAAATTCAGTTGTGCAGTTCTTCTAAGATAAAATCAACACACTGAATTATATAATGCAATAGTCCGGTAATACATTTATTAGGGTTAACTCAAGCAAAGGTACCTGTAATACAAATATTAAGTCTTTGAAAACTTACTAAAAATTAAAGAAATACCTTTTACAACGACAATTAACAATAATAACAATGAAATAATAATGCATTTACGAAACTTACTAACAACTGGTGACAACTGATCACCATTTCTTATGACTGTCTATTATAAAATTGTACATTTATCACAAAGAATTATTATACACAATCTTACTAATAAACTCTAGTCAACACAGATGAATGTTGCAAACTGTTTGTCGCTATTGGAGGCCTCAACAGAGAGAATAATCACAAATCAAAGGCAATTACAATATGTACAAATAAGAGAGGAGGGCATGATGCTAACTGGATGGATGGTTTGAGTCAAGTATCCACTGTAAACATTCTTTGACTGCAGGCTCCTTATTGATATCTTTTACCCTCCTGGCGGGGAGGGTCGCCCTAGCGCCATATTCATAGCCCTGAGCGTATTCAAACGAGTTCCAATGAAAATAATGATTCAATTTCTCCTCATAACAGTCTGTAATAATTCATTCTGACCCTCGTGGCCTTAGAAATATTGAGCAAAAATTTTCTTGTTTTTACTCCGCTCGGGGCCACTCACCATGCGCATCAATACCTTCTTTGTCTCCCTCTTTTGTAGTTTACGTTCACGATACCTAAATAATATAAACCGCTATTTCATCAAGTTCTGTGTTTAGAAGACAGTATGAGTCATGGAAGGGGGACAGAATGAATGAATGACCTTGACAAGTGTCAGAGGTTATTTGTTAATGTAGTCCTTAGTTTTTCAATTATTATTTGTAATTTTTCTATTTCCCTTAATTGTTGTGTTTGTATGTTTGTAGTGGAAATTTGTTTAGGGGGAGAGATTTTAGTGATTTTTTGTACTTTGCTTACTTATATGTTGGTGCAATATCACATCACGAATATTAGTTCCTGTATATTATTATTATTATATTAATACCAAAGACGGAAACATGCATAATTATGTAAAATATTTGTATATTATCAGCTTACCTACCTTTAAATGGGCATCTAGAGATCGTGGAAGTTCGTTTGGGATTCGAATGCTTTAAGATTATTATTCCTAATTATTTATCCATATATATATAACAACAGTCATTATATTATTTATGGTTGCGACACCCACAGAGTCACCACGATTATCAAGGAGTTGCAAAAAGTGAGTTAATGCGAACCAACCGAGCAATGTAGTGTTACTAGTCGCTAAAAAAGTCGCCTATGAATGCCCTTCGCCGGTACGAACTAACAACCATTGGTTTGGCCCCTGGCAATGACCCATCAAAATGCTCTGGACCACTATCTTCTACTCTTACTATCAATTTCTGCAACATCCGTGGCCTTCCCTCTAACTTCCACTCTGTTGAACACCACCAACCCTGATCTTCTCTTTCTCACCGAAACCCAGTTGTCTAGGACTAATGACAGCAAACCCTTCTCTGTATCCTCCTACTATCTCTATCCTCAATTCAAAGCCAAAGGTGGATGTTGTGCGTACGTTCGCAACAAGCTTTCTTGCTAGTGTTTCCAACTTTGATTCTTCTGAATTCTTAACTCTCTGGCTTAAGCTATCTTGTCACTCTCACTAAAGACAGTACATGTGTGCTGTTTGACTCTCCCCTAATTCTACTGACTATTCAAAATTCTTTGACTATCTTACTCCTAAAGTGGAACAGATTCTATCCCTCTCTCCCTTCTTTGAAATCTCCATCTTAGGAGATTTCAATGTTCACCACCAACCAATGGCTCGCATTTCACTGACCAACCTGGTGAACAAGCCTACATCTTTTCTATCCTAAATGACCTAGAGTACAGTAGTTAGTTCAGCTCCCTACCCCTATCCCGGACTGCCCTGGAGATCAGCCCACATTCTTGACCTATTTCTAACCTCTCATCCTACCTCTTACACTGTTAACTTTCTCTCTCCGTTGAACTCATCCGATCACAACCATATCTCTGTTACCTGTCTTATCTCTCTAGTGCGGTCTTCCGACTCCCCCATCCAGCAGCGTTGTGGCATTTTGGCGCTGCCTACTGGGAGGCTCTTCGTCAGTACTTCTTTGGTTTTCAATGGAACGACTTTTGCTTCCGTGGCCGGAGACACTCGGAGAGTGCTGAACGCATTACCTAGGTAATCCTCTCGGGCATGGAGGCATACATTCCATTTTCTTTCTCTCAGTCTAATGCAAACAAATCTTGGTTTACTCACACTTGTTTTACTGCTGTCCGCAATAAGGAGTATATATTCAAACGGTACTGTCACCTTGAAACTAAAGAATATCATGCTTTTTATGTTTCAGCCCGGAATCGAGCCAAATCTGTTCGACTAGCCAAAAATTCTGTCATCACTAACAAATATTCTGAACTTTCCAACTCTAGCTCTTCCCAAGCTTTCTGGCATCTTGCCAAAAACATCTCCAACAATTTTACTTCCTCGTCTTTCCCTCCTCTTTTCCATTCTGACCGCACCACCGTCGAGTTTTCATCTGACAAAGCTAAACTCTTCGCTTAAACTTTCACCAAAAACTCCACCTTGGATGATTCTGGTGCTATTCCTCCACCATCTCCACCCCCCTCTCACTTACTTATGACTAAGATCATAATCTCTGCTAAGGATGTACTTTCTACCTTCTCCGAGCTTAATACTAAGAAGGCGTACAGACCGGATGGTGGTCCTCCTGTTGTACTCAAAAACTGTTCTTCTGTGCTGATTCCCTGCCTAGGAAAAATGCTATCGTCTCTGCCTTTACTCTAACATCTTTCTTTCTTGCTGAAAGTTTGCTCTCATACAACCTGTCCCAAAGAGAGTTGACCACTCTCAACCCTCCAACTATCGTCCAATTGCTCTCATTTCTTGCATCTCTAATTTTGTTTAACCCTTCTTTAGCGGCGCGCAACATAAGTCGAGTTAAATACATTTGGACTATGTTGCGGCTCACAACATAATTCGTGTGGCAATTTCAGCACGTAATGTTACTGAGAGAGAGAGACAAGTGGTGGCAGGAGAGTAGCGAGCGTAATACTGCTCCAGACCACCGCGGCGGGCCTACTGACACGAATCACACCCTCCTCCACCCTCTCACACTCGCTACATACTGAAATGTATGGGGAAAGTACCGAATTACATGGTTTTTGCACTCGTGTTGAGCGGTTGTTGCACGAAAACTAGCGGTCATACAAGGATCGTTGTGGTGTCATTGGAAAGCTCTGTTTATGCCCTTTCAGGGATAGATGCTTGTTTTACGCTCTGGGTCTTATTTAGGCATGGAAATGATCACGTAAACAGCCCTATTTTGGCTAAAAACACCCCGCTGGTGGCTACATATTATTTACCGCCTAGGCCACTCGTTAGGTGTTAAACTATCCAGATTTCAAATTTCTTAAGCATTTATCTTCCCATAATCTACTTTCAGATCGCCAGTATGGTTTCCTTAAGGGTCACTCAAGGCAATCTCCTTGCTTATCTTACTAACTCTTAGTAATCCTCCTGTTGGGACTTCGGTGAGACTTTTTCTAATGCACTAGACATATCGGAAGCCTTCGATAGTCTGGCACAAATATCAAATAACCAAACTACCCTCCTTCGGTTTCTATCCCTCTATCTGTGCCTTTATCTCTAATTTCTCTTCTGGCCGTTCATAGCTGCAGTTGTGGACGGCCATCACTCACTTCCTAAACCTATCAACTCTTCCTCAGGGTTCTGTCCTGTCTCCAGTTCCCTTTCTACATGATTAGATTGATATCCAGTAATCGATAAATAGATATAAAATCGTAGTCATGTACTTGACCTTTAACTGTCTTGATGGTGTAATGGTTAGAGAGTTCAAGATCTGTATGTGGTAACCCAGGTTCGAATCCCGGAGGATCACATGCTTTCATTAATTTTATTTGGAGGTGTTTGGTGTTGGGAGTGAAATTAATTAATTAGATTTTTCGTTAAGGTTCAGGAACATTTCGTAGCAAGGTCGGTCTTTAGAGATCTGTGCCTCATAAAATGTTTATTACAATCACTAATTACCCCTTTCACTCCCAAAATGGTTTATAATTAAGAATATACCGGTACCTGTATAAGGGTATATAATTACAAATATACCTCTATAAGGGTATATCATTACAAACACTAATTAACCTTCTCACTCCCACAATGGTTTATAATTAACAATATACCGGTACCTGCATAAGGGTATATTATTACAAACACTAATTACCCTGTTCACTCCCACAATGGTATATAATTACAAATATACCTCTATATGTGTATATTATTACACACACTAATTACCCTTCTGACTCCCACAATGGTTTATAACTACCACTATATAAGGGTATATTATTACACACACTAATTACCCTTCTGACTCCCACAATGGTTTATAATTAAGAATATACCGGTACCTGTATAAGGGTATATAATTACAAACACCAATTACTTCTTTCACTCCCGCAGTTATTTACAGTCTACGAGCGAAAAAAAAAACAGTTGGGCGAAAATACCTGGAACTCCCAAGACCCCTAGTGAATGGCCGCCTTGGTGCGACAAGTTTTTATTGGTGGGGAATAGCAGCAAAGTTTAGACCCTGGGCGTGAGGCAGGGTGGAAGTCCTTTTGCTACAGAGTTCTTTCGCAGCAATATATTTGTTTACAGTTCTGTAAATATAATCAAAGGTAAAATGGGGTATGGATAAGGTACAGAACATCATTAGGTATATTGATGGTGAGTTTTACCACTATACAGTATACTTATATTAAATAGGTTGATTACTACCAATATACCATTATAAGGGTACATTTTTTTTGACAACTTAATTTTCCTTTTTATACAATGCGTAATTTTTATAGTGCAGTCAGTTGTATTTCCGTCTGCCTTCAAAATCGATTCCTCCAATTCTAACCATCACATAAGTTGGCTCAACCCAATCTTACGCAAAACGTCCGAGTTATAATTATTATGTTCCTTCCAACAACCAACTATACTCCAAAAATCGATTAATGAAATTTACAAACACATGTGGCAGTCCGTGGATTCGAACCCAGGACGCTCACACCGAAAATCAACACCTTATGCATCGCACCACGAAGACAGAGAAAGGCAATATAACCATTGGGTATACTGACATATACTCATCGAGACAGGACAAGGGAATGCAAAAGTGGTCCCGGACCCTGAGAATTAGAACCCTTGAATGTTTTTTCTGCTCGGGCACTGTCTAGAGTCGGCCACCCCCAGCAATGGGGTATGTGCCTGAGTATATACATACATAATATATACAATACTGACAGTGATTGATCTTTCCATTCTTATATTAAACGGATAGAGAAGGTATGTGGAAAGTACTGAAAATATACAGAGTAGATGGCAAGTTGCTGAAAGCAGTAAAGAGCATGTATGATGGTGCAAAGGCGTCAGTGCGTGTGGAGAATGAGCAGAGCGAGTTTTTTTATCTGAATGTTGGGTTAAAGCAAGGGTGTGTGATGTCCCCATGGTTGTTTAATATATATATGGATGGAGTCATGAAAGAAATGCAAGGAAAAGCAGTGGATGTTGGTGTACCGCTGATAAGGGAGGGAAACGAGTGGAAGTTGCCTGTACTGTTGTTTGCTGATGATATAGTTCTGATGAGCGATAGTGAATGGGCTTTGCAGGGTCTGGTAAATATGCTTGGAACAGTGTATGAAAAACGGAATCTGAAGATAAATGTGAAGAAGAGCAAGGTAAAGGTCTTTGAAAGGGGTGCAGCCACAGAGTGTGAGGTGAGGCTGAATGGTCAAGCCATGGAGAATGTCAGCTCATTGAAGTACTTGGGCAGTGTGTAGAGTAAAGATGGAAGTATGGATGAAGAAATGCGGGAGAGGGTGCAACACGGGAAGAGGGTTGTAGGAACGCTGAAAGCAGCAACAAGAAATAGGGTGGTCAGCATGGAAGCAAAGAAGTCCTTGCATGACAATGTGGTAATCCCGACATTGACTTATGGGAGCGAAGGATGGACATTGGTGAAGAGACTCAAACCAAGAGGGAGTAGGGTGGAAATGAGTTACTTGAGAAGTGCGTGAGGAGGTGTGGTGTGGATGTAGATGTGCTGGACAGTGTAAAAAGGAACACCTTGAGATGGTTCGGCCATGTGAAACGTATTGGAAGTGAAAGAATGACCAAGAGAGTGAACGAAAGTGAGGAGAAAGGACAAAGAGGGAGATGTAAACCGTGTGAGAGGTCGAAGGATGGAGTTAAGAAGTACTGTATATGCTTGAAAGCAGTGCTGGATGGGAGGAGGGGCTTCGACTGACTGGGGACAGAGGTGCATGGGGGCGTTTCGTTCGTGGTCATCCCTTCGGGGATCACGGCGATCGGCAATAGATAGATAGATCACTACCAATTTACCTTTGGAAGGGTAAATTATTGTGGACATTTTAATTAACCTTGTCATACCTAATATTTTGTAGAGAGAATGCCAGCCAAGTTTAGACATTCTCCGCGAGAAATGGTTGAATGTCCTTTCGCCAGAGAGTTATTTCGCTGGCAAATTCTTTTAACTACACTCTATTATTATATTTGTTGCCCGTACTTAAACCAGATTCGTTCATTCCTAACTAACTTTCAAACTACTACAAGATTAAATCAATTTGCTAAAAAATAAAAAAAAAATAAAATCGCATTAGGTGAGTAGACTATCTTCTCATGTGATTTTGTAAACACAAAATATAGTTTAATCACCACGTAACCTGTCATAAACAATGATGCACTAAACAGTCATGGGTATAATGTAGGAAAGGTATATAATATCATTGAATATATCGATAATTATTTACCTTTCTGTCCGTATAATTTATTAGATGGTAGATTTCTATCAATTTTCTTTATAAAGGTACATTACAGTGTGCAGATTGTTTAAACCACGCCTTTATTTGGTCTGCTTTCCAAGTCGTTTCGTAATTCCTAACCTAAGCAATGTTAAGCTTTCCTAACTGAATATATATTTAATTTACTTGAAACGCTACGTATCCTAGTCATAGCTAGCATAACTTAATCTTAACCCAATTTACATTAACTTCACCCTATTTTAACGTATCATGACCTAACCTAACCTATTACATTAACCTAACCTAGCCTAATACTGTATATCCTATCCTAACTTAACACCTAACCTAACCTACCCTATTATTATCTTGATGTAATTTAACCTAGCTTAACCAATAGCTTTAACCTACCTTAGCGTAATCTGATCGAAATCTATTATAACTTAATCAAACCTAGCTTGAAACTTTAATCTAACCTAGCCTGATCGTATCCTATTCAAATCAAACCTAACTTAGCATATAGCCATAACCTACCCTAGCTTAATGTTATCATAATCTAATTTAACTTTACCTTAACCTAAACTATCCTAACCTAAGTAAATTCAAAATAGGTATTCGTAACTATAAACGAGCCTACTTTTTCCTAGCTAAATTGATATTAAAGGCTAATGAAGGCTAAAATACTTGATCAGAGAACGCCGAAACCCTCTACCCAGCCAAGACACCACCAGTGATGCCGAGGCTTCCTGTCTGGCCAAGATAATGAAGTAGTAGTAGTAGTAGCAATTGTTCCTTAGGCTGCCTGGCCGAACAGTCCCGAGCTCCTAGGGAAGGCAACGGCTGGGACCGGATTTTCCCACAAAGCTTCAAAGGAATGTATATTGCGTTATTGGCATAGGTGGTTGTGTGCTATACAGTCTTCCATAATATGTTTGATAGTGTGCGGTGTTGTGTTACAACCTGGACAGGTATCCCGAAGGGAGTCATCCAGCCTCTTCTGATAACACAGAAGGGCTGAATGGTGCCCACATCACAGCCTTGTCAGGTGGACTCTGTCCTCACGGGAAAGGAGGGTTTCTGATGGATGGACTTCGGGTGGCTGTGCATGTAGCCGAGTGTTTTCTTTGAGTGACTGGATGAATCGATGGGTGATTTGAGTAGGCAATGGATATGTTTCTGGAGGCTGGCTTGGGGTAGGCGAGAGGGGAGTGAAGACAATATTTGTGTATGATAACGAGTGCTAGGTGTAGTTTTGATGTTTCTTGGTGTTACACCAGTGTGGATGTTCTGCCATGTAGTGTAGTGGGTGGTGTTGGTTTGTTGAGGCTATGGCAAGAATTTGTGTACCTCTCATATCAAGGTGATCCATGATTTTAAGGACTTTGGTTTCCTGGTGTAGGTGTTCTGTAGGTATGGTAGCTGTGCAGCCAGTGCATATTTTGAGGGCTTTGTTCTGTAATAGTCTGCAGGGTGTTGTGATGTGTTTCAGTGAGGTTAGAAGCCCAAGAAAGGCTAGCATATTTTATCACTGAACATATACTGTATATTGTTTATATACTCTGTTGGTAGTTTCTTTGTTTTGTCCGAATGTTGTATGGGCAAGTGACTTAAAGGCGTTTAGTCTTCGTGTCAGTTTGTTTTTGTTTAAATGACATTGATGTATTGTATGTTGCACCAAAGATTTTGTGTGTGTGTTATGAGGATGTTGTTTAAAATGAGGTGAGGAATAATTATGGCAGTGTTCTGCTGTCCAGTTTGTGAGAAGGGTTGCTTTAGATTTTGCTGGGGCTAGTTCGATTCTGTTTGTGGTGAACCAGTCGTCTAGCATGTTGAGGTACGGTTGAAGGAATTGTGCGGCTGTATTTGAATCTCGATGTGTATATGTGAGTATTATGTCGTCTGCGTAAGAGGCTGTGGGTATCTGGGGTGTGTGAGGTATGTGTAGGTCGTGCATGTTTGGGTTGAAGAGTGTTGGTGAGGTTGTTAAAAATGATGTTCTTTGGTTGACTGTTAATGAAGAGTACATAGCCCGGGTCTGTTGGGAATTGTCGCTTTCATCGGATGACTATTCGATTGTCATAGTTGGGGTCAAGGTAGCTGACTAATGAGAAATGATTGATGAGAATCTTTGCTTTTTGTTTGTTTGAAGGTATGGCATCTGTTTTTGTGATGGCAGCATGTGATTGTGTTGTGTTGCTGATGGAGAGTGTTATGCCGTTTAGTGTTTTGTAGAGTTTGCTGGCTTTTGTTTTGTGATCAAGTGTTTGGAGGTAACTATCCCAATCTAGTGTTTGTTGATCTAGTATTTTTTTGTTAATTTGAGTGTTTAATGCCTGTATTTTTTGTACAGTGTCATGTGTGTGGGGTGGTGGGGAATGTTTTTAGTGTGTCGCATTGTCTGATGAGGCCTTTAACTTCTGGTGCAAAGTTGGGGTTGTGTCGCTTCCTGTTACCCCTAAGGTTGTGTTTTTTGTCTGCATTTTGAATAATTGTATTGAAGGAGTGTAGGCATCGTTGATGTTTGTGATAGGTGCACTGTTTAGAGTGTTGAGGTGTTGTTCTGTTTCAGTTGTCAAAGCTTCCCAGTTAGCTCTATTATTATTAGTGTATGTGCGCCTGTGGCCAGCTGGGATGATTCTAGTGTAGGTAGTGATGATGATCGGGAGGTAATCATTTGTTACCACCCTCCAGGTTGTCGTGAGGGCGAGATTGGTGGAACAAAAGGTGATGTCTGGTGATGACGGGTGGTAGAGGGCTTGTTTGAGATATAGGGTATGCTGATGGATGTTATTTAGGATGAAGATATTTCCTGTTTGGTTGTTTATCACCAGTCCTCTGTCTGAGTCGGGATTGTTGACATGCCAGGCCGACGACTTAGCGTTAAAGTCACCATCCAAGATGATGTTGGGGATGTTTGTGATGTGTTGTATTTGTGGGGTCTAGTGATTTGGTACTGTAGGGGACGGTTTATAATTTTGTTTTATATATATATATATATATATATATATTTTATTTTATTTATTTTTTCTATGTGGATGAGGAGACAAAAGGCAAAACTGCCTGTGATGAGTGCGTCCCGCAGAGCTGAATGAGTGAAAGAGCCAACATTAAGGAATGTTTGAGCCAAAATGTCTGGACACAAGGAGTATAAATCAAATTAAGTCATAGGATGAGGGAAAGATGGATTCAGGGAGAGAGTTCCGCAGCTCAGTTGTTGAATAGAAGAAAGATTTGGAGTATCGTTTCACTTTTGGGTTGGAGAGTTGCACAGAGAAGGGGTGGGATTGTATTGCAAGACGGGTACTACGTACCCTACGTAGAGGAGGTAGTATACACTGAGAGAGCTCCGAGGAACACTCATTATTTGAATAGCGATAGAATAGTGAGAGAGATGTTTGGCGAGGGATGTATGTATTTATGATTGCTGTGTGTGATTTGTTGCCAGTGCATATTATAATTGATTGTATTTCTGTAGTAGTGTTGTGAGGGCGGGAGGAGGGATTTTGTATGTGCATTGGTATTAGAGAAGTTTATTGATGTGTGTACCAGGGTGAAGAGTCCACCGCCGCCGACGGCCTGGTCTTGTCTAATGGTGGTGAAACTATGAAATGTGTGTTTTTTGTGTAGTTATATTTCTTGTAAGATGGTAATGTGTATATTATGTATGTTGTATATGCTTGTATAAAGGGTTTGTATTGTTTGTAATGTTGCTTAACCCTTTGAGTACCAGCGACGTGTGTTAGATTTTATTCGAGCTATATTCAAGCGATATTATGCAGCTTAGGAAGGATGTGTGGTAGTTCAAAGGGTTGGTTGAGTTAGTTTGAAGCCTTATTATTGTAGAGGTCCTTCATAAGCTTACTATAATCGTCTAATAGTTCCCAGAATATGATAAAAAGGACGTCCCTAGTACTGTATGGGTTAAACATGCTTCATGCCTGTGTAAATATACCATATTTCGTGTACAACTCTTGTGTTTCCTACTCCCCAGCCAAGCATCCCTAATCTAGCTCCTAATGTTATTGATACTTAATATTCATAATGCAATTATCATTGTTTGTGTAGTGGATTGAAATACACAACAATTAATATTAGTATAAGCTAAGCAAATGTTTGTTTTCGACTTCAATGGATGAATGCCAGTCAGAGAGAGAGAGAGAGAGAGAGAGAGAGAGAGAGAGAGAGAGAGAGAGAGAGAGAGAGTGAGAGTGAGTGTGAGAGTGAGTGAGTGAGTGAGTGAGTGAGTACAAAGGAGTACAAAGGAAATCAAGCAACAACAGATCTAGTGACCCTTCTTGAGAGAGAGAGAGTGAGAGTGAGAGTGAGAGTGAGTGAGTGAGTGAGTGAGTGAGAGAGAGAGAGAGAGAGAGACTGTGGAATATCAAAGCCCAGCCGGGTAATTATCTCTTACGAGCACGGCATCAGACTGTTTGATCACTCAGTCACTCGCTGTGAAAGTTGCATTTGATATTTTCGCTTTAGAATGGAGAACAAAAAACTAAAGCACTTCAAAGGAAAAAATAACAAAACGGCAAACGTGAAACAATTTGAACCAGAATTACATATATACAAATGTAAATATATACAAATGTAAATATATACAAATGTAAATATATACAAATGACTGAGTTATTTGTTCATTTAATTGATACGTATACATATGATTTTATGCACATTTATTCTTGTGAACAGGATTTCAGTAAGCATTAACGGGAGAAGAGTGATTTTTCTGGTCCCTTTTCTCCCTCGTGTTAAGCCCCATTTGATTTGAAATTATAAGACGTTCGGCACATTAGTTTGGCGATTTTAACACCTTTCACCCCATTTTGTTGTGAATTTTAAGACCTTTCGTGCCATTTAGGTGTCGATTTTATCCTGGCGAGCGTTAGCGAGCCTCAAATTTTAAGAGGAACAGGCCTTCGGCCGGGAAATTTTTCTACCGAAAAATGTACACATTTATCTTGAAGGGGGATCCAGGTTTTTTTTTTCTCGAAGCTTTATAGTGGTCTAGCAAATAAACTAAGAAATAAAGGAATTAATTAATTACTAGATATAACAATCTCCCCTTAACAGCGAGGTTTGTCCCATGGTTCTATGTTAACCCTTTCCAGATACAAGGACGCGTATCTTTCTTTTAGTATATTTATTAGTAGTAGACGATTATATTCAGTTAAGGAAGGAATGGTGGGAGTCAGAGGGTTAATTGAGATATACTGTATTTACCCCTCTGATTCCTAGAGCCTGTATCAATTCTTAGTATAATCGTCTAATGTTAGCCAAAATCAAGTGAAAAAGCATCCTCGAAGACTAAAAAGGTTAAAGGGAGATGGGTCGTTTGTCTAGATCCCCTTCTTTCTCATGCTTAGCCCCATTAGTTTCAGATTTTAAGAGGTTTGCTCCATTAGTGTTCAGATTTTAAGACCTTCCGCCCCATTTCCTTGTCAATATTAAGACCTTTCGTGCTATTTAGGTATCGATTTTTATTTCCTGGCGAACGATTTTGAGCCTGTAATTTTGGAAGAACCGGCCCCTACCGAAAAATGTACAAATTAATCTAGAAGGAGGATCTAATGGATGTGTTTTTAAGTTTGATGGAGGTCTACGGAGGAAACTAGAAAAATAATTGATACATTAAAATATCGACCAAAAGGTGACCCACCTTATGACCTTGTATAAAGTAACCTAATCTAATAAATATTATCATCTAACCTATTTTAACCTAAACAACTAAAAGTGTACTAATTATATTATAATATATATTAATGTAATGTAAACTAAACTAAACAAGCCTAATGTAAGCTAATCTAACCTAACTTAATCTAATCTAACGTAGCCTCACTATAATCTAAACACAGCTAATCTAACTTAATACAATTTAACATATCCTAGCCTAATGTAGTAACTAATGTAATGTAAGTTAACCTAACCTAACTAAAATTGCAAAGTTAATGGGACTAAACATGAGGGAAACAAAATACTACCTCCCCCTTAACCCCTTCACCACCAATATATACGTACTTTTCATCATATTCTGGTTACCATTAGACGATTTTCTTTAGTTTATAATCTACCTCTACAACTTGAATGGGTAAATACGTTCTCAACAAACCCTCTTGGCATCATATATCCTTCCTAAACTGTACAGCATCAGTAAATTAAAGTCAGAATCAAAAGTAAAAAGACGTCATGGTGCTGAAGGGGTTAATGGCCCCTAGAATATAACTCGATTTAATAAAGAATAACGAGAAAAAAAAAAATACATAAATAATACATATTATCATACTCACTTGTACGGATGCACGTTCATAGCAATAAACAACACTTGTGCAATCAATTACACAAATACATATACTGTACTGTACTGTACTGTATATGAACCAACCTACATAAGTTCAGACACACGGATAACTATACGCACATGTAAATACATTGACTAAAATACATCCCTACAGCATGCTACGCAGTGTATGCGCGAACCCACTGTGTCAAACAGTGACACGAACCCTCGTGTCAAAACCTCAAATTGTGAACGTCGACACATCTTTTGTGCTAATAAAGAATAATAAAGGTACAAAAATAATACTTGCGTTAATATACAGACCTCCAGCTCAATCAGTGCAAACTGACCGAGAAATTTACGAACAAATTGCAGATGTAAGTAACTCACAAGATACCGTAATTTTTGGCGACTTTAATTTACCTGTGACCAAGTGGGGCGATACTCTTACTTCACACTCCGGACATGACTTGTATACGAACTTGCAAGAGAGTTCGCTTTATCAATTTGTTCGAACGCCGACCCGTGGTAATAACGTTCTTGACATTGTACTTGCAACAAAAGAAGAATTGATAGAGAATTTGAATGTTGGTGATGAATTCAGTAACAGCGACCATCGTACGATAACTTTCACTTTAAAGTTTACTAGTAACGAACCAAATAGGAGCATCGAAAAAGTCCCTAATTTCAAGAAAGCAAACTTCCATAAACTTAGAACTATGTTTAAAGAAACTGACTGGAGCTTTTTAATTAACAATAACGACATAAATACATCTTGGAAGTTATTCGAAACTACTTACCTAAAAGCAGTGCAAGACTGCATACCATCGAAAATACGGCGTCCAGGCCATAATAATAAGCCCAAATGGTGGAATAAAGATATTTCAAACTGCCTGCTTGCTAAAAAATTTGCTAATGATAGATTAAAATCCTCAGAAAATGACGAAGAACGGGTAAAATTTGTAGAGCTGCGACGCAAAGCCAAAAAGTTAATTAAGCAAAGTAAAAAGACCTTAGAGTTACATATTGCGAATCAAAGTAAAACAAACCCGAAAGAATTCTATAGTTATATCAGAAAGAAAAAAGTAGTTACTTCAACTGTTGGACCGTTAGTCGATGAAAATGGAGAATACACCAAAGACGAAGTACAAATGAGTAATGCCCTCAATACCTTCTTTGCATCAGTTTTTACAACAGAAGACCTCAGTGATATCCCTACACCATCGCCGATTCAGATTTATAATTCAGATGTTCTAAGCAATATCACCGTTACAGAGAGAGAAGTATTGAATTGTTTAGATAAACTCAAGGTAAATAAAACGCCAGGACCTGATACAATCTCGCCTAGAGTTCTAAAGGAAGCTAAGAATGAGCTCTCCAAACCACTGACATTACTATTCAATAAATCCTTGCAGTCTGGAACTATGCCTGATCAGTGGAAGCTAGCCAACGTAACACCGATATTAAAAAAAGGCAGCAAATCCCTACCCAGTAACTATCGTCCAATTAGCTTAACCTCAGTTGTATGTAAAATGCTAGAAACGGTCATACGAGACAGACTCGTAAATCACTTAGAGGAAAATAACATACTTAAAGATACTCAACACGGCTTTCGTAAAAAACGTTCCTGTTTAACAAACCTCTTAGACTTCTTCCACGATATCCTCAACCTCTACGATGAGAGTAAAGCTGTAGATATTATATACCTTGATTTTCAAAAGGCCTTTGACAAAGTTCCCCACAAACGTTTACTGCTAAAACTAAAAGCGCATGGAATACAAGACGGTGTGTTGAAATGGATAGAAAATTGGCTCAGCAACAGAAAGCAAAGGATAGTCATAAACGGTAAGGCATCTAAATGGACCAATGTAAGTAGCGGGGTACCCCAGGGATCGGTACTAGGACCAATTCTCTTTCTAATTTACATCAACGACAGAGATGAGGGTCTCATCTGCACAATCTCAAAATTTGCTGACGATACAAAAATTGCAAATAGCGTACTCTCAAAAGAACAAGTTGACGATATGCAACACAATCTAGATAAATTGTCATGTTGGGCACAAATTTGGCAAATGAGTTTCAATGCGGATAAATGTAAAGTACTACATGTCGGATACCTAAATGAGAAAGCAAACTATTCGATGAATGGCACTCAGCTTAAGAATGTAAACAGAGAAACCGATCTGGGAGTAACAATATCGAGTAACCTAAAACCGAGTCAACAATGTTAAGAAGGCAAACAAAATAATTGGCTTTATAGGCAGGTCATTTGAGCATAAATCCAAAGAAGTTATCCTGACCCTTTACAATTCCTTAGTCCGCCCTCTTCTGGAATACTGCGTTCAATCCTGGTGCCCTTATTACCAAAAAGATATAAACAAGCTAGAACAAGTTCAACGTAGAGTTACCAAAATGATACCTAGCCTAAAGAACAAACCATACGAAGAGCGAAGAGCGTCTTAGAGAATTAAATCTATTTCCTTTAACCCAGCGCAGATTAAGAGGTGACTTAATTCAAGTGTTCAAAATCATCAAAGGCATCGACAATATGAACTGTAGTAAGTACTTCACTATCGACCAATCTAATTACACTCGGGGAAACGGTTGCAAAATTATTGGTAAATCTTTTAACTCGCACGAATCTAAGAATTTCTTCTTCAATCGAGTTGTCAACTTGTGGAATGGGCTTCCCCGAGACGTTATAGACTGCATCACCGTTGATTAATTTAAACTCCGCCTAGACAAATATCTCTTATCAAACCCGCGACTGACTGCGTTTGTAAATGAATAACTTTATTTTATCCCCTCCTCAGTTACTAACCCATCTGTCCTCTACTAACTTCCTAATCCTGTCACGGACATTAGTTCCAGGGCAGTAATTCCCTTTCCAATGTTCCCTTACCCACTCTAAACCACTGTTTGGACACTTGATCCTCAGTGTTTTGGAGGACAAACAACCTAGAAGGGTCACTAGATCTGTTGTTGCTTGATTTCCTTTGTACTTTGTACATACGAACATATACACACACACAGAAACCTGTATACATACACGCATATACATACATTTATTCCATACATAAATAAGTTTAGAAAGGGTTTGTCGGAGTCAAAGTGATAATCGAAATACATTTGATCTCATTGATTGCATGAGATCTTTTCTAAAATTGTTTAGCGTTAGCGTAAATATAACATCCGGGTACTGAAAGATGTGTGGCAATCGTCCTTCCTCAGTCCCTTTGCCAATAAACAGCCTAGTGAGGACAATCAATTTGTTGTTACTTGCATTATTTTGTATTATTGTGGTAATCTTATGTATATGTAACATCATCCCCAGCAGCCTGAATGTATACCCTGTTGGACACACACCTCGCACAATATTTTCCACTTCAACCGGTCATATGTTCGCCTGTTCCATCCCACACACGAAAACTTCCATATCAAATCCATTTATTTACGTCTACTTTCTCTTCTAGCTCTAGTTCTAAAGTCCCACTCATTTGTATGTTGCTTCGGTAGTTCATCTATTATCCTCTTTTCGAAATTTACGGCCTGCTCAAGACCATTTTATCATTCATTTTTGTTTGTAATTAAAACCAAAGTACGGCTGACCAATCTCTCTCTGTGTACACATTCTGTTTATCCGCGATCGACTTGAACAAGGAACATTTTTGTATATCAGAATGTTTACCCCTTTAAATCCTTGGTTCAGTTAACTCGAAGGTTACCCAGAGAGACTGATAGAACAGGGAGATAGAACAAAGTATAGCAGGGAAACAAAGAAGTAGAACAAATATAAAGCAGAGAGAGAGAGAGAGAGAGAGAGAGAGAGAGAGAGAGAGAGAGAGAGAGAGAGAGAGAGAGAGAGAGAGAGAGAGAGAGAGAGAGAGAGAGAGAGAGAGAGAGCGCATAAAATGCGACGCACACATTTGTTTTAAGTCAGTATTGAACGGAATCAAAACAATACAATACTTTTATAACCCAAATGCTTCATGACTTGGTTTTAAAGGTTTAACACCTTCTGTACCAGCGACGTCTTGTTAATTATATTTTGGCTAATATTATACGATTTTATTCAGTTTAAAAAGGGCCTCCAGCAATAATGATGCTGGTCTTGAATGTGAGCTATTTGCAGACTCATTTAATCTCACTCAACTAGTCAACCAACCCACCCGTGTACCAGATAATCCTAATCATAATTCCCACCTACTGGACTTATTTTTAACAACCAATTCAGAAAATTATGATGTTACAGTGAGGTCCCCGCTTGGATCTTCTGATCACTGTCTGATACAGGCCACCTGTCTATCACCTACCACACCTTCCCACTCTGAACCTGTTTTGGTGACTAAATGGCATTACGATAGGGCAGACTGGGAGGGTCTTCAAGGTTTCTTTATTGATATTCCCTGGACCTCTTTCTTTTCTAATGATGCACACTCCACCTTGAGCCACATACAAGATTTTGTAAAAATTGGAATGGAAACTTTTATTCCTCATCAAAAGTACAGTAAAAGATCTAATTCACCTAAATGGTTTGACCATAATTGTGCTAGAGTAACTGAACAAAAAGCAATAGCCTACAATGCATACACAAGATCAAAAACACATGAAGCCTTTAATTACTTTAGAAACATCAGAAATCATGCCAAAACTGTATTAAACCTAACTAAATCAAACTTTCTCCACAAGCAGGCAAATAAACTTCTAAATAATCCAAATGATAACAAAATATTTTGGTCTACTCTTAACTCATTTAAATCCAACTTCATTACTGCTTCATCCATTCCACCATTAAAATCTCCGACTGGCAATCTTGTAAGTGACCCACGAGGTAAAGCTAACCTTCTTGCGGATATTTTCTCCACCAACTCAACCTTAGATGAAATAAATCAAGATGTCCCTGTACTTAATTTTAATTCGCCTGAAATTCCCTCACTTAAGATCCACACCAGACATGTCAAAACTATTTTGCAGAATCTCTCGGTAGATAAGGCTCCTGGTCCAGATGAAATTCCTCCAATAGTACTTAAGAATTGCTCCTTGGTGCTCGCTCCTGTATTGGCAAAATTGTTCCGTCTGTGTACTCATACCTCATGCTTCCCAGTACCCTGGAAAGAAGCAAACATCCATCCAGTTCCTAAAAAAGGTGCCTCTTCAGATCCATCAAACTACAGACCAATAGCTATAACTTCCACTCTTGGTAAAGTCTTTGAAATTATATTAAATAATCACATAATTAAGCATCTTGAGAATAATAAATTAATCAGTGATAGGCAATATGGTTTTAGACGATGTCGATCAACTGCAGACATGCTTTGCCTTCTTACGCATCAAATCAACCAAGCTACAGACCAACATGGTGAAACACATACAATAGCACTGGATATATCAAAGGCATTTGATAGAGTCTGGCATCAATCCTTATTGTCGAAGATGTCACACTACGGCCTTGCATCATTAGTTCCACTACTTTCTTCTTATCTTCAAACAGAAAAATATGTGTAATGGTAGATGGCCTTTATTCTCAATTTCACTCAATAAATGCTGGTGTTCCCCAGGGATCAGTTTTGGCCCCAATTCTGTTCCTCATTCATATCAATGATCTCATATCTACCACTCATAATCCAATACATTCCTACGCAGATGACTCAACACTCCACAGTTCCTTCACATTTACCAATTCTTTCACCCAACCCGATCTTATAAATTCAAAAATAAACACTGCAATTTCTCTGAACCAGGACCTTTCTAGAATTGATGGATGGGGACAAAAGAATCTAGTTTCCTTTAATGCACAGAAAACCAAGTACATTCAATTTTCTAACCGGCAGAATCTTACTGACTCCCATATATTTTTTAATGATGTAAATATTCCCACTTCCCCTAGTATTGACATTCTCGGTGTAACATTAACTACTAACTTGAGCTGGACACATTATGTTAGAAGCATTGCTAAAAATGCCTCTAAAAAACTGGGACTCCTGTACAGAGTTCGAGAATTCTTCACTGACGAGCAGTTGGCCGTGATATATAAAAGTCATGTGCGTTCTCAGATGGATTACTGTTCACCTCTGTGGGGTGGAAGTGGAGTGGTTGCATTGAGGCAGTTGGACAAAATTCAAAATAAAGCTATTAGATTAATCAATAACCCTGCAATCACACAGGACCTTCCTACATTATCCATACGAAGAAACGTTGCATCCCTTGCATTATTCTACAGATATTTTCACAGCAATTCTTCTGAGGAACTTGCTTCAATTGTGCCGCCTCTCCACATCTTTCCCCGTAGAACTAGGGCAGCTGAGAGCGCCCATGAATTTACACTTTCTCCTCCACAATGCAGAACTTCTGCTTATCAAAATTCATTTATCCCCAGAGCTACTACTCTTTGGAATTCACTTCCCTCGAATTGCTTTCCACAAACTTACAATCTACAAATGTTTAAATCCAGTTGTTACAAACATTTTATGAATGGAGGATGCCTTTAGGCACATGGACCTTTTTGTTTTATCTGTGTTTTTCCTTCCTCCGTTCATTGTCGATTTAAAAAAAAAAAAAAAAAAAAAAAAAAAACACGCTTCGAAATATCTCACTTAACCCGTTTTACTACTACAGATCCTTCTTAAGCTCTACAAAATCATCTAAATATAGCTTGAATAAAATACAAAAAGACGTCGCCAGTACAGAAGTGGTTAAAGAGTCGAACTGGCGTAACCTTATTATATGCTGAGAACTGTATATTCACATCCTTAGCTTGAAAATGCAAATATTGGTCTGCATTAACTGTCCCTTAATGTAATGTTTGCACTGTATCAGCCGAGTGAATAGAAGAGAGAGAGAGAGAGAGAGAGAGAGAGAGAGAGAGAGAGAGAGAGAGAGAGAGAGAGAGAGTTAGTCAGTCAGTATACAGCCACTCTATTATTCTGCAGCATTAAACACAGACGTCATCTGTCAGTCACCCGACATCCACCATTTACCTCCTCCTTCTCCTTCCCCTCTCCTCTTCACTTCCTCTTTCTCCTCCCTCGCCACCTCGTCTTTCTCCTCCTCCTCCCTCTCCACCTCCCTCTCCTAACTCTCCACCTCCTCCTTCTTCTCCCTCTCCACCTCCCCCTTCTCCTACCTCTGCACCTCCTCCTTCTCCTACCTCTCCACCTCCTCCTTCTCTTACCTCTCCACCTCCTCCTTCTCCACTTCCTCCTTCTCCTCCCTCTCCACTTCCCTCAGTTTCCTCCAACTCCTTCTTTATTAACCATCTCCTCTTCTCCCTTCTTTAACTTTCTCTTTCTCCTCCTCTGCTTCTTCTGTTTCGCCTCCTGATCCTTCTTAGCTGTCTTGCGTTTATTTTAATTTGTCCATCTTCTCGAAATATCTTAATTTTCTGTGGTTATCGATTCTCCTTCTTCCCATTACCTCTTCTCTTCCTCCCATGTTTCTCTTCTCCTCCTCCTCCCCTTCCACCACGTTTTCCTTTCTCTGCTTTCTCCTTCTGCCTTGTTCTTTCTTTCTCCTCCTCCTTTGGAAATCGTTGGAAGGGGTTGTACAAATGGAGTATATATATTGCGTATTGGTAAAGTAGAAATACTAAACAGCTGTATTGATTATGTTGTATGCTTATTTTACGTTCATCCTATATACAAATTATATTTTCTGGTAATTTTTATGATTGCCCTTCACTCGTAAATCAATGTTGTACTTTTTCTATTTCGTTTAAATATATATATATATATATATATATATATATATATATATATATATACCGGTATATATATATATATATATATATATATATATATATATATATATATATATATATTATATAAGAGAGAGAGAGAGAGAGAGAGAGAGAGAGAGAGAGAGAGAGAGAGAGAGAGAGAGAGAGAGAGAGAGAGAGAGAGAGAAAAAAAAAACTTACTGTACCTATGGGTTTTGTGTAGAAACTGAATTTTCTTCCTATTCGTGAATGATAAACAAATTATATACTTCCATGTTGAAATACAACATCAGGAAAATTCTGAGTGGGAGTTTTAGTTTGAAGTAAGCCTTTGAAAGCGGTGTTGTCAGCCTAGGGGACGAACTAAAATATAGTGATCGAAAATGGCAAAAGTAAGAACAATCCTCAATAATGATAACACAGAACATCTTAATAACCCCCACAGACGTCGGGCCAAATAGTTCACTCGTGGGTTATCCAGATATGATCATGGAACATAGACCAACAACAAAATAAAGGAGAAAGAAATGGAAAATAAATGAAAAGATGGAGAGAGAGAGAGAGAGAGAGAGAGAGAGAGAGAGAGAGAGAGAGAGAGAGAGAGAGAGAGAGAGAGAGAGAGAGAGAGAGAGAGAAAAGAGAGAGAGAGAGAGAGAGAGAGAGAGAGAGAGAGAGAGAGAGAGAGAGAGAGAGAGAGAGAGAGAGAGAGAGAGAGAGAGAGAGAGAGAGAGAGAGAGAGAGAGAGAGAGAGAGAGAGAGAAGACAGGCAGAGAGAGTACATAATTATAGCCACGCTATTATTCTGCAGCATCAAACACAGAAGTCATCTGCCAGTCACCAAACATACACAATTTTTTTCCTCCTCCTCCTCCATCTTCTTTGCTATCCTTTTCTCTACCTCGCAGTTAATAGATTAATAGTTTTAGATATCCAAGCTGCCCCGTAAGGACCAATAGGTCTGTTGCAGTTTGTTCTCCTTTGTATTCCTTTGTATTCCTCCTCCTCCTTTTCCTTAATTTTCTTCTCCTTTTTCCTCGTTCTTAATTTGTTCTCCTCTTCCTTCCATTTTCTTCCTCCCTCTCAACTTTTTCCTTCTATCTTTATTCCTTATTTTATCTTTCTTCTCCTCCTCATTTTCTCTCTCCACCTCTTCCCCCTTCATTTGTCTCATCCTTCCTCTTAATTGTCCTGCTCTTCGTATCCCTTCTTTAATTTCGTCTTCCTCCTGCTTCTGCTTCGCCTCCCCATTCTTTTTAATTGTCTTGATTTAGCTGTTATGATCTATATTTACTATCCTATCATAATATTTGTCATCCATAGGTTTTAGCTATTTCTGGTTTCTAAATGAGTGTATGCTGTTTATATATTATACGAAGTGAATAATTAATTGCAATCTAGTAATTGCAATGTAGTAATATATGTATTTAATAATCTCAGAAGACAAGACGCCCTCAGGCACAAACCTGTACACTGAAGCAACGAACAATATATGTAAATGTTAATAATTACCTGTTAAATACAAATAAGCCAAGGACAAACATATACTGTATTCAGTATACTTAACTCATGTCAACTGAAGCCTCTAACGGGACTTCATTGCAAAGCTTGTTTACATATCGAGAAGTCAAGATCAATCAAGATAACTCTGGAGCGATCATGGGTAATATTAAGTGGAGATGGGTCGTTTTTCTGGTCCCCTTTCTCTCTCGTGTTAAGCCCCATTTGTTTTGAAATTATAAGACGTTCGGCCCAATAGTTTGGGAAATTATAAGAGGAACCGACCTTTGGCATTTTTCTACCGAAAAATGTACACATTTATCTTGATGGGGTGTTTTTCTAAGCTAAATGGAGGTCTAGCGAGGAAACTAAGAAATAAAGGAGTACATGAATAATTAATAGACCAAACAAATCGACCCATCTCCCCTTAACTATTCATGGCCTTGATCTTGAATATGAGCAAAACAAACGAAAGTCAAGTTTTTGTCAGTATTAGTCAAAATTGTTTTCGATAAATCCCAATTCATAGTTTTAAATTATTTATTCTGGCGATATTTATCCTTGTCCTACACTCGTAAGTCAATTTAGTACATGCTGAATTTATGATTTTTTTGTAGAAGCAAAATATACATCATGTTCAAGAATAAATTGCAGGTTAAATACTTCCTGGTTTCAATATTACTGCAGGAACTTTTCGCAATCGCTTATGATGTAATCGACAAGAGTACTTTGCTTTTAACATGTATTCGCAACTTACAATTGCACCAGAGTTTTCCCAGTTCTTGTACATATACTGTATGTTATATCAAATTCCACCTACGATTTACTAGTATTTTCCCAACTTGCTACAATATTTTTTCCAGGCTATATTCCCTATCAGTGTTTAACCCTTTAAGTACCAGCGACGTATTATTTTTTATTCTAGCTATATTTAGATATTATGCAGCTTAGGAAGGATATGTGGTAGTTAAAAGGGTTGGTTGAGATAGTTTGAAGTCTTATTAATGCTAGAGGTCCTTCCTAAGATCAATAAATTCGTCTAATAGTTGACAGAATATGATGAAAAGGACGTCCCTGGTACTCAATGGGTTAACTTGAACTGTAAACATTAAGCCTATAATATTGGTACATGAACCAGCATAAACCCTTAAGGGGTAGTACTTAAGGGGTAGTACTCGCTTTTTCTCCCTCATATTTAGCATATTAGCTATGAGGTTTTAAGGCTGTCGTTCCGTTAGTTTGGCGATTTTGAGACCTTTTGCTAATTTGTGTTGTCATTATTAAGGCTTTTCGTGCTCTTTAGCTGTTGATTTTTTTCCTGGCGAGCGTCAGCGAGCCTCTAATTTTAAAAGGAACCGGCCCTACCGAAAAATGTACAAATTTATCTTGAAAGGGGGTTTAGTTTTTTTCTTCTTCTAAACTTGATGGAGGTCTAGCAAGGAAACTAAAAAGTAAATGAATAAATAAATAAATAGACCAAAGAGCAAGCACTACCCCCTCCTATATACCTACCCCTACTAATATTGCTACGTGAACCAGCATAATCCCTTACACATCCTTCACTATATCTTCTCGTAGCGTTCTTTATGGGAGTCTCATAACGTAGCTCACCTCTGCTTATAATTCACTTACTCCTCTTATAATTCACTTACTCCTCTTGTGTTTCCTCTTATAATTCACTTACTCCTCTTATAATTCACTTACTCCTCTTGTGTTTCCTCTTATAATTCACTTACTCCTCTTATAATCCACTTACTCCTCTTGTGTTTCCTCTTATAATTCACTTACTCCTCTTGTGTTTCCTCTTATAATTCACTTGCTCCTCTTGTGTTTCCTCTTAGAAGCCCGCTCGCCCATTCGCTTCCTACGCTGCTCCATTCACCTACAAGCAGCTTAGTTCTTTCAAGCAGTTTATTCTACGCATATTTTCATTAACAGCATTACAGTTTCGTTCTATTGATGGGGTAGTAGTCGCTTTTTCTGGACCCCCTTCTCCCTCATGTTTAACATATTAGTTTTGAGATTTTAAGACGTTTGTTCGGTTACTTTGGCGATTTTAAGACTTTTCGCCTATTTTTTGTTAATATTATGACTTATCATGCCATATAGGTGTAAATTTTTCCTGGCGAGCGATAGCGATCCTGTAATTCTAGAAGGAATCGGCATTCGGCCGGGACGTTTTTCTACCGAAAACTGTACAAAGTTATCTTGAAAGGGGGTCTAGGGGGTGTTTTTTAAGCTTGATGGAGGTCTAGCGAGGAAACTCAAAAATAGATAAATACATCAATATATAGACAAAAAAGAAGAAGCACTATGCCCTTAATGTTATTTAAATCATGGTGTATCCTTATATCTGACATCGGTTCTCGTTCATTTGGTATAAAGGTTCATATCTACAAAACATATCCGCATCACTTGGAGCAATTGCCTGGTTCTCGCAATCCAGCCACCATATTCTTGTATGACCTTCACTCCTTGCTGCCTACACACACAACACCTTGTCTACACAATTATACACGCCCTCACAAACATATTTACAGTTCACTAACAAACACACAGTGTATACATACATGTATACGTTCACACACCTTTACACAAACACACACGTCCTCGTCAGTCGAATACCACACACACACACATATGAACACTATTATACAAACACACGTATACGTTCACACACCTTTACACAAACACACACGTCCTCGACAGTTCCAGAATACCACACACACACATCATCTGCCATAATAACCTCCCACACACACACACACACATACACTCACACGCACACACACACACACGAACACACACAGACACACACACACAGTCTTGTGCAGAGTGTGGAAGAGGGCGGAAGTGTTTTTGGGAGCTCTCGATGTGTGAATTGAGGATTCGAGAATTGATTCGGTGCTTCGCATAGAAGAATATCTACATTACTCACCTAAATTAAGTATTACATATTATATTTTGCGGCAGTATTGTCCCGGATTATTGAAAATAAATATAGTAAATATTATGGTAATAATAAGGATAGTTAAAACAAAGAAATTAAGCATTGTTCTTCATTGGCGTTGGATATTCCCGCGTAAAGGTGGTAGCTGAGGGTAAACAAAGGCCGGCAATATGGCCGCGACAGAAGGAAGGAAATTGAGAACTAGGAAGGATATAGATGGGGAAGAGAGTGAAGAATGTGAAGGATCCCAAGGAGGAGAGGTAGGTGGAATGTTAGGAAAGGTTATTATGAGACTGAAGGCTTTGGAGGAGAAAATGGAGAATGTGGTGATTAGGGATAGAAAGGGAGAAGAAAGAGAGGCGGTAATAGAAAGACTGGAAAGAGAAAATAAAGAATAAATTATAGAGAAAAGGCGGAAAGGGAGATAGAACAACTTAAAGAGGAGAATGAAAGACTAAGGAAAAGATTGGAAAGGAATCACGATAGGACAGAACAAGTGGAAGTAGAAATGAATGAAATGAAAAATGCTTGGGGTAATAAAGTAGAGGAAACAGAGGTTAGTCTTAAAACGATTATGGATGAACAAAAGGAGTGGCAGGGTAATAATCTAGGACAGAAAGTAGTGAAGGCCATAAGGCAAAATGAGAGACGGGTAACTTATATAGTGGAAAAGAAGAGATGTGTGATGATGTTTGGAGGAGGAAATAATGGACAGAAATGACAGGAAAGTTGCAGAAATGAAGAAGGTTGATGACATGTTAGAGGTGTTGGACAGAGTAGGAAAGGAAGGTTGGAAGAAGGAGGTGGAAGATAGTTGGAGGTTGGGAAAGTATAAGAAGGGGGAGAGGAGGCCTATTAAAATTAGATTTAAGTCTACGAAAGCAGCAGAAGAGGTATTGAGGAACAGCTGGAAACTGAGTCAGGAAGGGAAATACACCAAGGTTATATTAAGGAAAGACTTGAATGCAGAAGAGCGCGATAATATGAGAGAAATAACAAAGGAAGTGAGAGAAAAGAACGATAATAGGTCAGAGGTAGATAAAATAAAAAAATTCTACCGAAATATCGACGGGAAAGTGAAAAAATGGTACATGAAGAGGAGGGGAACGAAGGAGGAGGAGGAGGAGGAGGAGGAGAAGGAGAAGGAGAAGGAGGAGGGGAGGGGACGCGAGGCAGAAGGGGGGAACGAGAGGGAGGAAAGGGAAAGGGGAGGGGAGGGGGAAGAGAGGGGGGCGGGGGGAGAGAGAGGGAGGCGGGGAGAGAGAATTAGGAGCCCCCGGGGGGTTGGCGAAGAAGAGGGATTAAAAACGAGGAAAAGAAAACATAGTACAAAATATAAAAGTAGCAACTGTAAACTGGTGTATAGCAATCTGGATGGTTTAATATCCAAAAAATTGGAGATTGGTGACCTCATAAAACAAGAAAAAACCATGATAATGTGTTTATGTGAAACAAAGTTAAATAAAGATATGAGTCTGGAAGTGATGGGATGGGATAACTATAATTTGTGGAGAAGGGATAGGAAGGGCAAGATGGGTGGAGGAGTATTACTCATTACACACAATAAATTAAAAGTTAAAATTATAGATTTACAAAATAATAAAGCAGAAATTATAGCAGTGGAGGTAATTAATGAAAATAATGAAAACAATGATATTGCGGTAGCATATATGCCACCATATACGAGGGCCTGGAAAGAGGAAGAATACCAAGGATTAAAAAAGGAGATGATCAAAACTATGGAACACTTATTTGGCAGAAACAACGAGTTAATATTGGTAGGGGATTTTAATTGTAGAGAGGTTAATTGGGAGGAGGGAGACGCAGGTAGTAATATGAGTTCTTGGGGGAATGTACTACTAGACTTGGTTACAGAAAACCTGCTAATTCAGAATATTAAGGAAAACACAAGAAGAAGGGGTAAAGATGAATCGTCTAGATTAGACTTGGTGTTTACAAGAGATCCAGATATGATTACAAATACTAAATACCTACCTCCGCTGGGAAATAGTGATCATGTGGTAATTGAAATGGAAATCCTGATGGGTTATCCAACAATGCTAGAGAGAGAAGAACATAAAGAAAGGAGATTGAACTATGGGAAAGCAGATTTTAAGCTATTAAAAAGTTGCTTCAGGGATGCAGACTGGAGTGAAATTGAACAGAAAAACAATGTTAATGATAAATACTGTGTGTTTAAAAAAATTTATGATGATATTGTAACCAGGTATGTGCCAAGACAAGGACATAAGACTGAACAGATAAAAGACTGGTTTAATGATAAATGTAGAATAGCTAGGGATAAGAGAAATAAGGCATGGAACATAGCCAGAAGAAGGAGAAATTAACAGACCTGGAATACATATAGGAATCTAAGGAACGAGTATGTCAGAATTAGGAAACAGGAAGCAAGAAATTATGAAAAAAACATTGTGGAAAAATGTGGAAATGATCCCAAATTGTTCTACAGGTATGTAAATAGCAAAATGAAGGTTAAGGACAAAATAATGAAGCTGAGGGAAGGAGACAATATTTATGAGGGTGATGAGAAGATATGTGAGGTTATGAATAATAAATTACATTCAATTTATGCTATGAATGAACAATTTTTAGAACCAGAGATTATATACTGAAATGATGAAAAATTGGGGGATATTATCTTTCAACCAGAGGAACTACTAGAACTTATGATGGGACTAGATGTGAGAAAATCTATGGGCCCAGACAATATAGACAGGATGGATTCTAAAAGAAGGTGCGGAGGAATTGGTAAAACCTTTATATGAAATAATTAAGTACTCTATTGTAGTTGGAAAATTACCACTAGACTGGAAAAGGGCTAATGTAGTACCAATCTACAAAGGTGGGAGTAGGGAGCAGCCGCTAAACTATAGACCAGTGTCACTGACAAGTGTTGTTTGTAAAATGTGTGAGAAGATTATTAAGAAAAGATGGATAAAGTACTTGAAAGAAAATAATTGACTTACTGTGAGACAATTTGGATTCAGAGAGGGAAAATCATGTGTTACTAATCTGGTGAGCTTCTATGATAGGATGATAGATATACTACAAGAGAGAGAAGGATGGGCGGACTGTGTGTATCTTGATATAAAGAAGGCCTTTGACAGAGTTCCTCATAGTAGACTTAGATGGAAGTTGAAGAAGTTTGGAGGTGTTCAGGGTAATTTGTTGAAGTGGATGGAGGACTATCTCTCGGGAAGACAGATGAGAACCATGGTAAGAGACAGCTTATCAACATGGAGGGATGTTACAAGCGGAGTTCCACAGGGATCAGTGTTGGCCCCAATTATGTTTCTGGTCTATATAAATGACATGCCAGAGGAAATAAATGCATACATGAATATGTTTGCTGACGATGCAAAAATGATGAAACATATAGTGGACGAAAACAGTTGTAGAGAGCTACAGAGTGATCTGGATAAGATAGACCGATGGAGCAAGATATGGAAATTAGATTTTAACAGAGATAAATGTCATGTGATGGAAGGGGGTGTGAGTAAAAGAAGACCTCATTGGGAATGTAAACTAGGAGAATGCACGATTAACCCCTCAGAGAAAGAAAAGGACTTGGGCATTATAATACAGGGAGATCTTTCACCCGAGAGCCATATTAACAAAATTGTGGGAGAAGCTTATGGCCTGTTGAATAAAGTAAAAATAGCATTCAACTATTTGAATGAAGAGATGCTAGTAAATATAATAAAATCAATGGTGAGACCTAAATTGGAATATGCGGCAGTGGTGTGGTCACCCATCTTAAAAAACACATAATTAAGTTGGAGAAAGTACAGAGAGCTGCAACGAAGATGATTCCAGAACTAAGAGAACTGACATATGAAGAGAGATTAGAGAGATTGAATTTGCCAACTCTAAGTGAGAGAAGAGAAAGAGGGGATATGATTATGATGTATAAATGTGTTAGGGGATTGGAAAGGATAGACAAGGAGGATTTTATCGAGGGAGATAAAGGGAGGACTAGAGGACATAGTTGCAAGTTAAAGAAAGGCAGATGTAAAGGAGATGTGAGGAAATTCAACTTTCCATATAGAAGTATTAATATGTGGAATCAGTTGGATGATGAAGTGGTGGGTGCGGGGAATATCCAAATTTTTAAAGCCAAATTAGATAACAGAATATTTGGAGGCGGAACAATACGAACCTAAAAACTCAAATCCTGTATACTACAATTAGGTGAGTACAATTAGGTGAGTACACACGCACACCATCTGCCATAATAACTTTCCACATACACTCACACGTACACACACAGACACACACCATCTGCCATAATAACCTCCCACATACACTCACACGTACACACACATACACACACACATCATCTGCCATAATAACTTCCCACATACACTCACACCACAGCCTTCCTACAGGCGGATACACACGAGCTTGTTGTTGGATCGGCAACTTAATTCTGGTAGCCTTTTGGTAATATTTTTTGCTGCTATCAATGTCTAAGCTGAACAAAATCATTATTACATACAATCATACATACATACATACATACATACATATGTACATACATACATACATACTGTACATATAAACCTACATACATACATGCATACATACATACATACCAGAAAGAGACAAGCCATCAAACTTACCTTCACAATAGTCCACTTAACCCCTTCTGTACCGGCGACGTCTCTTTCATTTTATTCTGGCTACTATTAGACGATCTTATTCAGTATAAAAAGGGCCTCCATCAAATAACAAGCTTCAAACTGTCTCATCTAATCCGTTTTGGTACCACATATCCTTCTTAAGCGGCACAAGATCGTCTAAATATAGCAAGTACAAACAAAATAAGACGTCGCCGGCACATAATGAGTTACATAAGGTCCATATTTAACTGCTAGATGATCAGAGGTACATTTTGTTTTTTGTTTTTTTATATTCCCATACTCCCTCTCGGGCATAAGCTGATAGCCTTTACACTACACCGCTGAACACGGTGAGGCCCGTGAGGTCTTGTTCCAATCTAGGGAGTGAGACATGCGAAGCACCCCGGCTCGAAGCAACTCCATCTCTGAAGCCGCTCCGCCTCTGCGCTTCACCGTCTCATCCCCCACACTTGGACCCTCTCTCTCAGAACGCCACCTATTGAACAATTAACTCACTAGGCATTGACCCCCATATTTTGAATATGGGAATATTCATAAAATGCTTTTTAATCAGGGAACAATGAAGGTACTTTTTTTTTGGCATTTCGGTGTGCTGTGGTAATGCACTGAAACTAGGTACAGCACAAATTCCATCCCAATAATATCTTCCCATTGACATATTGGGATTCGAACCCGGGTCCATTGGATTACCAGTCCAGTGGCAAGACACTCTGCCAGACCTCCCCTATAGCGAGGTGGTAGTGCTTGTTTTTTGGTCTATACATTTATTTGTTTACTATATTTTTTAGTTTCCTCGCTAGACCTCCATCAAGCTTTAAACAAAACCTAGACTCGTTTTCAAGATAATGTGTACATTTTTCGGTAGAAAAATGTGGTTCCTTCTAAAATTACAGGCACCGGTCCACCTCGCCAGGAAAAATTGTACACCTAAATGGCACGAAAGGTCTTAATATTGACAAAGAAATGGGGCAAAAGGTCTCAAAATCGCCAACCTAACGGAACGAACGTCTGGAAATCTCAAAACTAATAAGCTTAACATGAGAGAGAAGGGAGGTCCAAAAAAAGCGACTACCTCCCCCTTAAGACTATAAAGAGTGACGCACCCCTTTCAATCAGTATAGAACGCAAACGAAACAATACAATGCTTTATTGTTGGCCAAAGGCTTCAGAACTTGGCTAGAAATGTTCAAATATTGAAATTTATGTAACTCTTCATAAGGTATGCTGCGAAACAGGGCATATTCATATAGATGACGGAACTCATATAATGTTCAACCCCTTCACCACGATGACGTCATTTTCATCCTATTTTGGTTACCAATGGACGATTTTCTTTAGCTTAAAATCTACCTCCAGGACTCAAAGGGGTACAGTTGACTCGTTTAATCCACAGAGTCTCAGAATATTATTGAGGCATATTAAAAGCTTAACAGTTAACGTATAACACAAATTTGTAATATATAAAATGGAAAAGGGATGAATCAAGAAATATATAAGCGATTCTCTTCCCTACAGCATATTTTCAAAAATAGTTCAAGAATAGTTTCAAAAACTTTAGAGATACAAGAGATGAGAGCAATTGGGCGATAGTTGGATGGTTGAGAGCGGTCACCCTTCTTTGGGACAGGTTGAATAAGAGCAAACTTCCAGCAAGAAGGGAAGACGTTAGAGGAGAGACAGAGGCGAAAGAGTTTGCCTAGGCAGGGAGTCGGCACGGAAGCACAGTTTTTGTGTAAAACAGGAGGAACACCGTCCGGACTGTATGCCTTCTTAGTATTAAGCCCAGAGAGAATAGAAAATACATCTTTAGAAGAGATTAGGATATTAGGCATAAGTAGGAGAGAGAGGGATGGAGAGGGAGGAATAACAACGGAATCATCCAAGGTGGAGTTTCTAGCAAATGTTTGAGCGAAGAGTTCAGCTTTGTCAGAGGAAGAAGTGATGGTTGTGCCATCAGAGTGGAAAAGGGGGGGGGGGGAGGAAACGAGGAAGAAAAATTGTTGGAGAGGTTTTTGGCTAGATGCCAGAAAGCTTGGGAAGAGCTAGAGTTGGATAGTTCAGTGCATTTATTATTGATGAATGAGTGTTTGGCAAGTAAAAGAACAGATTTGGCTTGATTCCGGGCAGAAACATAGGAAGAATGAGATTCTTGAATCTTAACTCATAAACTGCGAAGCCATTGTAGTTCAAACCCTCCCGCCTAGCAAGGGTATTTGGTTCTATTCTGACGAAAATTGTCATATGTAACATATATATAATTATTACTTATCAATATGCACCTATTTTGCTTTTAATATGAAGATATGAACATTTAAGAGCAATAAAAGAAATGGGAATAGCATAAGGGGGGGGGAGGGAAATATGTATTATTGCCGCAAGGTCGTATCATGAGGCAAGAGCTGGGGGGACGTCTATCCACCCTCTCCAAGCTCTGAAGCAACACTGGTGAGTCTGAGTAGAAGTCTCTGTGTTGCAAGGATCTCTAGCTCCCTCACCCGTGTTAAAGAGACCGGAAGGGGGAAATTCGCGCCGAAAATTACCCGATAAAAAGGGGAATAAGAGGAAATATAGCTGATAATTGAGGAGGGGGGAAAAGGAGGGGAAAGAGGGGGGGGGGACACATATGCAGGAGTGGTAGCAAGTAATAGAGGGGAATTATCTCAATCACAAATTGCTTTGTTTTGAGTGCCACTGGGGTGTTTTAAAAGTTTTTTTTTGGCCTTGGATTGTAAGAGTCTGGCCGTATTCGCCCAGTAGAACCTCTTAAGAGTCTGGCTGCAGTCCCTGGGTTAAGGCATCGGTACCGTTTGAAAGCTTCTTCCTTGTTGCGGAAAGCAGTAAAACAAGCGTGAGTAAACCAAGATTTTTTTGCATCAGACTGAGAGAAAGAATATGGAATGTATGCTTCCATGCCCAAGAGGATTACCTCGGTAATGCGTTCAGCACTCTCCGAGGGTCCCCGGCCACCGAAGCAAAAGTCATTCCATGGGATATCAACGAAGTACTGTCGGAGAGCCTCCCAGTCAGCAGCGCTAAAGTGCCACAAGCGCCGCCGGTTGGGAGGATCGGGTGGCTATACCGGAGAGATAGGACAGGTGACAGATATTAGTTTACGGTCGGAGGAGCCCAAAGGAGAGAACAATATTTACAGTATATGCAGAAGAGTTAGAGGTTAGAAATATATATATATATATAGAGAGAGAGAGAGAGAGAGAGATCGGTCGGAAGACGGCTTCCATACCCATTTGTAGGCTAGCTATACCTCGCTCAGAATATATCGACACCGTACCTGAATTGGGTGTAACGTTTAATGATCGCCAAGCTAATGGGGTGAAACGTCTTACAATCGTCAGACTAATGAGGTGAAACGTACACAAACTGTTTGAAGGTAGTTACATAAAATACGGCTTGTCTACCTCTCAGCAGCTTGGTCTATATTCTTCCCGACCTCCGCATGTTAGTGCATTAACCCAAGTAGTTTCTTTACGGCAGCATGGCGAAAAATTGGACTAAGTGAATTTACGGTATGGTTAGAGATACTGGTTCTCTCTCTCTCTCTCGATGATGGTAAAGTGCCATGTTCCCTATCTCGATTATTCAGCTATTACGTAGATTGAATACGGAAATATATAGTTAATGATAATCACCTGAAATTAACGGATTAATTAACATAACCGTTTCATGTATGGCGCAATCTGGTGCTACAGGATCAACACGTTCACTTCCGGTAACGTTCTTTTCATTATTTTTTGAAAACTAAAAGATGATTATATTAATTCAGGAATGACCTTTAACCATTTAAAGGCAACAAACTATCTCAATTAAGGGGAGGTTTTTAGTTGATTCCCTAGACTTCCATCAAGCTTAAAATTACTCCCCCTAGACCCCCTTTCAAGATAAATTTGTACATTTTTCGGTAGAAAAATTTCCCGGCCGAAGGCCGGTTCCCCTTAAATTACAGGCTCGCTATCGCTCGCCAGGAAAAAATCGACACCTAAATGGCACGAATGGTCTTAACATTGACAGAAATGGGTCGAGGGTTCTTAAAATAGCCAAACTAAAGGGGCGAACGTCTTAACATCTCAAAAGCAATGAGGCTAAACATGAGGGAGAAAGGGGTCAAGAAAAAAGTCCCTCAAGTGGATATCTCCCCTTAATCATTTTAGCTACCACTGAATCTTGCTAAGCTGACTAAAATCATCTAATAGTTGCCAGAATATGATGAAAAGTACGTCACCGGTACTGAATGAGTTAACACTATACGGTGCAACAACTTGGGGGGGGGGATGAAATTTGTATTATTAATATCAAGGGCTTGCCTGATTGCTGACGCCATTTTTGAGCAATGTAATTTACCCCACTCAACCCCCCCCCCCCCCTCTCCAATAGAAAAATAAATAAAATAAAATGATATATATATACATATATATATATATACCGGTATATATATAGTATATTTATAACAAAGAAAGGAAGAACAAAAAAACACCCTCCGCCAAAAAAATAAAAATACACCTCGATATGGTGAAGTGTCTTATAATCGACAATCTATTGAGATGAAACGTCTTAAAATTAAAATAATACCGGCCTCGCGCCAGATACGGTTAAATTGTCTGACAGGTTAAATGATACACTGCGGATATGATAGTATTTATTCTATTATATTTTACTTCAATTTATATTTGGAGGCGTGCACGGGGGGGGGGGGGGGGAGGTTATGTGCGTGAGTTGCTTTTGATGTTGTTATTGTGTGTGTTTTTATGCGGGGTGATAAAGGGGTATTGACTTGTTATCGCACGGTAGTAGAAGTTCGGATATTAAACTGAAATTTGGGAGGTTTAATCGCTATGAAATGCATTAACCTTTCTGGATCGTTGAGGATTTGAGAGAATGATTCAACGAAATTAATGTTCTTCTGGAAACTGTATTTAACCTCGTTCTTAACACCAATAGCATCCCAAATTAAAAAAATTATTGGAAGCATGTGATTCTCCCAGGATTCGAACCCAGGATATCACTTCTAGAACTTACACGCTCTAACCAAGACAGTTCAAGACATGTCCCATAATATCTATCAATATTTGCAGAAAGATAGATAGCTAGAAAGATAGATATAATGATAGACAGATAGATAGATACGTACAGTAGATATAAACATAGATAGGGTGGCAATGATTTGTTGGTTCAATAGGATAGATGAGAGAGAGAGAGAGAGAGAGAGAGAGAGAGAGAGAGAGAGAGAGAGAGAGAGAGAGAGAGAGGAAAGCAAAAAAGAAAGAAAAAGTGAGAGTGAAAAAATATAAAAAAAGAGTGGGAGACAGAAGGGAAAGAGATAAGACTTTTTCCATTAATGTGAGAAATGGAAGCGAACATAGCCAGGCAGAAGTCTCGTACCCTACCACAAAAAAAAAAAAAAAAAAAAAGGAAAAAAAAAATAACTAAAACAAATAATAAAATAAAATAAGAATACAAACAAATAAATCATATAAATATATAGATAAATAAATAAAATAGAATATACAAAATACATTTTGTTTTGTTTTGGATGCGCTATACTCAGTCTGAAATGTATGGACTCAATGAAAGGAATGAAAAGGGTAATTTGGGAGTCCATAATGACTTTATAAGCCTTATATATGTTTGTTGGTAGCAATAATCCCATCTAATCTTATGGATGGAAAGGTACATCACTATTAATATACCCACTGAGTATATACACCTTGATAATCCATAGTAATAAACCCTAATACAAGTATGTTGGTAGTGTTTATCCCCTCTAATTATATGGATGGAAAGATAAATCGCTATCAATATACCCAATGATTTTATACACCTGTATAGTGTATAATCCATAATTATAAACCCTAATAAAAGTATGTTGGCAGTATTAATACCCATCTAGTTATATGGATGGAAAGGTATATCACTATCAATATACCCAATGATTTTATATACCAATTTAATGGCCTTGGATATTTTACACTGTGTTGTAACTTTCCGTCAACAGTTTCGCTTGCAACCTACTGATCAAGCCGAGTATCCAAAGTTTATACTTATGAGTTTGGGAGCGTTCTTAGTAAAATCTAGGACACAAAGTATATATGTTTTCTGCAATAGCCTGTTCATAGATAGATAGATAGATAGATAGATAGATAGATAGATAGATAGATAGATAGATAGATAGATAGATAGATAGATAGATATAGATAGATAGATAGATAGATAGATAGATAGATAGATAGATAGATAGATAGATAGATAGATAGATAGATAGATAGATAGATAGATAGATAGATAGATAGATAGATAGATAGATAGATAGATAGATAGATAGATAGATAGATAGATAGATAGATAGATAGATAGATAGATAGATAGATAGATAGAGAGAGAGAGAGAGAGAGAGAGAGAGAGAGAGAGAGAGAGAGAGAGAGAGAGAGAGAGAGAGAGAGAGAGAGAGAGAGAGAGAGAGATAGATAGATAGATAGATAGAGAGAGAGAGAGAGAGGAGAGAGAGAGCTAGCCAGTCAGTAATAATTTAATTTAATTAAAAGTCATATATACATTGTCTATAGTTATTGAAGTAGAAAATATAAACATAAAATTCCTCAACTCATAGTCAGTTATGTGTTCTATACATAATTATAACATTCTTGATATGAGACCATTGATATCATTTAGTAACAAATTATTAAATCCATAATCATTTAGAATTATTTGTTCTACATTTTCTACAATAAAAGATCTATGCCTTATATAATACAAAGCTTCATTATAAGAATAAGATGCTATATGTGGTTTCTATATAAAAATCATATTTTCATCCACTTAACTAAATATCTAATTATATATTATAAATCCATATTATCTACAACCACTGTGGTTGTTCTCCCAATACACTATCTTCATTATCTTCTTGACCGCCGTATGATATACAATGGCAGACTTTTTAAACTATATAATTATAACACTTAATTTATTATTAAACCAAACTTCAGCTCAATAAAAACTAAAACAATAGCAATGTACAAAATACAAATAAAAAATAGTTCAATACTTGTTACTAAACTTTTAAAAAAGACAATTGAACTCAGTGTAAATCCTGATTCTGCATCTTATCGTATATAAGTCGTTATTAAGATACAGTCAATTATAAACCCAAATATATTTACGTCTTATAATCTCAAAAAGGGGGACCAGAAAAACGACCCATCTCCCCTTAACCTGATGTTGACTCTTTCAGTATACAACACGATGTTGCCTTTCTTCCTGTTATTTTGGTTGGGTTTAGACGATTTTATTCAGCACAAGAAGGAACTTAGGGAGCTAGAGAATTATATTTATAGTTTTCTTTATGATTAGAAGATTTTATTCAGCACAGGAAGGACGTTAGGGAGCTAGATAGTTGTTGTGTTCAATAGTTCCCATTATGATTAGAAAATTGTATTCAGCACAGGAAGGACGTTAGGGAGCTAGAGAGTGATGTTCTATAGTTCCCAGTATGATTAGACGATTTTATGCAGCAGAGGAAGGATGTTAGGGAGTTGAGAGAGTTACGTTCTATAGTTCCCATTATAATAAGACGATTTTATGCAGCACAGGAAGGAAGTTAGGGAGTTGAGAGAGTTACGTTCTATAGTTCCCATTATAATAAGACGATTTTATGCAGCACAGGAAGGAAGTTAGGGAGTTGAGAGAGTTACGTTCTATAGTTCCCATTATAATAAGACGATTTTATTCAGCACAGGAAGGAAGTTCGGGAGCTAGATAGTTGCGTTCAATAGTTCCCATTATAATAAGACGATTTTATTCAGCACAGGAAGGAAGTTCGGGAGCTAGATAGTTGCGTTCAATAGTTCCCATTATAATAAGACCATTTTATTCAGCCCAGGAAGGAAGTTCGGGAGCTAGATAGTTGTGTTCAATAGTTCCCATTATGATTAGAACATTTTATTCAGCACAGGAAGGACGTTAGGGAGTTAAGATAGTTATGTTCTATAGTTCCCATTGTTTCCCTGGAAGTGATCAAAAGCAATGCACTGTACCTGCATGCCCATTTCCTGTAATCCTTCTCTCACTCAACTCACGCCTTTAACGGGGTGACTTGTTTTTATTTGTTCTCTTCTTTTCTCTCTTTCTCTGGCTTGTATCCATTCAACGCCATTCAGCCTACTGTTTTAAGACGTGTAACCCCCTAGCAGGTGTCGATTTCTTCCTGGCGATCGATAGCGAGGCAGCATTGTAAGGAGGAATCCGGCTTCTCAGGAGAAATTTTTCTATCGAAAAATTTACAATTTAAGCCTGCTGTCAAAAACATAATACAAATTATGCTGGCTCGCTTACGCTAGCCAGGCCAAATCGACACCTGGATGGGGATAAACGTCTTAAAACGTAGGCTGAATGGGTCCGAATGGATACAACCCAGAGAGAGAGGGAGAAAGAGAAAAAACAACGAGGTGAGCCCCTTAAATAACATTGCCGCGGTTTGTTGCCCTGGAGCAGAGCCGTATAATTTAAGAGTATTGACAAGAATATATATATACACAAAATCAATAGCAACTAAATACAGTATATATATGCTGCACGAATTTCAGAAACGCATACCGGTACTCTATTGTTGCATCCACTCAGACTATAAATAAAGTCAGTAGGCACCAGTCGAACAGGGCAGTACTCAGGGAGGGTACAAATAGGCATATGATAAGGAGTTGCTGGATCTCCTGTTTCATTTACCTGGCTTCCCTCACTGTTTCTATTTGTGCCTCACCTACACAGAGAGTAATCCAGCTTACCCTCACAAGCGCTTCCTCCTCCTATTAACTTCACTACACTTAACAAGCATTATATTTCCTATGTGGATGAAGGAGACAAAAGCCAAAAGTGCCTGTAACGAGTGCCTCCCCCAGTTGAAAAAGTGACAGCCAAAATAAAGGAATGTTCGAGCCAAAATGCCTGGACACACGGAGTTTGAAGCAATTTAAGGCATAGGATGAGGGGAAGATGGATTCAGGGAGAGAGTTCCAGAGCTCAGCTGTTGAATAGGAGAAGGTTTGGGAATATCGTTTCACTCTTCGATTGGAGAGTTGCACAGAGTAGGGATGGGATTGTGTTGCAAGACGGTTGTTATGTACTCTACGTAGAAGAGGTGGTATACACTGAGAGAGCTCTGAGGAACATTGATTATTGTAATAGCGGTAGAATAGCGAGAGAGATGCAACACTGTGGCGAAGAGAGAGAGATTGCAAAGAGTCAGTGAGTGGACGTGAGTTAATGAGACGAAAGACTTTCTTTTCTACTTTGTCGAGAAGTGCTGTGTGCAAGGATCCTCCCCACACATGCGAACAATTCTCAAAACATGGACGCACTGTGCCCCTGTACAGAGCAAGAAGCTGTGCAGGGGTAAAGACCCCCCGGAGGCGGTTGAGCACACCCAGCTTCCGGGAAGCTCTTTTAGCAAGGGTGGTAATATGGTCTTTCCAAGTGAGACCAGGAGAAAAAGAGATTCCTAGATACTGAGAGAAGATGAAGGAATGATGTGTATTGTTGAAGTATAAGGGATGGTCCTGTGGGAGTTCTTTATGGGTAGATAAATGGAGATATTGGGTTTTGAAAGCATTGAAAGCAACAACATTTTCTTTGCCCCAAATGGAAATGGTTGATAGGTCAGAATTTTAGTATTTTGTGGCATCATCGCATGATTTTTTGAGTGCTTTTCTTGTTGGGGGGTTCTGGAAAACTAGTTGAATAGTGTAAGGTAGAGTCATCAGCATATGAACGGATAGGATTGGAGGTACAGTTGAGATCATTAATGAATATTAGAAAAATAATTCGAGATAAGACAGAACCCTGAGGAACACTGGAGTTGATTGGTTGAGGAAGTGAACGATGGCCGTCCACAACCGCAGCTATGGATCGGCCGGAAAGGAAGTTTGAGACAAAGGCACAGATAGAGGGATAGAGACCGAAGGAGGATAGTTTAGAGATTAGAGATGTGTGCCAGACTCTGCCTTTGATATGTCTAGCGCAATAGAAAAGGTCTCACCGAAGTCCCGGAAGGAGGATGACCAAGAGTTAGTAAGATATGAAAGGAGATCACCAGTAGAGCGACCATTAGGAATCCATACTAACGATCTGAGAGTACAGTAGATTATGAGAAGAGTGAAGCTTAAGACATTTTAAAGTAAGAATAGTTTCAAAAACTTTGGAGATGCAAGAAATGAGAGCAATTGGACGATAGTTGGAGGGTTGAGAGCGGTCAACCTTCTTTGGGACAGGTTGAATGAGAGCAAACTTCCAGCAAGAAGGGAAGACGTTAGAGGAGAGACAGAGACGGAAGAGTTTGCCTAGGCAGGGAGTCAGCACGGAAGCACAGTTTTTGAGTACAACAGGGGGAGCACCATCCGGACCGTACGCCTTCTTAGTATTAAGCTCAGGGAGTGTAGAAAGTACATCTTTCGAAGAGATTAGGATATTAGGCATGAGTAAGTGAGAGGGGTGTGGAGAGGGAGGAATAGCACCGGAATCATCGAAGGTGGAGTTTCTAGCGAAAGTCTGGGCGAAAAGTTCAGGGGGGGGGGGAGGCCAGCTTTGTCTTTTTTGTCCTTCGTGCACATACTATATATATATATATATACATATATATATACTGTATATACTGTATATACTGTATATATATATGCACGAATGCCTCAAACGCATACTCTATTGTCGCATCCACTCAAGCTTATAATACGTGCATATAATTAAGTAAAAGACAAACACCACACGCACTACAGACCTTAATGTTGGATGGGCTTCTTTTCCTGGCCCCCCTTCTCCCGCGTGTTTAGACCCATTGGTTTTTAGATTTTAAAACGTTCGGCCCATTAGTTTGGCGATTTTAAGACCTTTCACCCCATTTATTTGTCAATATTAAGACCTTTCGTGCCATTTAGGTGTTGATTTTTTCCTGGCGAGCGAAAGCGAGCCTGTAATTGTAAGAGTATTCAGCCTTTGGCCGGGAAATTTGTCTACCGAAAAATGTACAAATATATCTTGAAAGGGGATCCAAGGGTTGTTTGTTTTAAGTTTGATGGAGGTCTAGGGAGGAAACTAGACAAATATTTAATCAATAAACAAATCGACCAAAAAGTTAACCATCCCCCCTTAATGTTCCCCTACCAAGCTACTCCATAATATATGCATGGACTGGGGCTGTCTCGGTCACCACATTAAGACGGGGATGGTAGTCGCTTTTTATGGACCCCCTTGTCCCTCATGTTTAGCATAATAGTTTTGAGGTATTAAGACGTTCGTTTTGTTAGTTTGGCGATTTTGAACCCTATCGCCTCATTTCTTTGTCAACATTTCAGACCTTTCGTGCCATTTATATGTCGATTTTTTTTTCCTGGCGAGCAATAGAGAGCCTGTAATTGTAGAAGGAACCATCTTCGGCCGGGACATTTTTCTACCGAAAAAATGTACAAATTTATCTTGAAAGAGGGTCTAAGGGGTATCCTATTTAAGCTTGATGGAGGTCTAACACTAACTAAAAACTAAATGAATATATACATATATAGACCAAAAAACAAACACTACCACCTTGAGTAAGGAAATATGCTACTCTTTGATGTCTAGGGTACGTATGTCAGTTAACCCCTTCAGTACCTGTGCCGTCCGTACCGTACCGGCCACGTTCTTTTTCATTATATGCTAGAAACTATTAGGCGATTTTAATCAGCTTAGGAAGGACCTCTAGCAATAATAAGACTTCAAAATATCTCAAGCCACCCTTTTAACTACCACAGATCCTTCCCAAGCTGCACTATATCGTATAAATATAGCCAAAATAAAGTATAACAGACGTCGTTGGTACTCAAAGGGTTAACTAAATTCTGGCTACTATTAAACAAATTTACTCTAAGGATTTTTACCCGTTAATAGATTACAGACTAGCACATTTAATCCTTTAAGTTAACATACAGCATACCCATCCTAAGCTTCATAAAATCGTCTAAATGTAGCTTAAATCAAATAAAACGGACGTCGCCGGTACAGAAAGGGTTAACCCATTCTGTACCGGTGCCGTCCTTTTAACTTTATGCTGGCTACTATTAGACGATTTTATTCAGCTTAAAATGGGCCTCCAGCAATTAACAGGCTTCGAACTGTCTCACTTAACCCTTTTTACTATCGCAGATCCTTCTTAAACTGCACAAAATCGTCTAAATATAGAAGGGGTTAAGGAGTAAGGACATATGATACTGTTTGATGTCTAGGGACGTATGGCAGTTTAATAGCTTATTTTTATTTTTGTTTTGATAATGGGTTTTCATTGTTTTTTGTATTTGTTTAGCCTTATTTGTTCAGTCTTCTTCCTACTATAATAAAAGGCCCCCCCCCCCCCCCTTCAAGCTAATACACAAAATAAGAAGAACAAATAATAATAATAATACAAATAATATCAGCCTCCAGAAGCCTTTTCAAGATAAATTTGTACATTTTTCGGTAGAAATGTCTCAGCCAAATGTTGGTTTCTCCTAAATTCGTGGCTCGCTGTCACTCCTCCATACACAAGCGTCACCTAAGTGGGGAGAAAGGTCTTGTAATTGCTGAACTAATAGGGGGAAACGTCTTAGAATCACCAAATTAACGAGGCTAAACAATACAGACTTTGTTCCTTAAGGGGAGATGGTTGATATTTCTGACCCCTTCTCCCTCATGTTTAGCCCAATTGGTTTTCAGATTTTAAGATGTTTGGCCCATTAGTTTCGCGATTTGAAGACCTTTTGTCCCATTTCTTTCTTCTCTTTTATGTCATTAAGGTGTGGATTTTTTCCTAGCGAGCGAAAGCGAGCTTGTAAATTAAGAGCAACTGGCCTTCGGCTGGCACATTTTTCTATCAACAATTGTACAAATTCATCTTGGGGGTCTAAGGAGGAAACTAAATAGACGATAAAAATATAAATAAATAAGCAAATAAAAACGGCCATAAAGGGGAGGTTTTTAGTGTGTTTCCTAGACTTCCATCAAGCTTGAAATTAAACCCCCTTGAGCCCCTTTCATGATAAATGTGTACATTTTTCGGTAGAAAAATGTCCCGGCCGAAGGCCGATTCCTTTTAAATTACTGGCTCGCTATCGCTCGCCAGGAAAACATCGACACCTAAATGGGCCGACAGGTCTTGAAAGTTATATAAATGGGGTGAAATGTCTTAAAATCGCCACACTAATGGGGCGAACGTCTTTAAATCTCAAAAACAATGGGACTAAACATGAGGAAGAAAGGGGCCAAGAAAAAATCCCTCAAGTGGAAATCTCCCCTTAACCAAACTCCTCTATAATATTCCTGAAGTGTGACTGCCTAGGTGACCCTATACATTAAGGAGTAAGGGAATATGGTACTCCTTTGGTGGTCTGGGGGTCCGGCCACGTCTCTTTAACTTTATTCTGGCTACCATTAGACGACTTTAGTCAGTTTACAAAGGGTCTCTAGCAATCAACTAGCTTCGAGCTACCTTATTTACCCCTTTTTACTACTACAGATCCTTCTTACACTGCAGAAAATCGTCTAAATATAATAAAATATATTTACAAAAAGGCGTCGCTGGTACAGAAGGGGTTAAGGTGGTTAGGGCTCAATATTATCCATGCAGGCACTCTATTATTACTGCCACTACTGGGAGGGTGTAGGGATCTTTATATATATACCGGTATATATATATATATATATATATATATATATATATATATATATATATACTGTAAAAACGCTTCCTGCATCCGCCCTTGAAGTTATATTTATAAATTTTTCGATAAAAATACTTTCCAACTTTGAAGGCCGGGCTCTCCTAAAATACAGGCTAGCCTATAATAAGTCGACATTTAGTGGTGGCCAAATGTCTAATAAGTCGACATTTAGTGGTGGCCAAATGTCTAATAAATCGACATTTAGTGGTGGCCAAATGTCTAATCGCTGAATGTATACGATTAAATGTTTTAGACTCCATAACTAATGCAGGTAAACGATACAGTCTTTGTGGCCCCTACCAAACTACTCCATATATGCATGAACCGTGAACGCCTGGCTGGACACTTAAAAGGACTAAGGGAGAACAAGGATATTTATTCATGTAATTTGTTTTGTAATTTCCTCGCTAGACTTTCATCAAGCTTAGACAAACACCCCCTAGACCCCCCTTCAAGATTAATTTGTACATTTTTTGGTAGAGAAAGGAAAAAATCGACACCTAAAGGGCACGAAAGGTCTTAATATTGAACAAAAATGGGGTGTAAAGTCATAAAATCGCCAAACTAATGAGTCGAAAGTGTTAATATCTAAAAAAAAAACGTGATTAAACACGAGGGAGAAGGGGGCCAGAAAAACGACCCATCTCCCCTTAAAAGTCGACATTTAGTAGTGTTAAAAAATGTCTAATCGGTGAACTTATGGGGTTAAATGTTTTAGACTCCATAACTAATGAACCATAGTCTTTAACCACTTCTGTACCAGCGACGCCTTTAATATTTTATTCTAGCTATATTTAGACGATTTATTACAGTTTAAGAAGGATCTGTGGTGGTAAAAATGGTTAAGTGAGATAGTTCGATGCCTGTTAATCGCTGGAGGCCCTTTCTAAACTGAATATAATCGTCTAATAGTAAAGTTAAAAAGACGTCGCCGGTACAGAAGGGGTTAATTGTGTCCCCTACCAAACTACTCCGTATAAGCATGAACTGTGTACGACGCCTGGGTGCACACTTGAGGGGAGATGGGTCGGTATTGTTTTGGTCCCCTTTCTCCCTCGTGTGAAGTCCCATTTGTTTTGAGATTGTATGACGTTCGATCCATTAGTTTAGCGATTTTAACAGCTTTCGCCCAATTTCGTTGTCAATATCAAGACCTATCGCACCATTTAGCACCCCTTCGGGGATCACGGCGTCAGGCAATAGATAGATAGATAGATAAGTATTATTAGGACACAGACATATTAGTTTCATATTTTTCCAGTAACTAATGCAAAATCATGTACAGAGGGATTCAGTTTACCGGTATCTGGAGGGCAGAGAGGAAGAGGCAAACCGAAAATGAAGTCGAAAGATGAAGTTGAGAGGTATATGAGTAAAAGGGGTATCAGGTGGGAGGAGGGGCGCCAACTGACAACTCATTCGTGGACACCTCCTCGAGGATTAGTAAGTCTGGAAAAAGATAGATATATAGTATTTAACATTTACAAATTCGTACACATTTTGATTGAAGATGAATCTACAGTTACTCATGTCTATTAACCCATTCAGTACCAGGGACGTCCTTATTATCGTATTTTGGCAACTATCAAACGACTTTATTCAGCTTAAGAAGGCCCTCTAGCATTAATAATGCTTCAAACTATCTCCACCAAACCTTGTAATTACCACAGATCCTTCCTAAGCTGTATAATATCGTCTAAATATGGCTAGAATAAAATAGAACACACGTCGCTGGTACTCAAGGGGTTAAAGAACTGCTATTTATGCAATGTTAACTTTATAATGTGTGCTGAAATAGTAATAATTTACATACGCATTAACAGCAACAAATGCATAAATAAAGATAGTTTTGTACCACACTGACCTGTCATCAACTGTACACTCACCATAATAGTAATGGAACCACTCCTAACTTCAATTTCACCATTCTCTTGTAATTGAATGCATAATCATATCGTTAACACCGTGGCTGTAGAAACTTGTCTACGTGTTATGAGAGAGAGAGAGAATAAAGAGAGAATAGAGAAAGAGAGTGAGTGTGAGAGAGAGAGTGAGACAAAGAAGGGCTGGTCGTTAGTGTAGAGTGTTGTGGTATAGCGTAAGGGTGGGGTGAGAGTGACAGGTACTGTATTCGTGTCTAACATCAACACACTGAGGCTGGTGTGTGTGAGAGAGAGAGAGAGAGAGAGAGAGAGAGAGAGAGAGAGAGAGAGAGAGAGAGAGAGAGAGAGAGAGAGAGAGAGAGGACAAAAAAGTTTAGAGAAAATGGAAAAGTTGATGACATCTAAATCGAATATAACAATCTTCCTCCTTTTGTCAAATAATTGTAGTTCATAATTACAGATAACATAACTAGATGGAAACACTTCGGTGATACTACCTATCTTCATCAAATGACACAATAGTACTGCAGGTGGACTAGAAAATTATCATGGGAAAATATTTGTAGATACGTTATCATACCAAATCAGTAATGCATACGATTATATTGGTCACAAAAATTCCCATACGATCTCCCTCATCGTTTTTATCTCTTACACACACACACACACACACACACACACACACACAAACAGCAAACATATAAGTAGAAAAATAGACACACAAACAAAAATATACTAAGATAGATAGATCAAAATGTATAACTATCTTTAAGAATAGCCCTCTGTCAGACCCCCATGAAACATAACAAATCCAAACAGTCTCTCTCTCTCTCTCTCTCTCTCTCTCTCTCTCTCTCTCTCTCTCCTTCTCTCTCTCTCTCTCCCCTTCTCTCTCTCTCTCTCCTCTCTCTCTCTCTCTCTCTCTCTCTCTCTCTCTCTCTCTCTCTCTCTCTCTCTCTCTCTCTCTCTCTCTCTCTCTCTCTCTCTCTCTCTCTCGTTACACTATAAAGACAAGACCTTACATAAATAAACAGTTACCTAAGAGGGAAAAGATGTTGGAGAGAGTGATCTAAAAATGTAAGAGGGTTAATGGGGCTTAGATAGTTTAGGTGCACACACACCCATATATATACTGTGTATATATATATATATATATATATATATATATATATATATATATATATATATATATATATACTGTATATAAATTTGTAATTCTTGATCTGATAGCTTCGAAATAATTGGGCAACAAGTTATCAGATCCATAATAATGTATAATAACCTTTTCTATATTTTGATCAATAGATTATCTAGGCAACATACGATAAAATTTCTTCTCTATAAAAATACGTGGCTTGATGAGGTTACTATATAAATATATCATGTTCATCCAGTTAACTAAATTTGTAAATACCACCAATCCACATTTTCTTCAAGCACTGTGGTTGGTCTCCCATTACTTAATATTAATTATCTTCTTGACTGCCTTATGATATCCAATGACAAACTGTTTAAATCGTATAATTATTATAACCATTATATATTACTAAGCCAAAGTTCAGCTCCAAACAAATTGAAATAATAGCTTTAAAATACATGTAAACATACTTAAGTACTAGTGATACTTAGTTTTCTTAAAAGAAAATTGAACTCATTGTAAAACTTGGTTCTGCATCTTATTAATAAGATTACAATCAATTATATAACCCGAATAATTGTACTCAGAAACTATATGTATAATATTATTTTTCGATTATATATAAAGCTTTATATCATGCCCATAATTACATTTAATGATCATAGTTACTGATTTTGCATAGTTAATAAATTAGTCAATTTCTTTCATTTTATGTAACCTATTATCTATCAATATATGCAGAGCTTCAGCTGATGGAGCCAATATTACAACATCATCTGCATAGGCGATCACATTGCTGACTTGTAACTGTATAAATAAATAATAAATATTAATTGAAAATAACAGTGAATTACTGTAGGTAAAACCCCACCCAGCCTCACTCAAATTTGTCATTGTCCATTCGTTAGATAGATAGATAAATAGATACATACATACATACATACATACATACATACATACATGCATTAAACAGTTAGAGAGATAGATATCCTCAAGAATATCTGTGAGACACTCAATACACATACTCTTGCTCTCTTTCTCGGTACACTACAAAGACAAGAGTATGTTTCATAAATAAACAGTTACCTATAGATGGGAATGGCGTCGGGCAGGGTGAACTAAAACATGTAAGAGTAAATGGGGCTTATAGCTAGGGATGGCTTATTCAGGAGCAGGGGTTGGGGGGGGGGGGGACATAAATGGGCATGGAATAGGAAATACGGCAAAGTAAATATACATACAAGTGGAAGAGAGAGAGAGAGAGAGAGAGAGAGAGAGAGAGAGAGAGAGAGAGAGAGAGAGAGAGAGAGAGAGAGAGAGAGAGAGAGAGAGAGAGAGAGAGAGAGAGAGAGAGAGAGAGAGAGAGAGAGGGAGATGAGATTTGATTTGATTTGATTCTTTATTGAGAAAGCATAAATACATGGGAATACATAATTACACGTCTCAAAAGGGCAAAGATGGTAAAACAGTCTTTTACCCTACTCATATTATGCATGTACAATATAAACACAAACATGAAAACAACATTTAGTAAGTTTGTATTTCTATACTTGTTAGCAAACCAGTTGTCCTTAACTGTTTAAGAAGGACCCTTAGCTAAGCTGGGCTTAGGCTTAGCGCGGGTTTGTTATAATCCTGCTACTTTCCTTAATTTCATAGAATGACCCTCCCACTCCAGTTTAATACATAAGAATATGCCTACATATACACACACATACATACACCCATATATACATACACCCATATATACATATACAGTATATACATACATATATACACATATACATACATATACACACATTCATTCATACAATAACACACACATTTCACAATATACAGTATATAGGCTACATACACATTTATTATTATAATAACAATAATGATATAATAAGGCTATCAATTACATAATAATCATAACACTAAATCCTAAACTTTGTTTTATGTATATTTACCTTACGATGTATTGTATTTCTTTGCATTTGGCTACTATTTGAGTAATCATATTATGATTGAACATCCATATCATTTGTTCATCGACCTTATCTATGACATTGTTTCTATATTTCGCTAGGTGTTGGCAGTGCAGTATATAATGATTTAAGGTATGACTTCTGGGTTTTTTACATAGTTGACAACATATTTCGTGTTCTCCTTTAGGAACACCAAGTTCCCACATGTAACAATATCCTAACCTAAGTCGTGTGCACAAGGAGTCCTTCGAAGCACTTCTTAAGTTTCCGTATATGAAGCTAGTTCGCCGTGCAACGTTATTATAGTGATAGAATGTTGCACTATTCGCGTGTTTTTCTTGCATCATAAAAAGTTCCGCATCCTTTTTTGTTTTTCTTCTAATTGTTGATTTAATTTGTCTTACAAATTGAATGCACTCGTAATCTATTATGTCTGTCTCCGTTCCTAGTTTAGCAAGTTCGTCCACTCTTTTATTATGTATTATCCCGATATGTGAAGGTATCCACGTAAATGTTACCATTCTCCCATTATTGCGTGGTTCATCTATAATAACTTTGCACTGAGATACCAGCTTTTCATACACGGGTTTTTTGCTGTTCATAGATTCCAAAGCACTTCGACTGTCTACGAAAAAGCACACATCACCTTCTCCCCCTCTTATTTTATTTAACCTGTATAACATAGCACATATTTCTGCCTGCGTAGAAGACACGTTGTTACTTATTCTATAATAATATTCACTGTATATGTTATCGTTACCTACATCGTCACTCACCAGTATCCCACATCCTGCTCTCCCATTTTCTGTGACAGAGCCATCGCAGTATACTGGCGCAACATTATCATCTTTTAATTCATTTATCTTTTCTTCAACAATTATTTTAAGTTCCCCAGTCTCGTACATACTTTTCTTTTTCCCCAGCTTGATAATATTTATATCCACGCCTTTATCTTCCCAGGGTGGAGGTTTTAGTGCCCTCTCTTCGACCAGAAAGAAATTTATTAGGTCAAATTTCTCTACTTTATGTATTAGTTCTTTTAGGTTCTCTTGCCTTGCCTCCTGAAGGTTCGAATTTTACGTATGCCATCGTTGACGTCTTGTGCCAATTTGTCACCACTACCTGACCGTATATGTCTCATTGCCAATACTAGGTTTACTTCCTGTATTCTGTGTCGCAAGGTTGTTAAATTTAATTCTAATCTCATAGCAGCTACCATCGCATTTTTGGGGCAGTTTAATATAACCCGCATAACCTCATTTTGGATAGTTTCTATTTTATCCAACCTTCCTTCACCAAGGCAAGAGAGAACGGGGCTGGCATATTCCACCACTGACCTAATAGTGGTGAGGTACATCATCCGCAGTACCTGTACACCAACACCTGTACCAATCCAAGCTAGGGATTTCAAGGGTGCCATACGTGCCTTACATTGTGTTTGTATATGATGTAACTCAGCATCTTTACTGTCTGATGTATATCCTTTATAGATGCCTAGATACTTATAGCTCCTAACCCTATCAATATTTTTTTCATTCACAGCTAATTGTTTATCGCCCATAGCACGACACTGAAATTTATTTTTGTCTTCATTAATTATTAGCCCTAGCTTCTGGGTTAATTGTCCAAGTTTGTTGAGGGCCAATTGCATATTCTCGACGCTACTGCTTTGCAGCATTATATCGTCTGAGTATATTGTTATTTTAACACCTGGACTTAGCATATCTTGAGCTATCCTATTCATTAGGACATTAAAGAGGAATGGACTTAATACCCCGCCTTGTGGTGTACCCAGGTCAAGTTTCCTTTCCTCAGAAAGAACCCCTTGATACCACACCTGCGCCTTCCTTCCAAATAAATAATCTCTTATCCAATGTAATAATTTGTACACCCATGTTAGCTAATTCAAACAAAATTACCTCTCCATTTGCTTTATCAAAGGCGCCCTGAGATCCACGTATACCCTGCAGTAATCATTATCGTTGGCCAGACACTTTATGACTGCATCAGATGTACCCCTACCTTTTCTAAAACCGAACAGATTGTTTCACAATTTATCGTCTATGATATATAATAGCCTCTCCAACACGATTTTCTCCATCATTTTGGACATACACGATGTGAGGGAAACGGGTCTACTCTCCCCATTTGGTTTAGGGATGGGAATGATTATAGCTTTTTTCCACGCTTTAGGCAGTTTACCCTCTTTAAGACTCATGTTGAATAATCGAAGGAGGGGGCTATCTTCTATACTGGCTAGGCAGTTTAATACATCGTAAGTTATACCGTCTTCCCCGGGAGCTGTAGATTTACCTTGTTTAATTGCTTTAAGTAGTTCATCTCTTGTTATATCTACATTTGTGATGTGTACTATATTTAATGCGTTAACAATAGTTTCTCTCCTCTCATTTTCCCAACCCTCTAATCCCTCCCTGACGTCCTGCGGCAGTGAATCGGTACTAGCGGCAGTTGCCCACTTCTTCATTAATTCGTTTTCCTTTTGTTGTGGATGTGGGTGTGCGACATTACTTTTCCTTTTACCCCGTACCTTATTAACTTCTCTCCAGATTTCACTGATATTTGTGGTATTCCCAATCTTATTTGTAAATTTCTTCCAATAGTCTCCTTTCACTTCTTTACGGGCCTGCCCGCAAATCCGGGACGCCTCAAGTATATCGGATTTAGTAGAGTCATCCCTTCCCGCCTCCACCCACTTCTTATGGCTTTGCTTAAGCATTTTTGACCAATCCTTTAATGTTTGGTCATTATAGTATGTATTCCGGTTTGACGAATATTCCCTTATTTTTCTTTCTCCTTTAACACTTAATAACTCTTCTATAATTTTTGCCATATCTTCATAACACTGATTTGTACAAATTGGTTCATAGTCTCTATACCAATCCCGAATACTATTTCTAAAATTAGTTATCTTGTCTAGAGGTAATATTATCCTTTTTCTTTTATACTTTATGTCCACTTTACCCAAAGGAATAGTTACATCTAAAGAGAAATGGTCGCTGAGTAATTCCGGTGTAACATCACACCTCCCACCCAAACCTTGGCCATTAACAATCACTGCATAGTCTAGCCTCCCTCCCTGTATGTGTGTTGCTGCCTGTGTCCCTAGCAATTTGATATCTGGATAATCTTTCAATAATTGATTGAATCTCCTCCCGTTAGTGTTGGTGTTGGTAGTTTCCCCGCCCTCTAATTCCCTGTGACGAGCGTTTAGGTCCCCGGCAAAAAGAGTTACCTCATTGAATACACTATTAGGTAGAGAGGTAATGGAAAAACAATTCTTAGATACGTAAAGGTTAACAACACTTATTGACCCCTCTTTCATAAATAATTTAATAGAAACTGATTCTACCCCGTCGGTTTTATGAGGGTTTTCTCCGAGGGAATGGTATTTATCACGTAGGTTGATACGCCCCTAATGCCTTCGCTCGCCGGGAGAGTATAATATTATTTGTTATATCTATTTAGCTTTAACAAGTTAACATTCCCTTCCCGAGTCTCTTGGAGGAGTATAACATCTATATCATATTTATTTACATAATAATGCAAGTCATCAATTCTATTACGTTGTCCATTAACATTCCATGAAATTACTCTAAGTTCATTTTGATCCATTGTTACTCGGTGTATCCGTTATTGATTCCGACATACCTTCTATTTTTGTCATGATTTTATCCATTTGTCGGTGCAACGCTAACCAGTCCATGAATAATTGTTCTTTTTTTCCCGTCATCTTCACACTTAGCTAGCGCACTCTCGAGCACTACAAGGTTTTTCGTCATCAGCTTGTGTGGGTACAGAGTTTTATTTTTTCCTTTTACGGTAAATTTACAATTAGTTGTTTCACTTTCTTTCTTTGCCTTCTTTTCTGTAACTTCTCGTGAGTTTTGACTCGCTGATGCTGTTGCTACTGGTTCGGCACTCACTGATGCTGTTGCTACTGGTTCGGCACTCACTGATGCTGTTGCTACAGGTTCGGTACTTTTTAAATTTCCCTTACCTTTAACCATATCATTTAGATAGCTGATTTTTTTTTCTAGCATTTCCACTTTTTTTCCGAACTCCCGGAGGTATTGAAACATATCTTCAAACCCTATTTGTTGTATGCCCGCCACTTCGCTATTTTCTTTCACTGTACTTTCAGAACCTGGGCTTGAACTTACCCCTTCACCAGGTGCGTTCATTTTGGGGCCAGGCTTTCCCACCTGGGACCCATTCCCCCGGGTACCAGGGAGATTAGGCCTCCTACCCCAGGCGTTCTTTGTCTCTTCTTCACACCTGGTCGTCGCCCCCGGCTGTCCACGTGTTGGTAAAGATGGTGTAGGGAAGTCCTGGGGCTGCTTGTTGTCCGCTGTATATTGCATCATCTCCCACCGCTGATCGCTGTTGATGATGATGCTGTCTGTTTGCCCCGGGTCTTTTAGAGCAGACTACAGACTGAGCATTATGGGGGCCACCGCAGTTGCAACATCGTGGCTGCACGTCCATCCTGGCCTTAATTTTTTCCCCACATCGTGTGGAGAAATAGCTGCCCCCACAGAAACGACAGCGAGGGTCCAGGTGACATCTCCAAGTAAAGCCTGGTGCCCCCACCTAGTGCACTGCAAACATATCAACTCTTCCACAATGTATGGTACAACATACTTATAACCGAGTCCCGTCACATAGATACTTTCTGGAGCATCTCCTTTAATCAGGGCCACTGCCTGATTTTTGTCTTCGCCCCTCACTTGGTTCCTTCGTGCCCAAACGATATTAGGATCATCGAGCGAGAATTCTGGGTCTACCCACACTGGGTATTTGAATATTATTATTTTGATCATCTTTTCTTGTGCTTCAGGGATTTTCATGATGACCCCTTCATACCCTACTGTAGTTAACACTTCCACTGCTTCATTTACTTCCACTGTCAGGTATGACCGGTTTTTTCCAACTTTCAGGAGTGGTCTGAAGGATTTATACTCCCGGCCAAGCTTCATTGTCCACAGTACCTTTTGCTGATAGCCGAGCTTGTTGTCCACCGGAAATATGAGCCTGGGTCGTCCCTCCGTCCCTGTCGTCGTTCTCCGTCGGCTGTGTGGCCCCGTCGTAGTTCTCCGTCGCCCCTTTTCCACCGCTTGCCCCTTGCTCAGCCTCACGTACCTGTAGGCCTGCATGCTCGCCGTTTCGTATCTTTTTTTATTCTCGTGTGTCTTCTTCATCGCTACTTCCTTCTCCAATTGCTTGTTTCTTTCTTCCTTTACCCTCCGATTTGCTGCAAGCCTCTTGATACTCCATTTCTTCGCTCAGGATGCTGCTTCCTACTGCATTCGTCTCTGTTTCTCTCATACTATCGTTGCTGGCACTACCAGTATCCACTGTGTCTGCTGCAGTATTTGTGGTGCAGGACGGCATGCTGTCCGCCTGTCCACATTCACCGAAAGTTGGGTAGGACCGTAGGAGAGAAGAGGAGAGAGAGAGAGAGAGAGAGAGGGAGAGAGAGAGAGAGAGAGAGAGAGAAGATAAAGGGAGAGAGAGAGAGAGAGAGAGAGAGAGAGAGAGAGAGAGAGAGAGAGAGAGAGAGAGAGAGAGAGAGAGAGAGAGAGAGAGAGAGAGAGAGGAGGAAGGAGAGAGAGAGAGAGTGAGAGTGAGAGTGAGAGAGAGAGAGAGAGAGAGAGAGAGAGTGGGGGGGGGGGGGAATAAGGCAACCAAAACACAAGATATGCAATATTAACCCTTCATCACCATGACGTAATTTTCATCATATTCTGGTTACTACTACACGATTTTCTTTAGGTTGTAATCTACCTATACAACTGAAATGGCTAAACACATTTCAACAAGCCGTCTTAGTTACATGGATCCTTCTTAAACTGCGTACAATCATCCAAGTTTTGCCAGAATCGACAACAAGGTGTCATGGTGCTATAGGGATTAAATGTGAGAATTTGAGTACCTCAACAATTGGGGAAGGCATGAAATTAATGAATGGGAACTGAAAACCAGGGGAAGATATTTGGCAAAAGGGTAGGCATAGAGGAATGAAATGAGACACGACAAAACAGAAGGAATGTGAATTGAAACCAACACACAAATCGATCAGTATTTAGGAGAGGTTTTTAGTTTGTTTCCTACTCCTCCAGCAATCTTAAAATTTCACCACCTTGACCCCCCTTTCAAGATAAATTTTGTAAAATTTTCGGTAGAAACATGTCCCGGCCGAAGGCCGATTACTCTTAAATTACAGGCTCGCTATCGCTCGCCAGGATAAAATAGACACCTAAATGGCACGAAGGGTCTTAAAATTGACAGAATGGGGCGGAAATTCTTAAAAATCGCCAAACTAATGGGGCGAACGTCTTAAAATGTCAAAAGCAATGGGGCTAGACATGAGGGAGAAAGGGGTCAATAAAAAAATTCCCTGAAGTGGACATCTCCCCTTAAATGGGATGGATGGATGAGCAAACTTAGGAAGGGAAAACGTGAGAGTAAAACATTAACCCTTTCAAGATCCGATTACGCATTTCTTTTCTGTTTTCCGGCTAAAATTAGACTGTTATTCGGATTTACGAAGGGTATGTCAATGTCAGAGGGTTAATTTAATGTTTGTTTACCCCTATGATTCCCACACATCCTTCCTAAGCTGTATACAATCGTCTGACGATAGCCAGAATAAACGGTCAATATGTGTCATAATCTTCAAAGGGTTTAGGGGAGATATCGACTTGAGGGATTTTTTTCTGGACCCCTTTCTCCCTCATGTTTAGCCCCATTGCTTTTGAGATTTTAAGACAGTCGCCCCATTAGTTTGGCGATTTTAAGAACTTTCGCCCCATTTCCGTCAATTTTAAGATCTTTAGTGCAATTTAGGTGTCGATATTATCCTGGCGAGCGATAGCGAGCCTGTAATTTAAGAGGAACTGGCTTTCAGCCGGGAAATTTTTCTACCGAAAAATTTACAAATTTATCTTGAAAGGGGCTCAAGGGGGTGTAATCTTAAGCTTGATGGATATCTAGAGACCAAACTAAAATCCTCCCCTTAAAGGGAAATTTATGCCTTGGACAAAACTGAAAACATAATGAAACAGAAGGAAGGAAAGCGCTGGGCATTACTATTGACGGCAAGTTATTTTTTTTGTTCTGTCTATATCTCACCCTCGGGACTTTAGGCTATTCAGTAGCCTGCAACTCTTACGAGGCCCCGAGATTATCAATTGAAGCTTCGAGACGTTGGGTGCTTCTTATGTGTCGCACTAGATGGTCTCAGTGGAGCTTCAAGGTGTTGGTTGATTCCTCTCTGCCACACTAGATGACGACACCTTATTTATACACGTCACTTGATTTGGAGAGAGCAGCTATACGGGAAGGATTTTTTTTTCCTGGACCCACTTCTCCCTCATCTTAGGTCCATTAGCTATGATATTTTAAGACGTTCGCCCCATTAGTTAGGTAATTTTAAAACCTTTCGTCCCATTTATTTGCCAATATTTAGACCCGTTCATGCTATTTAGGATTTAAGTGTAAATATATTCCTGGAGCGAGCCTGTAATTAATTTAGTATGAATCGGCCTTCAGCCGGGACATTTTTCTAGTATTCTAGCATAAACATATGTACACATTTGTCTCGAAGAGGGGGGGGGGGGGTCTTGGGGTAGTTTTGTAAGCTTGATAAAGGTCTAGGGAGCAAAGTCTTATAATATAACCATTTGGAGAGGGGAAATATAGTCAAATCACCGGAAATGAGATCAAGCCAACCCTTTACAAGCAGGTATTATTTCAGCTTACGGGAAATTTAGGGGAGATTTCCACTCAAGGGATTTATTTGTGTACCCTTTTCTCCCTCATGCTTAGCCCCATTGATTTGGATATTTTAAGACGTTCGCCCAATTAGTTTAGCGTTTCTAAGAACATGCACCCCATTTATGTCAATTGTAAGACCTTTCGTGCCATTTAGGAGTCGATTTTCCTGACGAGCGATGGTGAGCCTGTAATTTAAGAGGACCGGCCTTCGGCCGGGACATCATTCTACCGAAAAATTTACAAATTGATCTAAAAGGGAAGTTATATCCCTTGGCATCTGATTAAATAATGAATGTACAATATAAAGCTGCTAGATATCTGCATCACAGTATTGACCAGTTTGCAATAGTTAACAACATAATTGACGATAAAATCATGGCAATAGCTCACTATTGCGACAAGGACATGGTGATTTAAAGTCAGCTGGGAGAAATACGAGAATATGACTACTGCATAATTATGATTTAATTCACCACAAGAAATATCTCTATAAGTAACTGAGGATATAAGGCTAGCTCAATTAACCTGTTAACTCGGACATTTTCTTCCCAATTAAATTAGTCATCAAGAGGTAGCTTGAATATATCACAAATTGGAGTTACCTAACTGAAAGGGTTAATGAAAGAAAACACCTGTGGGGTTGGAGAAAAATAATTGGAGCGAAATAAAGAATGGCTGAGAATAAAAAAAAAAAAACATATATAAATCAGTAGAGAAGGACAAACACAACATTAAAGGACAGAAACAAACGAATTGGAAGAAAATAAGTAAAGTAATGGGAACTGATAGCACTAATAAAAGAAAAAGATGTATGAGTGAACTAAATAGAGAGAGGTGTGTGTATAGGATTATAAAATGTGAGGCAGACAGGACTACATATGAGAGCAATATAAACCAAACAAATAAGAAATGTAATCGTCAAGGTAAGGAGGAATGGAGAAACAAGAAAGGAACAGGGAAGGGAAAAGTAGTGATAAAGGAGGAATTGGAAGGAACGCAAAACACAATAAAACGACAAAAAGTGGTAGGAAATAGAAACCGAAGAACAGGAGATGAAACCGCAAAAGACTAGGAAATGAAAACCACACAAACCAAAAAAGGAAAGACAGCCAGGAAAAGACAGGCATATCTGTATAAAAAACGAGGCATGACAGGAGAAGGGAGGGAGGGGGAGGGGGAGGGGGGAGGGGAAGGGAGGGAGGGGGGCAGGAAGAGAGGGGAGAAACAGCTGTGACAGGAGAAAAGAAAGCGGAAAAATGCAGAACAGGACAAAAAAGAAAGAGACAAAGGCAGGCTGATGTACTGTGAAATCGAGATCCTATAGCAACAGAGATCGGCCACCTTCCGCCATGTTGGGGTCATTTGTGTCCTTAGCCTTTCTAAACACTTAAATAATATGCATAGTCTACACTTCAATAATATGCATAGTCTAAACACTTAAATAATATCCATAGTCTAAATACTTGAATAATATCCATAGTCTAAGCACTTAAAAACATAATATGCATAGTCTAAACACTTAAATAATATCCATAGTCTAAACAATTAAATAATATACAGTCTAAACACTTAAATAATATACAGTCTATACACTTAAATAATATGCATAGTCTAAAAACTTAAATAATATGCATAGTCGTGACTATATACTGTACACCAATTACTGACTTGAAACCCTTAAAATCAAGTTCTGAAGCATCTGGCATTGTATTGACTAGTTTACATTATCTACTGATTTAAATGGGTGCCCCGACATTTATGTTCTTGACTGTACATATGCATAATAAACATTCAGTAATTCTGGTACAGGTCTTTTGGGTTTGAATTCGAAAACATCAAAAATATAATATTACCCCGACATGTGATGTTTATGGCCCCAATATGGCGTCCACAGCAATATATGGCCACCCTCTCTTACTACAGGACCTCTACTATGGAAATCAAACAGGAATGGACAAAGATATTTTTGATGGCCGCCTAATTCTTTCCTTTGCCGGATTAGGGTATTTTGTACACTCGGATGCCATAGTCTCTAGCCCACTCATAAATATTCGTGGATTCACCTGTTTCTTATTATGGAAGTATATCTCTGGAAACTAATTTATTGATATCATTTTCTATGCATCAGCTAGAAAACAATATATACTATTTATGAAAAAACAAGTTCTATCCAAAAATAAGTCCAGCTAGTTTAAATGCATAACAAAAAAGGTCCACGAATTCTTATGAGTGGCCTAGAGACTATGGTATCCGAGTGTACCTGGACTAATCAACCAGCAGACTTTATCAACCTGTAGCTCTATCAACAGGTGTCAATTCAACCAAAGACAACTAAACTGCCATTTTGTAGTCTTTTCGTAGTTTATTTTAACTTAAGTTAGTGGTATACTGTAGGTTAAGTTGGGAGTGGTTGAGATCTGGTAAAAATGGTCTATTGGTTGACCTGCCCGGTCATCAGTCAGGTTATCTTGTGTTCTTACAAAGGATTACACAATGTAGGGGTAAATAAATAATTAAATACATAATATAAATATATATAATTATATATACATATGTGATATGCAAGAATGCAGGATTGCATCCATTTCCACCGGGGCTGAAAGCACCACCAGCCAGGCCACCACTACCAGCATTGCCGGCGCCCTTGCAATTCATCATAACCTTGGTGGACACTTTGCCATTAATATCTCCTCTGCCTGATGCTACAACAAAGAAGGGCCCAAGTCCTAGGTTAGCAACTAGCAGCTCCCACCATAGAGAACGGAAGAGGACAGTCTCCAGCCAACCAACATACAATTAGAGTTTCTGCTACCTGCCCCACCTCGCACTATGCCTAAATTTTTCACCACCATGGTAGAAGGGCTTACCTTTGGGCCTATAATATGGACCGCCTCTGCCCTTGTTCCTCAAAAGCCAGCCCTCAGTGACAAGAACTGGAAAAGGGAAGAAATCAGGATGTGGCGATTACAGCTCAGTTCCAGCGCTGTAGGGAGAATACTTATCCAGGTTTTCCCCTGTTCAATGCTTACCCAAGTGGAACAACCAATGTTGCTTACCCAGGTCACTAGTACCGATACCAGCCGAGCAGAAAGAAAGCGAGAACCAGGCGTCACAACAACAAACCCAGATGACACCAGAAAAGCAGCGAAGAGGAATGAAGCGAAAGAACCAGGATCTACCTAAGGCACCTTGACAGACTATCTTTCTGAGATTGCGGAGCATTGTACTTTATACTAGTATTGTTGTGCTTTATCTTTGAGACCCCTACTAAATATCTATCTCCAATAATACAAAGATCTGCCCTGTGCATATATCTGTACGAAAATATATGTTGAAAACATTACAGATCTGTCGAGATCTAATATTCAAGATATATATTTCTACCATAAGGAGATAAGTTAATGTCTACACCACTCTTAACACATATAAGGTACCCTTCCATGCTCCCCCCTCTTCCTTCCCTATCCATGTTGTGCCAATCCATTGGTAGTAATTATAAATCTTTAGACAAGTTAATTTCAATATACAGTACTATATATGAATTGCACTCCTTGTGTACATACCTTAGAAATAAAACCTTATTTGTTGTGACCATGTACTCTATTCTAGTCCCCGTCCTTCAGTAATATAAGGTACAGCCAAGAGCATAACTGGCGACGCACTCATTTGAATCAATATCAAACAAAAACGAGACAATACAAAGCTTTATTATATATATATATATATATATATTTTTTTTTTAAAGAGACAATGAACGGAGGAAGGAAAAACACAGATAAAACAAAAAGGTCCATGTGCCTAAAGGCATCCTCCATTCATAAAATGTTTGTAACAACTGGATTTAAACATTTGCAGATAGTAAGTTTGTGGAAAGCAATTCGAGGGAAGTGAATTCCAAATAGTAGCAGCTCTGGGGATAAATTAATTCTGATAAGCAGAAGTTCTGCATTGTGGAGGAGAAAGTGTAAATTCATGGGCGCTCTCAGCTGCCCTAGTTCTACGCGGAAAGATGTGGAGAGGCGGCACAATTGAAGCAAGTTCCTCGGAACAATTGCTGTGAAAATATCTGTAGAATAATGCAAGGGATGCAACGTTTCTTCGTATGGATAATGTAGGAAGGTCCTGTGTGATTGCAGGGTTATTGATTAATCTAATAGCTTTATTTTGAATTTTGTCCAACTGCCTCAATGCAACCACTCCACTTCCACCCCACAGAGGTGAACAGTAATCCATCTGAGAACGCACATGACTTTTATATATCACGGCCAACTGCTCGTCAGTGAAGAATTCTCGAACTCTGTACAGGAGTCCCAGTTTTTTAGAGGCATTCTTAGCAATGCTTCTAACATAATGTGTCCAGCTCAAGTTAGTAGTTAATGTTACACCGAGAATGTCAATACTAGGGGAAGTGGGAATATTTACATCATTAACAAATATATGGGAGTCAGTGAGATTCTGTCGGTTAGAAAATTGAATGTATTTGGTTTTCTGTGCATTAAAGGAAACTAGATTCTTTTGTCCCCATCCATTAATTCTAGAAAGGTCCTGGTTCAGAGAAATTGCAGTGTTTATTTTTGAATTTATAAGATCGGGTTGGGTGAAAGAATTGGTAAATGTGAAGGAACTGTGGAGTGTTGAGTCATCTGCGTAGGAATGTATTGGATTATGAGTGGTAGATATGAGATCATTGATATGAATGAGGAACAGAATTGGGGCCAAAACTGATCCCTGGGGAACACCAGCATTTATTGAGTGAAATTGAGAATAAAGGCCATCTACCATTACACGTATTTTTCTGTTATGAAGATAAGAAGAAATTAGTGGAACTAATGATGCAAGGCCGTAGTGTGACATCTTCGACAATAAGGATTGATGCCAGACTCTATCAAATGCCTTTGATATATCCAGTGCTATTGTATGTGTTTCACCATGTTGGTCTGTAGCTTGGTTGATTTGATGCGTAAGAAGGCAAAGCATGTCTGCAGTTGATCGACATCGTCTAAAACCATATTGCCTATCACTGATTAATTTATTATTCTCATGATGCTTAATTATGTGATTATTTAATATCATTTCAAAGACTTTACCAAGAGTGGAAGTTATAGCTATTGGTCTGTAGTTTGATGGATCTGAAGAGGCACCTTTTTTAGGAACTGGATGGATGTTTGCTTCTTTCCAGGGTACTGGGAAGCATGAGGTATGAGTACACAGACGGAAACATTTTGCCAATACAGGAGCGAGCACCAAGGAGCAATTCTTAAGTACTATTGGAGGAATTTCATCTGGACCAGGAGCCTTATCTACTGAGAGATTCTGCAAAATAGTTTTGACATGTCTGGTGTGGATCTTAAGTGAGGGAATTTCAGGCGAATTAAAATTAAGTACAGGGACATCTTGATTTATTTCATCTAAGGTTGAGTTGGTGGAGAAAATATCCGCAAGAAGGTTAGCTTTACCTCGTGGGTCACTTACAAGATTGCCAGTCGGAGATTTTAATGGTGGAATGGATGAAGCAGTAGTGAAGTTGGATTTAAATGAGTTAAGAGTAGACCAAAATATTTTGTTATCATTTGGATTATTTAGAAGTTTGTTTGCCTGCTTGTGGAGAAAGTTTGATTTAGTTAGGTTTAATACAGTTTTGGCATGATTTCTGATGTTTCTAAAGTAATTAAAGGCTTCATGAGTTTTTGATCTTGTGTATGCATTGTAGGCTATTGCTTTTTGTTCAGTTACTCTAGCACAATTATGGTCAAACCATTTAGGTGAATTAGATATTTTACTGTACTTTTGATGAGGAATAAAAGTTTCCATTCCAATTTTTACAAAATCTTGTATGTGGCTCAAGGTGGAGTGTGCATCATTAGAAAAGAAAGAGGTCCAGCGAATATCAATAAAGAAACCCTGAAGACCCTCCCAGTCTGCCCTATCGTAATGCTATTTAGTCACCAAAACAGGTTCAGAGTGGGAAGGTGTGGTAGGTGATAGACAGGTGGCCTGTATCAGACAGTGATCAGAAGATCCAAGCGGGGACCTCACTGTAACATCATAATTTTCTGAATTGGTTGTTAAAAATAAGTCCAGTAGGTGGGAATTATGATTAGGATTATCTGGTACACGGGTGGGTTGGTTGACTAGTTGAGTGAGATTAAATGAGTCTGCAAATAGCTCACATTCAAGACCCGCATCATCAGTCCTGGCTGAATGAGTGAGCCATTCAACATTATGGACATTAAAATCACCCAACACAGTGATTTCAGAAGAAGCATTTAAGTTGAGGACACTGAGTTGTGAGGACAGAGAATCAAAAAGACTTTGCTCTGGAGGAGTATTTGGGGAACGGTAGATGCAACATATGTATTTAAATGTACCAGCAGAAATTAATTTGTATATAGAATAATCAAAATAGGGACAATTGAAACTAGTAACATCCTCCAGGGCAATTTTTCAGATTTTGCGAAGCAACATACACCTCCTTTAGGTCTGAAATTTTGGAGCAGTTGATAACCTGGAAAATTAAATCTAGACGTGTCAGATGTGGATGTTACTTGAGTCTCTGTCAAAAAAAGGAGAGTAGGGGATTCTGCTTGAAGAAATTGGTGTACAGAATTGATGTTAGAGTGAAGTCCCCTTATATTGCTAAAGAAAAAGCTGCACCGACGAGCAGCTTTGGGACGCTGCAATGCTCTCGACACAGTCGCATGATGACGACCGGGAGGGCCCTGTGTCAATGACCCAACCCTGCCGGGGGTGGATATCCGAGGGACCACCAGGTTTGCTCTTAACAATTGTACTGCCATATTTATTGGGTAAGGTGTATGGTGTTACATGTATGATATGTAGTGGGAAGAGTAGTGTTTTATGGATAGAGGATAGCAATGTAGGGCAATGTCGTGAAGTTGGATGTGTATGTTATATAAAGAGGGTTTTCCTGATACCCCTGATGTGTGAGGCAGAAAGATATGCATCCAGCTACCAAGGCCTGGGAGAGAAAATGGAATTCAGGCTATTCCCTGAGTCTCCCGAAACCTTGGCGGTAGTACTTCCCTGGGCGGGGCTGCCTACCCCTACTACCTACTATATAGCCCAGATGCTGCAGAAATTGTCTATAAAGGTTCGAAGATTCGAATGGGTGTATCCTTATTTATGCTCACGATTATACATTACACTCTTAAAAGGTTATTCACGCTCTCCAAATTCGTGACCTTAATTAATATATATATATATATGCAGGGTGTTCAGAAAACATGTGTACAAAATGATATGGGTGATAGGGAACACAGAATTAAACATTTTGTACTCCATGGAGGTATGTCCATAAATGCAAATGCTTACTTGCGGTGCTACAGGGTAGACAGTTTCAACGTAATTTCCCTAAATGTGTACCCTAACTTCTCTGTGAGTAATCCGTTTACATACAAACATGGTAATTTAATGTACACAACAGTATTAACATTACTTTATTAATGTCAGTACACTGCAAAAACAAAAGAACATTAAATTGAAGAGAAGATTAACAATCATTAATCATCAGTCAGAACTGTTTACTGAACGAAGATGTCTTATGTCATACTGTTGTGTACATTAAATTATCATGTTTGTATGTAAACGGATTACTCACAGAGAAGTTAGGGTACAAATTTAGGGAAATTACGTTGAAACTGTCTACCCTGTAGCACCGCAAGGAAGCATTTATTGACATACCTCCATGGAGTACAACATTTTTAATTTTATGTTCCCTATCACCCATTTCATGTTGTACACATGTTTTCTGAACACCCTGTATATATATATATATATATATATAATTAACATAATTTAAATTGAATGAATTACATTCGTGGTCCCATTATTGTTGAATTTCTACAGGTATGTTTGCATTTAATAGGGATCTTGGGTTTTCCAGATGATGGCTGCGAGACGTTAGCCGAAAATATGAAAAATAAATAAATAAGATGTTTCCAAGCGTCCTTTTCCTCGTTACCCTTCTACTATGGAGGCTGAAATGCCCTAGGTCATCAGCTGATGTACGTTTTACTATATATATTCATATACTGTATATATATATATATATATATATATATATATATATATATATATATATATATATATATATATATATATATATATATATAACATTAATACCAACACGCATTTGATGCAGATATATTACGATTCTAAAGCAAAAAATTGACAATCTACGCCCCATATTTGCCCGATTGCGCGATCTACAGATAAACGGCTGCTATTCATGTGTGAAAGTTTTTAATCGGGGGTTGAACGCGAGTTATTTATCCAGTCGATTCTTTACTGTTTGACCAGTATGGCCATCAAAGTCCATTTTATAAAACTCGATAAGTTACGTTAGAATGGGCTAAGTTAAGTTAAGTTAGGTTAGGTTAGGTTAGGTTAGGTTAGGTTAGGTTAGGATAAGTTAGGTTATGTTAGTATAGGTTTGGTTAGGTTAGGTTAGCTTAGGATAGGTTAGGTTAGGATAGGTTAGGTTAGGATATGTTAAGTTGGTATAGGTTAGAATAGGTTAAGGTAGGATAGGTTAGATTAGGATAGGTTAGGTTAGGTTAGGTTAGAATAGGTTAGGTTAGAATAGGTTAGGTTAAGATAGTCTAGGTTAGGCTAGAACAGATTAGGTTAGGTTGGGTTAGGATAGGTTAGGTTAGGATATATCAGGTTAGGATAGGGTAGGTTAGGATAGAACAGGTTAGGATAGGTTAGGTTAGGTTAAGTTAGGATAGTTAAGCTTAAAATAGGTTAGGATAGAATAGGTTAGGCGAGAATAGGTTAGGTGAGAATAGGTTAGTTTAGAATAGGTTGGGTTAGGATAGGCTATAGTCTAAGAAAGGTGTACTTTACTAAAACTACACAGTACAAAATCAACGGTTCGAAAAGGGTAGGAAAAAGGCATACAGAACAATTGGGTATATTGATGGTGAATTTTGTTTCTACCCTTCTATTTTATGAGAGGCTTTACAACCAATATACCTGTAAATGGGTAGCTTATTACGGACACTTTAATTACCCTTTTCATGCAAACTATTATTTACAGTGCAGTGCAAGAAAGCAATAGCCCCATAAAACCTCAACAGCCTGGCCCAAGGGTTAAGGGGGAGGTAGTTGATGTGTAGCCCTCATGTTTAGTCCCATTAGCTCTGAGATTTTAAGAAGATCGTTCCCCTAGTTTGGCGATTTTGAGACCTTTTACCTCATTTCTTTGTCAATATAAAGATCTTTCGTGTCATTTAGGTGTCATTTTTTTCCTGGCGAGCGATAGCGAGCCTGTAAATCAAAGAGGAATCGGCCTTCGGCCGGGACATGTTTATACCGAAAAATGTACAAACTTATCTTGAAAGAGGGTCTAGGGGGGGGGGGGGTAAGTTTAATATAGGTCTAGCGAGGAAACTATAAAATAAATAAATATATTTTGCAGACCAAGTAATAACCACTACCCCCTTAAAGAAAGAAACATCTCAATGGAGTGTGTGTTAGATTGACACAACAAGAGAGGCACTGATGATGAGAAAGTTAGAAATAATGACCAACAAATAGTTAGTGAGTGGAAAGCGAGACATTGTGTAGTGCAGTACACTCATTGGAGAGAGTGCAAAATACTACCTACTCTCTTCTTAAACTGCTCTATCAAAAACTATCTACCGTTTCTGAGGGATAGTTTTACCAGTTAAAGCTGATCTTCTATGTAAAAGAGAGAGGAAGACAGAGTATTAATTACACAAATTTACAAGTTTGTATCTCAAATGACTAGTGATCTATTCCTGGGAGATGGATAGATAAAGTGGGTGAGAGAGGAACGGATAGAATGACGGAGAGGAGTAGAGATAACGGGCAAGGAAAGAAGGGACAGATAAATAAAGACAAAGAGCGAGGTAGGACAATTACAGACGGCAGAAAAAAATAGCAGAGAGACTAGGGAAGAATAAAAGAAGATGTAGGAGGAGGACAGAGAGAGAGAGAGAGAGAGAGAGAGAGAGAGAGAGAGAGAGAGAGAGAGAGAGAGAGAGAGAGAGAGAGAGAGAGAGAGAGAGAGAGAGAGAGAGAGAGAGAGAGAGAGAGACTAGACGAAGAGTGGCCGCTGAAATAAGATGTGAAAATATGTTGACATGTGTGGGAGACTGTAGGGGCTGAAAACGAGTCACATAAACGTCCCCCCCCCCCCCCCCTCAATTCTAAACCCTTACAGTACCGGCGACGTCCTTTCATTTTTATTTCCGATACATATAGACGATTTTATGCAGATTAGGAATGATCAATGGTAGTTACAAGGATATATTTATATAGTCTGTAGCCTTTTGATTGCCAGACGTCTTTCCAAAGCTGAATAAAAATGTCTAATAGCCGCCGAAATATATTGAAAAGAGCGCGGACTGTATGGGTTAATTTTACTACTTTTAATCGGCCGCTTTATTCTGGCAACATCAAGAGACTGTTTCACACTGGTATCGGAAACTAACCCCCTGGGAGGCATGATGGCTGCTGATTGGCTGGCTGTGGGTTGACGTTGGAGAGAATGCTGTGGTAGGGTGTTATAATAAAAGGTCTATCTGCTGTAAGCAGGTGAGAAATCATGACCACTAACCTCTGTAACTCAAAAACTACTAGAGTAATCAAGCTCATATTTATACCATTT
>CM064528.1:24072711-24092711 GCA_032716605.1 Paralithodes platypus
AGTCTTTTCATCCACGTAACATACAGTAGAGGGAAAGCTGAGTACAGGAAATTAAGTTGGTTCGCTCAGTAAATATGCTATGGGAATAAGGAATGGACATAAGGGGGTATCACACGAATGCTTTTTCCCCCAATTTTGATTAGGCAGAATAGTAAATGAGAAGGCTCTCTTCACACTCACCCCTCCCAACTTGCCTTCGTATAATGAGAGACAAGAAAATATATAGTAATTTTGATATACAGTATATATATATATATATATATATATATATATATATATATATATATATATATATATATACAGTATATATATATATATATATAATTTGTGTGTGTATGTGTGTGTGTGTGAAGGAACAAAAGGCAAATCTGCCTGTGACAAGTGTCCCCCAAAAAAGAAAAGAAAAAGAAAGTTGAAAGTGATAATGATCCAAATTAAAGATACGTTAGAGTCAAGACGTCTAGACACACGTACCTATAAGCATTTTAAGTCATAGGTTGACGGAAAGAAATATTGAGGGAGAGAGGTAAAGTATTTTTTTGTTGAGGAGAAGGAAGACTGGGAAAATTGGTTCACTCTTGGGTTAAAGTGTAGAACAGCATAGGGGTGAGGCTATGTTGAAAGGTGGGTGCCTCCCATTCTTCGTGAGGGAGGAGGAATACACTGAGAAAGCTCTAAAAACACTGATTGTTGTAATAACAGTAGAAGAGTGAGAGAGAAGCAACAGTGTGGCATGTTGAGAAAAAGTGTAGGGTATTAGTAAGAGAAGGTGATTTCATGAGACAAAATACTTTTGACAATACCCTTTCGAGAAGATCGGTATGGATGGAACCTCCCCACACATGCAAACAATATTCAATAAATGGATGCACTGTGCATCTGCAAAGAGCAAGAACGTGATTGGAGGTAAATAACCCACAGAGACAGTTGAGCCCAACTAACTTATGGGAAGGTGGCTTAGCAAGAGTGTGAATATGATATTTCCAAGAATAGTGTAAGGCAGATTCATCAGCATATGAGTTGATAAGACTAGAGGTATACTTGAGAATATCATTAATGATTATTAGAAAGAGAACTGGAGACAGGACAGAACCCTGAGGAACACCAGAGTTTATAAGTTGAGGATGTGAGCGATTGCCGCCCACAAATGCAGCTATGGAATGGCCAGAATGGAAGTTAGAAATAAAAGCACAGATAGAAGGATATACACCGAAGGAGGGTAGTTAAAAATTAGAGATTTGTACCAGACTTTATCAAAGGCTTTTGATGTGTCTAGCGCAATAGAAAAGGGTTCACTGAAGTCCCAAAATGAGGGTGAGCAAGAATTAGTAAGATCAAAAATGAGATCACCAGTAGAGCAGCCCTTAAGGAAACCATTCTTGCGATTTCAAAGTAGATTTTGGGAAAACAAAATATACTTATAGTAGGGTCATTTGCTTGGAATCCGTGACCATTTTGTTCCTACCTTTTTCTCTCAATGGATTTGATAACCTGAACCATTTTAAAGGAAAATTAGCTCCTATGCCTCTCTGAAAAATGACGGCTAACTCTGCTAGAGCCAATATTCAAAATGGCCACCAACGCCATCTTGAAAAACATGAAATGTAATATCTCTGGCATCAGATGAGCTACAAGGACGAATGAGGTGTCCTTTTTCACTAATTCTGGCATTACAAATCCACTGGAATGGTTATTGTATTGTATTGTATATTGTATTGTTATTGTATTGTATTATACTAATTGTACATACTAATCTGCCACTTCACTGTCACTACATGATTCACTGTATGAGCCACTATCAGAATCACTGTCCTCACTTTCGCTGCTATCATCACTGTTGTTCTCTGCCTGCGGTGTATATCTAATATTACTTTTTTACTGTTTCAGATGGATCGCATGCCCATCTGATGAAAATCGCCGACTTGTGAAGTGACCGAAATAATGGATAATAGAAGAGAGAGTGAAGAGTTACCAGACAAGACATTAAATGAATACGAGTGCATTTTACTCTGTGGTAAGCGATGTACCGCAGATGATCGTTTGGAAAACATTACACCTGAGACATGGGAATCCATCCGGGAAAAGTCTTTACAATGTGGATTGGGAGAAGGGACCAAAGGATCACCACATGCATAGCACTTGTTACGCATCATTATCCAGCAAGCGCAAGCTCTCTCAAGCCGAAAAGCGCAAACACAAATCCGAGGAACGTCTTGAAAGAGATGAAGCATCAGATCAACAAGACCCTTCCCCAGAGGCCAGTGGACCTAAAAGGCTCCGCTCCAGTATGGGTGTCCTTCACGATAAGACTGTGTGTGGTGCATTAAAGGGGAATACAAGAGTAGTGATCGTGACAAGCAGATTTTACTCCTATCGACAGTAGATGCCTGGATTAAATTCAAGTTACATACTGTCCGTCTGGAAGATGAGGTCATGAGATTGAGACTTGACACTCTGATTGCATCCATCCCAGATAGTCAAACAGCATTTGGGTTGGAAATCCGCTGCCATCGTGCGTGCTGGCGCAAATATGTAAGCAACCACAAGCCCCTTTCAGATGAAAGCACTCAACATCTGCAACGTGTAAACCTCCGAGAGGCCCAAGCTCTCTTCTTTCATTATATTCGTCAAGTCATCTTCAAAGACCATGAAATTCGCACACTGCAAGGCCTGCTGCAGGACTATAAGCGCATTATCTCAAATCACAGGCATAACTCAGTAGTAAAATCCAGCTACTTAAAGGAAATTCTCGTCAATGAATTTGGGGAAGACATCGGATTTCATGAACGCATTCAAAAGAATGTGAGTTAACTGGTATATGATACAACAGCAGCAGGTACATACATCGAGGCGGCAATATCTTCATTGGGTGTCAGCAATGATCAGTTGGTGATGAATGTTGCGGCACGACTCAAAGAGCAAGTCATCAGGACAAATACTATTCCCTGGCTCCCATATATACACGAGTTGGAGAGAGAAGAAGACCTCGGTGAGCTCCTGCTGAAGCTGCTCACATGGCTGAAACACCCAAATAAGTCTGCAGTTGATGACAGTCCATCCGTCCGATCGATTGCATCTATCCTCACAAGCTACATCACTGGAAAACGCACTGCATTTGAGATAAATCTCTCTGTCTTGCTACATGGGCTGACCAAGAGTAGGGAGATAGTCGACATAATGCACAAAGATGGACTGGGCATCAGTTACAATGACGTACTTATGCTGCGAGATTTTGGGTGGTCAATGACCTCAAGTGCTCATCTGATTGCCCCTTCGAACTAGCTGAGGGTAAGCCTGCTATCGCTATAGTCGACAACGATGACTTTCAAGAGCGACACCACTGACCGGTGCTGGCCAGTCACACCGCACTAATGTCATGTTTGTGCAGCCAGAATCATTTGATACAGAACTTCCTTCCGAGAATCACGAGGAGAGACCAGTTCCCGGTGCCAACTTTGCATCAAACCTCTCGACAACTCTCAAAGAGCTCGGAAGTGAAATGCAAAAAGTCAACCCATACAAGACAGCGAAGCGTGGGCAACCACCTCTCAGGAAGCCACCAGCTGATCAAAGTACTCCTCCTCCTGACACATCGGTGCAAAGAATTCGTGGTGTGATCCATGCATTGGCCAGGGCGCAAAATGACCGAACGAGACCTAAGCCAGAAGAACAGACTGTGCCTGGGTTTTCAGGGTTTCACGCCAGCATGTCAAATGCAGATGAGAAGAGTCGAGCAATATACCACATGACCTATCCCAACCCACCCAGCAAGACAATTCTCAATGATGTGATGTGTAAGCTTGCAAAATCAATCGAAGAAAAAAATATGCCTTTTGCAATAATTGTTGGTGATCATCCTGTCTACGTGCTCATGCTAGAGTTGAAAAGTGAGAATGCTGAGCTGTTCAGCAAAATCTTACCATTCATGGCAGCATTCCACATCCAAATGTCGTTCATCTACACTATATACAAGAGGTTAAAGGGATCTGGCATCTCAGATGTGTTGGTGGCAGCTGGTGTTATAGCAGACGGGTCTGTTGATCAGGCCCTTCGTGGAAAATATGTTAAGCGTGGGGTTCGCTGCTTGCGACTATTCTACGAGACTCTGGTCCACCATGTCATAGACAAACGTTTGGAAGATTCCCCTCTATCTGAAGAAGTAAAGGCATCCCTTGCCAAGCTTCGACATCCGATTGATGCACAGGAACTTGCAGATGAACATGCAGAGCTAGAGAGAAATGCTGAGCTGAAGGACCTCGCTGATGCTCTCTTCAAAGACTTTGAGGGTGCCCCACAAGCAGAATACTGGATGTCATTCATGGAAATGGTTGAGGTTCTAACTCAAAATATCCATGCAATCAGAACAAGCAACTGGATTGAGTTCAAGTCCTCACTCAAGCTCATGCTTCCTTTGATGCAAATCTATGATAATGACAAGTATGGTCGGCATCTCCCCAATTTCACCGCAGTGCTTGATACCCTTCCTGTCGATCAGGCTGCATTCATGGAGAGTGGTATGTTTGCACAGTCAATGACAGGAAAACCATATTCGTGTGTTGCCCTTGACATATGGATAGAGTCAACAATGAATAAGGGCTCTAAGCCCTTATTCGTCTGGAGAAGTCTAAAGAGGCACACGACCTGCTAGCAGCATGTGGTACACAGCTCCTAGTCACAGAACAGGTCATCAGTGATTTGGAGCGGTTTGTCATTCGATTTGTCTATGGTGATACCAAAAGCAAGACCCTGGGAGATGCGAGGGCAGCGAAGTGGAGATCTCAGAAGAAAAAAAGCACTATCCGACTTGTGCCTGACTTGGACAGTCTCCGTCCACACTTGGAGCGTGCAAACGATCTTGCATATTTGCAAAAGCATTACCAGCTCCAAAGTCACCCCTCACCGATCAGCCATGGATGGCATCTTGTAAATAGCCTATGTCTGCCTGTCCATTCAACCCAGCCTCCACTTCCCCCATCCATACCACTACCTACAAATCCGCAGGCAGAGAACAACAGTGATGATAGCAGCGAAAGTGAGGACAGTGATTCTGATAGTGGCTCATACAGTGCATCATGTAGTGACAGTGAAGTGGCAGATTAGTATGTACAATTAGTATAATACAATACAATAACAATACAATATATACAATACAATACAATACAATAACCATTCCAGTGGATTTGTAATGCCAGAATTAGTGAAAAAGGACACCTCATTCGTCCTTGTAGCTCATCTGATGCCAGAGATATTACATTTCATGTTTTTCAAGATGGCGTTGGTGGCCATTTTGAATATTGGGCTCTAGTAGAGTTAGCCGTCATTTTTCAGAGGGGCATAGGAGCTAATTTTCCTTTAAAATGGTTCAGGTTGTCAAATCCATCGAGAGAAAAAGGTAGGAACAAAATGGTCACGGATTCCAAGCAAATGACCCTACTTATTAAAGAATTTTGAATTAAGAGTAGATTCAGAGACTTTAGACATACAAGAAATGAGAGAAATTGGACGATACGTGGCGGATGCTACTCAATGAGAGCATTCAGAGAAGGGCTGAAGAGAAGGTTACTTTGCAGAGGGTAGAGTCAGAAGGAAGAATGGTCAAGGAGGTTAACTGGTACGCCTGAGTCCAAGCAAAATCCTAGAAGATTTTGTTTGGATTAAGGCTGAAGAGGAGTCAACTTCAATAGAGGGAAAATAGAGCGGAAAGAGAGTACATCGGCAAGGAAAGAGGTTTTTTAGGTGTACAATAGGAGTAAGAGGACTCTGAAAGAAAAAGGAGAAAAGTATTAAGCCCAGTGAGGACAAGAGAGTAGAAAAAAGAAGACAGGGAGGAAGTAAGACAGAGAGGTTTGTGAAAAAGAAGAAAAAAGAAATAGCACCTGAATCATCCAAGGTGGAGTTTTTAGCGAAAGTTTGAGCGAAAAGTTTGACTTTGTCAGAGGAAGAAGGGAAGGTGGTGCTGTTGAAGTGGAAAAGAGTAGGGAAAGATGAGGAAGGTTTTTGGCTAGATGCCAGAAAGCTTGGGAAGAGCTAGAGACAGAAAGTTTATTGCATTTGATATTGATAACACAGATATTTGGCAAGTCAAAGAACTGACTTGGTACGATTCCAGGCAAAAATATATAGGCTAGAGTTAGAGATACATGAATATGAAGGCGGTGGTAGAGTCTCTATGCTTCTTCCTTATTGTGGACAGCAGTAGAATATGCGTGAGTATATCAAGATTATTTTTTCATTAGATTGAGAGTATGAATATAAGAAATATGCCACCATTCCCAAGATGATTACCCCAGGGATGTGTTCGACATATATACTGTATATATAATATACACACACATAGAGAGGGATAGTGAGAGTACAAAGGAGTACAAAATAAATCAAGCAACAACAGGTCTAGTGACCCTTCTAGGCTGCTTGTCCTCCAAAACACTGAGGATCAAGTGTCCAAACAGTGGTTTAGAGTGGGTAAGGGAACATTGGAAAGGGAACTACTGCCCTGGAACTAATGTCCGTGGCAGGATTAGGAAGTTAGTAGGGGACAGATGGGTTAGTAACTGAGGGGGGGATATAATAAAGTTATTCATTTACAAACGCAGTCAGTCACGGGTTTGATGCGAGATATTTGTCTAGGTGAAGTTAAAATGAATCAACAATGCTGCAGTCTATAACGTCTCGGGGAAGCCCATTCCACAAGTTGACAACTCGATTGAAGAAGAAATTCTTAGATTTGTATGAGTTAAAAGATTTACCAATAATTTTGCAACCATTTCCCCGCGTGCAATTAGATTGGTTGATAGTGAAGTACTTACTACAGTTCATATTGTCGATGCCTTTGATGATTTTGAACACTTGAATTAAGTCGCCTCTTAATCTGCGCTGGGTTAAAGGAAATTGATTTAATTCTCTAAGACGCTCCTCGTATGGTTTGTTCTTTAGGCTAGGTATCATTTTGGTAACTCTACGTTGAACTCGTTCTAGCTTGTCTATATCTTTTTGGTAATAGGGGTACCAGGATTGAGCGCAGTATTCCAGAAGAGGGCGGACTAAGGAATTGTAAAGGGTTATGATAACTTCTTTGGATTTATGCTCAAATGACCTGCCTATAAAGCCAATTGATTTGTTTGCCTCCTTAACAACTTCTGAACATTGTTGACTCGGTTTTAGGTTATTCGATATTGTTACTCCCAGATCGGTTTCTCTGTTTACATTCTCAAGCTGAGTGCCATTCATCGCATAGTTTGCTTTTTCATTTTGGTATCCGATATGTAGTACTTTACATTTATCCGCATTGAAACTCATTTGCCAAATTTGGGCCCAATGTGACAACTTATCTAGATTGTGTAGCATATCATCAACTTGTTCTTTTGAGAGTACGCTATTTGCAATTTTTGTATCGTCAGCAAATTTTGAGATTGTACAGGCGAGACGCTACTTACATTGGTCCATTTAGATGTCTTACCGTTTATGACTACTCTTTGCTTTCTGTCGCTGAGCCAATTTTGTATCCATTTCAACACACCGTCTTGTATTCCATGAGAGAAGTATTGCCGTAATATGTGAACCAGGAAATTAGGTTAGGTGAGAATAGGATATTGAAGAATACCAATAAATAATGAATACATAAATAGCATAAAATAAGATAATAAGATATATTTAAAGTGTGAAGGAGTGTAGATAAAACATATACACTGCAAACACAATTATTATATGACAGAACCCAAGGTTTTGTTGTGAATGTTTGCTAGTTATTTTATACAATTTTCTGACAATATCTTAACCAAAGCTGTTAATATACATGCGGGTGAAATTGTGTGTTTGTGTGTGTGTGTGTGTGTGTGTGTGTGTGTGTGTGTGTGTGTGTGTGTGTGTGTGTGTGTGTGAGAGAGAGAGTGTGTGTAAGTGACTAATTTCATCTTCCTAATATCGGTGACGCCAATTTCCAAAAATTTCCAGTGTTTTCCATGCATAATTTGTCTTATGGTGAGCATTATCTTATCAAAACAACTTATTACACCTCTCCATCCTCTCGATGTTTAACTTCCAGTCCTGTAGTGTATGTGTGTGTGTGTTGTTAAATGCTAGCTTCCAAACTATTAGCTTTCCAACACATCTAAATTACCTCTAACGTACCTTGATTTTGGCTCTCTATCTCTCTTTCAACCTTGGGGGGACGCTTGTTACAGGTAGCTTTGCCTTTTGTCTCCTTTATTTACATAGACAAAATAATAAAAACAAAATAACAATAATAATACTAATAATAATAATAATAAAACCCACCCCATTTCCCTCCTAGTTTTCCTGTTTACATGGTGAGATGTAAGGCAGGTTGACCCTCTTCCTCCCGTCCCCAATCTTTCTCTGCTGCTAGGGAAAAAAGACAGCTCCCCCTTCCCTGTTAGTCCTCTGTTCTTCCTGTTTCACCTGCCTGCACATCTCTCTCACTCGCTCACTTATTCTTACTCGCTTTCTTTCTTTCTAACTTTCTCTATCTTTTCTCTCTCTCTCTCTCTCTCTCTCTCTCTCTCTCTCTCTCTCTCTCTCTCTCTCTCTCTCTCTCTCTCTCTCTCTCTCTCTCTCTCTCTCTCTCTCTCTCTCTCTCTCTCTCTCTCTCTCTCTCTCTCTCTCTTATCTTATCAATTCTCTTTCTAATTTACATCAACGACATAGAGGAGGGTCTAACCTGCACAATCTCAAAATTTGCTGACGATACAAAAATTGCAAATAGCGTACTCTCAAAAGAACAAGTTGACGATATGCAACACAATCTAGATAAATTGTCATGTTGGGCCCAAATTTGGCAAATGAGTTTCAATGCGGATAAATGTAAAGTACTACATGTCGGATACCTAAATGAGAAAGCAAACTATTCGATGAATGGCACTCAGCTTAAGAATGTAAACAGAGAAACTGATCTGGGAGTAACAATATCGAGTAACCTAAAACCGAGTCAACAATGTTCAGAAGTTGTTAAGAAGGCAAACAAAATAATTGGCTTTATAGGCAGGTCATTTGAGCATAAATCCAAAGAAGTTATCCTAACCCTTTACAATTCCTTAGTCCGCCCTCTTCTGGAATACTGCGTTCAATCCTGGTGCCCTTATTACCAAAAAGATATAAACAAGCTAGAACGAGTTCAACGTAGAGTTACCAAAATGATACCTAGCCTATAGAACAAACCATACGAAGAGCGTCTTAGAGAATTAAATCTATTTCCTTTAACCCAGCGCAGATTAAGAGGCGACTTAATTCAAGTGTTCAAAATCATCAAAGGCATCGACAATATGAACTGTAGTAAGTACTTCACTATCGACCAATCTAATTACACGCGGGGAAACGGTTGCAAAATTATTGGTAAATCTTTTAACTCGCACGAATCTAAGAATTTCTTCTTCAATCGAGTTGTCAACTTGTGGAATGGGCTTCCCCGAGACGTTATAGACTGCAGCACCGTTGATTCATTTAAATTCCGCCTAGACAAATATCTCGCATCAAACCCGCGACTGACTGCGTTTGTAAATGAATAACTTTATCCTCCCCTCAGTTACTAACCCATATGTCCCCTACTAACTTCCTAGTCCTGCCACGTTAGTGGCAGGGCAGTAGTTCCCTTTCCAATGTTCCCTTACCCACTCTAAACCACTGTTTGGACACTTGATCCTCAGTGTTTTGGAGGACAAGCAACCTAGAAGGGTCACTAGACCTGTTGTTGCTTGATTTCCTTTGTACCTTTGTACTCTCTCTCTCTCTCTCTCTCTCTCTCTCTCTCTCTCTCTCTCTCTCTCTCTCTCTCTCTCTCTCTCTCTCTCTCATACACATTGACTCATAAACTTCTCTCTATTCAAAATTCGTCATGATCCCCTTAATTCTCACATTATTAACTATTCCATTTTAACTCATACCCTCCTGTTTCTCAAAAGTATCTGACAATTTCCTTTCCTTTTCACATATTGTTCATACACCATCTTTCTCAGTATTATGTTCAGCAATATTTCATTAGCACTTAAAACATACCAAGTATATTCACACCATCAGCTCAACGATTTAGAGAAGCAACATGAACATAAAATATAATAGATACTGTATATTAGTTCTTCGGTTTTCTTTCACATTTTCTAACAAATATCCTTGCGTACAATAATCACAGACATCTCCATATTTATCCTCTTAATTAATTGCAATAAATGTATTCGAATTAATGATATACTGTTCACCATGCTTTCCATAGTGATTCTCGAAGAACACTGCAAAATGTGTGTGCTGAAACGTAAACAAAATATGCAAAACTTACTTTAAGTGTTTGAATTCTATACGTATTCAAATTAGTACACACAGAGCATTGGAATCTTTGTCTGTGTAAACTATTTGCTACATTAAGTACCATGTTAACAGTGTAGTCTCTTCCAAACTCACTTGATGAGCCACAGTACAGTTGTCTGCTCTCCATTATATATCTCCTAAATAGGGCAGAGATAACTTTGTTGTTTTCAATACCTCTAAAACTCAATTTGTTCATCTAATTTGTTCTTCCACGCGACTAAGTGCCACTCGCCTTGCACCTCAGCATTGTCCCCTTCGCTGTTCAACGCTCTAACACAAGAACGAACTGGTTTTCGCGGTCATTCTATCATTCAAGTAATGCACTTTGGAGCCCTGTTCCTTACTGACGTTTTTCTACCTCCCTACATAATTATTAAACTCCAAGCTCTGTTTGTCCAAACATTTTGACTCCGTTATTCCATATACTCAGCTATCGATCACTATTTAAATGTAGTCTAATTTAATAATATTTCAATTTAGAAATAACAGTTTCCACAAACCCTGTCTTTGGTCTCGTTTTTTCATATAAATATAACTCTATCTATCTATCTATCTATCTATCTATATATTTATTATATGATCACGTAACTATATATCTATGTATATGTCCGTATGTCTCTTCCTTTTTCTGACCATCTCATCCCTAGTATTTACAATAAGTATCGAACTTAAGTTGAAAATATTGCTATATTGTGTGTAACCACATGTCATGTAATCGGTGTAAACACATTAATGTAATAAAACATTAGTAAAACGAAATATTGGGAATATATTCTACAGACCTTTTTGAAGTTGGCGATCGTAAATTTCTACTACTTGCTGTCCAAATCCATATTCCTGTGGAAGATAGAAAAATGGGTAATGAAAGAAAATATTAGGTCATCCTTTCTACCTATATTTCATTTATTATAGTTTGACCAGATATCGTGACCTCTATCCTCTGTAACTCATAATAGGTTAGAGCAAATGGGCTGTAAATATTCACACCTACTTCACGGGCTGACTTTTTCCAAATGATAGAAATATTAGCTCAGTTTGCCTAGGTTTACTTTTTCTTTCTTTCATTATTTTCTTAAATATGAAAGGTTGGGGTTGGTATTTCTGACCTGCCTATACAGAGAGGGATATAATATTATTATTTCACTATCATGAGAGAGATATAAATATTACTTCTTAATTGTTATGAAAATAATTTGCTATAGATAAAAATGTAATAGAAACTCTGACACCAGTTTTGCACTTAAAAATCAATGACACCTTTCCTTTTATCAAATCATGAATAGTTAATTGGCTATCCAAAAAACTGTCACATTAATATACAATGGTAATTGGTGGCACGAATTTATAGTAAAACATATATATATGTGGTCGGCTTTAAAACTTAATTCATGAGCGATGATTGCAAATAACAATTCTAAAAATATATAATTATATTAACTCAAAGGATTACCAAACAAAACATTATTAGACACAAATGACTCAAATTCATTGTTTCCAACCACATTTACTACGTGTTCTCTCTTGGCCACACACAGACACAACAAACACATCAGCAAACTTGCACATGTAAATACCCTCGTTCACACACACTGAAAAACACACACACATTGTATCACACACACACACACACACACTGAGAAACACGCATTTTAACTCCCATACACGCAGCCATCAGAACATCCACTAACGGACACACACACACACACACACGCACGCATTACGGTTACAGTGGCCGAATGCACTGAGTCACCATACTCTTGTCGCTTGGCTCTGGTAGCGCGGGTTCGATCCCAGCTACCTGCCGGTTAGGTTTCTGTCAACAAATTTCCAGGCTGTGGAGGTTAGGTGTGGATGCGCCACCTCTGGGTTCCACCTGGTTCGCTGCCCACATCCTACCCCTTCTTGGGGTATGTAGGCGCCCTTGTTGCAGCCAGAGACTACTTAAGATAAGTTCAGTTAAGGGATTGTGTTTTTCATCCTTATTTGGCTGTCGGCTAGAAATAAACTGATAATTACTATTATTATTATCAACGTAAAAACGTCGAGAACCAATCAACGACTGCCGTTTGAGCAAGAATATGCTGGAAGATATTACCAAGAATGTAGGTTACCAATCACTAGTCAGTTTTTCTAGATGCCGCAGATCAAAGTTAGCCGTGCGGTGATTGGTCAACATCATCTAACTCACAACTATCTTCTTCCCAGACAACATATTATTCGGCAAAAAACACTTTATTCCCACAGTGCAAGCCCCACACTCCCATCAGCCATTTAAAAATGTGCGAAATACCTTGCCAGGGTAATAATTTGAAGAAGGAAAGAAGATAGAGAAGAGAGATAAAATTCAAAGCTGCCGCACGTCTACCTCATGGCCGGCCTAGCCATCTCAGGTAATCAGCAAGCCACATGGCGTGACAGGCGGGTATAAAAGGAATGAGGCGGGGCCAATTCATCTCCTACTACAATTCATTTCCTCACCCCCTACTACTTCCTCTGTCCCAACTCTAGTATTCGAGGCATTGGGGTGATAACAAATATTACTTGTCTCACCTTTACTAAATTCCCTGTGTCCTGGAGAGTAGGCATTTCAGAGTTGAGCAACGAGAGGGAGCACACTTATCCTCCTCCTTTTTTCACCACCACCATGATGCCTTCCGCAACCTCCACTCCTGTTGCTGGCAATGTTAAATGGTTCAACATGAGGAAGGGCCTCGGGTTCATCACCAGGGATGACACAAACACCGATATTTTCATACATAAATGAAACATCAGAAAAAATAACACCGAGAAAACTGTACCCTCTCTCGGTGACAGAGAGAGGGTAAAATTTCACATAAAAAAAGGAGTAAATGGTCCTGAGGCCTCTTTGGTCGCGGGACCCAAGGGCAACACCGTCAAGGGCTCACATCATGTCCGAGACTTGAAGGAGAGGCATAATTTCGAAAGAGATTTCAGACCAACAAGCCTGGACCTGCCTAATGATATATCAATAATTATTGACATCATCATCAGGACGGCCTCCAGCAATACCTACCTGCTCTCCTTCAGGCTAAATATTTCCCAAGTATAATAATACCTGGAGAAATGTTGGAAAAAGCTCAGAGGGGTCAAGTCAGACAAAGATAAACTCCAAAGAGGCGCCTGACCATCAAGGCGCCTCTAAATAGAAACAACTGTCCCCCTGCACCCAAAGCAGCTGCTCCTGTAGAAGCTACTGAGGAAAATACAGTGGAAGCCAACTCAGCCACGACACCAACCACTGGACTAGAAGCAATGGAGGAGATCCCAGCAGAGACCACTGCCAGCACACCTACGAAGGATCCTCCAGAGCCCCCTTCAGAGCCTTCTTCAGACTCCTCAACAACGGAGACTCCAACCAACAAACCACCACCTGAGACACCAGAACTGAAGAAAGCAGCCTCCATGCCCATCATCCAAGCCGAAACAATATGGAAACAGGGAGAGGAGAAGGAACCTAACACCATTACTAAAACTATAACTACTAATTACTTAACCAACTATTCCTGGACAAATACCTGAAGCCATTGATGCAAATCAAACTCTCACAACGAGCAAGGCATACGAGGACTGCATTCCTCAGAAGCAGCATAAGTTCCTGAGCTACTGCATGGACTACAGGACTGAAAAAGGTTGCAAATGCTACTTCCACATGAAAAACAAGAACAACTACCAAAAATGAGCCCTGTCAGTCGAACGCGGCTACCCTGATCTACCAAGGACAAAATAAACACCATCACCACCACCACCCAGCACCAACGCCTGCATCCAATCACCAGCGGACTACGAGTCGGGCCGGGAAGAGAAATATTTGGCCTAGAATACCGTACCCGTACAATAGCCCACAGATCCTGCCTCCCAGTTCTCGACCCAGTGTCTCCCCTGTCAGGACCGGTCATCCTGCTGTGCTGCACCATCTGAAAATCATCAGGCAGTTCCAGTTAATTAAGCCTGGACACCTTTATCTCCCACTAAATTTCTTTTCATCCAACTGATCCTTGCCCTATCCTCACTTCCCCCCTAATCCCCTTTCACTACTCTTTTGATTCGATTAGATTCCTGGAGTGACATTCCGTGACACGGCACAGTCAGGAGACTATCTCAGTAGAGGTGCTCCCATCCAATGCTTTGTTCTCCTCCACCTCACAGGGGAAACAAATAGAAGGAGCTCTGCCTCTAAGCTGAACAGTATACAGGTGCAATACCAGGCATCAATGCAGAGAATAGAAGAGTCAGCTTACACACAAACCCACTTGCAGTTTCCTAGGGCCTGTACACATCTAGCCTGTCTGAATACGACCTCTCAAGCCATCCATGGAAGAGAAAGGAGGTGTGGTGAAGAAAATGATTATGATAGAGAGTATTGGCCGTCCCTGAGGTCTTAAATGCAACCAGAGAAGTGGAAGAAGATAGAAGCACCTGCTATTTCTTATCAGGGACCATATTAGCCCTGCAAGACTTTACTGAAAAAGACTGAGATGTTTGAGTGATGGTGTTGGTGAAATAAATAGATGTTGCCTTCTTGGGCAGAACAAAAGATTTAAACTATGACTGGAGAATTGATGACATGAATATACCTGGAGTTGACTAATAGCTTTATCTTGTTAGTGAAGCGAAAGCTAATACCTAATAATATGTTTAGGATCTGATAGAGATATTAACGTAAATATAACATGAACCATATGTTCCGTTATTCTTAAGTTAATCTTAAGCTTATAAAAGGAGGTCAAAGTCTATACTATGCCTACCTGAGAGTCTACAGAGAGCAAATAAAAAGGTGAAACCTAATGTAATTCTGTCTCCAAGGATAGGGATAGACTAATACAGTAATCTTTCCCAAAAAGTGATGTGGGTTTGCTGAGTAGAGTTGTGTTAGGTTAACTTAGTTTGAGTTTTAGTCAGGACAAAGGAATAAAGGCCTCCCAGTTGGAAATATTTCTGATAAGGAAAATGCATTATCGAATCATATACTCCATAATAACTGTACATCTTTCGTCGATAGCTGGCTAGCGATCGCGTGTATACATAGACCGAGAGCCTGTCCCATTAGATGTCACCCCATCTAGCCCAGAAAGTTTAACCCCTTAAAAATATTAGAACATCTAAATTATTCCCCCCAAAATTGTCAGCCTACCCCCAGTGGTCGGGTTTGGACCCCAGACACCCCTGAATAGACTCCCCAATTGGGTTAAATTCACCCCATATATCCCATGGACCAAAATATGTGAAGATGAAGTAGGATGGATGTACATTACATAAAAGGAAAAACCGACAGAATTCCTTGACGAGAAGTGGTGGTCAGACCACCCCAAAAGTTACCGCCAGATGTGTTGATTTCACCCCATCTAGCTCATGGACCAAACTGTGGCACAAGGAAGTAGTATGCCTGTACATGACAAAATTGAAAAAGCTGACAAAATTCCTGCTCGGGAAAGGTCGTCAGACATCACCCCCCAAGCATTATCCCCAGGCGTATACCAGATCACAGGGCCGGCTCAAAAACGTCCAAGTAACTGGATCCAAGCCCTCAGAAATAGCATCTTTAAAGAAGCATTAATTGAGTTTCTTGTCTACAACTGGGAAGATGACCAATTGGCTCATATGTTCAAGAAGAAAACCATCTTTGCAAATTCTAGGGATGTATGCTACAGCTACAAAGCAGTTGGTGGTAGTGTTGTAAGGAATATGGAAGCTGCATTGTGCTGTGTTCAAGAAGAAGCTGACCGTCGGATGATTTACCATCTTGCAAAGGTACCAGCTCCAAACAATGTTGTCATCCGAACATCTGACACTGGCTAAGTTGCTGTCAGTTCTTAGATCCTTCACTGAAGATATGGATAGAAGCTGGATTGCAAAGCAACAACACACTGAGATACATCAGCATCAACCAGATTCATGCAGCCCTCGGTGGATTATTATGCATGTCCCTTCCAGCATATCATGCATTTACAGGTTGTTATTATACTGCCTCCTTCAACAAAAAGGGTAAAGTAAGGCCACTGAAGCTACTACAGAATAACCATGACGCACAGTTAGCTTTCAGTTAGCTAGGGCATGAGACAGAAATCAGTGAGGACACAAACAACAAAATAGAGAAGTTCGAGTGTGAGATGTATGGCAAAAAGAGGTTATCATCCGTCAATGAAGCTCGTCTGCAGATGTTCTTAGACAAGTACAAACCAAAGAGAGGAGAAGACAGAATTTCATGTGTAAAGAAAATGGATGGCAGTGCTTTACCACCATGTTCCAAAGTGCTACTGCAAAAAATCAAACGTACGCATCTTGTTGCGAGGCGGTGGCTATCGTCAACAGAAAACCAGCAACCACCAATGTCACCACCAGAATGTGGTTGGAAGGTGTCTGCTGATGGTTGTTACCAAGTGTTGTGGTTTGAGGGGGAGAATTCCCCAACTTTAGACACTGTTTGCTGTGAAGATGATCTGATCCAGGAGACTCATGGGGAAGATAAGCAACAAAATGTAGGCCTATGATCATTAATGTTTGGTAGCAATCCATGTTCATACAGTATTGGTAATTATGTGTCTTGTATTTACTTTCAATGAGGTCTGGGTAATACCATTTTCCTTTAAGGATGTGTGAACACATTGTTAAGCATTTATCCTGTTTATTATAAATTTGTAAAAGTACATTTGTACATTATTGGTTATTTTCCTAGACATTCAAAACTACACTGCTGAATTCACCCTAAGTCTTAAATACATTTTTGTATTTAGTCAGTCTAAACTCATGATGTTCAAAACAATTAAATTTAATAGCAATTTATCAGTCCTCACAACACTTTCTATAAGATCCTGTTAATTTCGACTACATGAGCTCCGGTGGTCCAGTGGTGAACGCGCTGACATGTGATTCTGCTGGTCCTGGAATCGATCCCAGCCGGGGCGGACATAATTTAGTGGGTGTAGTTGTACATCATATCATGCTCCGCATGTTTGCACCCAGTTTGTGGGAAACTGCGATGACGTAGACAGACATAAACACACATAACATATCCACTCCAATAGCTTCCTCCATCTCCAACATCCCTTCTCCACTATCTACACTCTCCTTGGAGGTTGGGACAGGGAATCCGACCTCCTGAGATTCCTCCCACTATGGAACAGTGATCCTCCCTGCCACCTCTGGGGAATACAGGGTTGGCTACTGACTGACTGACTTACTTTTACAAAAACATTGGCGTGAATTATACTGCATGTTTTCAATGGATAGGTAAGATGTTTTATATGATTGCAAGTAATAACACTTATTGCAGATTCTGGTTTTTATTTTATTTTTCACAGAAGTAGTGGATGACCGTGAAGGCGGCAATGGAGACAGTGACAGCAACGAGGAAAGCAGTGACGATGACGAGTACTTGAATGATAATGATACATAAATAGTAGTTGATGATTTGTAGTAAATTAAAACTTCAGAAAAAATAAATAAAATTTGGTGAAGGAAATTCATAACATTTTAAAAACCCATATTATTTGCTGGTTGTTGGTCGTAAACCCCCTTGTGCATTATTATATTTTTGCAGGTAATATTTACTTCAAATATGAATTATGTGATTATCTCTAATTTTTGTATTTAATACTTTAACTCACATTGACCACAAATTGAGCAAATTAATTTCGACTGGTCTCCCTAAATGCCATTTATCTGTCAAAAATCGTTTGACTGCTAAGCCACAAAAATATATAGTTTTGTTTTCTTCTAAACCACACTTGACTTTGGATACTTGAAGAAGTGAGTCAGTGAGATGTAGTGACGAGATGGGTGAACAGTGATTAGTTATTTCCTAAGAACTAACCATAAGGACAGACTACACTTTACATATATTAACCTTTGCATTTATGTCATAAAAATAGTGCATTGGCATAACGTTTTTACATAACACTTACACTGTGTAATGTATAGGATACCAGAAGGAATTTTCTTTGTATCTATTGGTCCGCAACATCGAGTGCAATCAACACATCAGCGGAATCATTTTGTTTTTCTTGAGTTTAAGGGCTGGAGGATCCGTTTGACCGGACCCCTTTTCACCCTGGCGCCTAGACTATTTTACTGTCGGGTGAAACAGAGGCAAGGGGTGTGAGGAGACTTGCCCAAATATCTCCACCTGCCGAGAATCGAACTCGGAGCGGTAACTTTAAGGGGTGATCTGACAACCACTTCCCAGCATGGAATTTTGTCAGTTTTTTCTTGTTTGTAATATACAGCCATACTACTTCCATTTGACAAAGTTTGAACCCTGGGCTACACGGGGTGAAATCTACACGATTGGGGGTATATATTGTGGGGTCTGACACCCCCTTCCCGACCAGGATTTTTGTCAGTTTGTCTTTTCTTGCAATCTACAGCCATAGTGCTTCCTTTTGACAATGTTTGGTCCATGGGCTATATGGGGTGGAATTAACTAGACTGAGGGGTCTTTTTAGGGGGGTTTGGGGTCCCTCCCGGACCACTGGTGGTAGGCTGACACAGTTTTGGATAATGCCTTAGATGGTCTAAGACTCTAAGTAACACTAACGGGTCAAACCTTCTGGGCTAAATGGGGTGACATCTTATGGGACAGGCTCCCGGACTAACAGTATATCTGTTCAATAAGGAGTAAGATTAGTATGTTATTCCATGCACATATTTTCCTTTGAGATAATGGTTAGTGCGCCTTGAATCCAAAGTCGAATTTAGTCAATCTGTGAATAGCGACTGTATAGACAAGTTGTATTGGGTACTACTTCCGAAGAACACGTTTATGCTATACAGTCGTAGAGTATTCAAACCCTTCTAGCTTTAATTTATCTCGACCAGGACAGATACACACTAATTATACGTCCTCACACTCACACACACACACGCACCAACCCACGTCACCGAAACATGCTTCCACCTCCAGCGCTCCCTCCCAGAAGAGCTACCAGGCATCACAACACCATCACCTCTATACGTGCAAGGACATCAAGAAAGCCCCATCCCCTATATCGTGAACCTAATCAACCAACAGTAAGACAAGCAATAAAACAATCACTAGTGTGCGACTAACCATATATCAATATAACACACACACACACATAGACACACATACACACACACACACACACAATCACTAGTGTGCGACTAACCATATATCGCGTAAGTGTTAAACCGACCACAAGTGGGAAGGCAGTGTCACACGAGCTCTTTTTCCGTCAACTCTTAATGGCAAGCTACCTTTTGGTAAAAGTCTCCGCGCCTAACGCAAGTTAGCCTTAACACATTTCAGGTTAGATATATATAAATGAGTAAACAATAAACAAAACAATAAAAACAATCAATACATTATATAATAAATAATGTTCATAAATATACTTGCTCCCAAAAAGAATGCCGGGAAACGCGCTCGTGTAAACACCAGCTTTTTAAAATACGGCGAACGGGAAAAAAAAGAAAAAAGAAAGCAAAAGTCATACGTAATCAAAGTCATACGAGATATGTCATCTCTATCCTAGAATAACAAGTAAATCAACTCACAAACTTTCAGAGAAAACTTGTAAAATGTACCATTACCATCTCGACTTGAAAATATCATCAACTAAGGAAGTACAGTACTGTACATAATATCTAACTGACCAAAATGTAATACCAGTAGCTCTTGTGCAATCTATTACTTTGGTCCATATTGT